>BLSH010468653.1:27204-38895 GCA_018402905.1 Glandirana rugosa | reverse complement strand
TCCTCCTCCTCCTCCTTCTCCTCATCATTCTCATCCTCCTCATCCTCTAGAACTGTTCCCTGGCTTGAAAACTTTTGACCTGGCCTATGCTGGTGCAGGAACCCACCCTCCGAACCACTTGTGAATGACTGGCCTGATAACCGTGGAAATGACCCCTCTTCCTCCTCCTCCTGTGCCACATCCTCTTCCATTATCGCCCAAAGTGTTTTTTCAAGGAGACATAGAAGTGGGATAGTAACGCAGGTCTCGCATGGAGGCCCACTCGTTGGTGGTGAAGTGGTGAAGTGGTGCTGTTCCGCAGAGCGACTGACCCGTGCGTGCTGCAGCTGAAACTCCACTATTGCCTGCTGCTGCTCACACAGTCTCTCCAGCATGTGCAAGGTGGAGTTCCACCTTGTGGGCACGTCGCATAGGAGGCGGTGAGCTGGAAGGCTGAAGTTCCACTGCAGCGCAGACAGGCGAGCAGCAGCAGGGTAAGAACCCCGAAAGCGCGCACAGACTGCCCGCACTTTCTGACATATCTGGGTAGTTTTTTAGAAAATTCTGCACCACCAAATTCAGCACATGCGCCAGGCAAGGTATGTGCGTCAAACCGGCTAGGCCCAGAGCTGCTACGAGATTTCGCCCATTATCGCACACCACCAGGCTGGGCTTGAGGCTCAGTGACAACAACCACTCATCGGTCTGTTGTTCAATACCCATCCACAGCTCCTGCGCAGTGCAGGGTTTATCCCACAAACGTATCAGTTTTAAAAAAGCCTGCTGTCGTTTACCCCTGGATGTGCTGAAGATGGTGGTGAAGGTGTTACGCTGAGCGGATGAGGAGGTGGTAGAGGAGGAGGTAGAGGAGGAGGAGGAGGAAGCGCAGTAGAAGGAGGAGGCAACAGGAGGCAAAGAGAAATGCCCTGCAATCCTGAGTGGCTAGCCGCCTTAGGCCCACCCGCCACTACATTTGCCCAGTGTGCAGTTAGTGAGATATAGCATCCCTGCCTGTGCTAACAGGTCCACGTATCAGTGGTTATGTGGACCTAGCCACAGATGGCGTTGCGCAGTGCACACTTGATCTCGTCCCCGACTTGTTTGTATAGGGAAGGGATGGCTCGCCTGAAAAAGTAGTGCCGGCTGGGAACCACGTACTGTGGGACAGTCACCTCCATCAGGTTTTTAAAACTCTCCGTGTCCACTAGACGGAATGACAGCATTTCAAAGGCCAGGAATTTTGAAATGCTGGCATTCAGGGCCAGGGATCCCGGGTGGGTAGGGGGTACTTCCTCTTTCTCTCCAGTGTTTCGGAGATGGAGAGCTGTTAGCTTCCATGGGACTGTGTGGAAATGCTTGGGGACGGTGGCGGACATGGTGGCATTGCTGTCACATTGTCTTTTTGCTGGGTGGCAGGTGCCACTGGCACTGTAGAGGAGGAGGAAGAAGCCGAGGCAGCAACAGAAGAGGAAGCAGGAGGAGGCCAAGACCTTTCTTGGATTTTGAGGTACTTATTCCACTGCAGCAAGTGCTTTGCATTTAGATGCCTGATCATGGAGGTTGTGCTCAGGTTTAGAACATTTGTGCCTCGCTTCAGCTTCTCATTGCACAGTGTGCAAACCACTTGTGTCTTGTAGTCAGCACATTGTCTGAAGAACTGCCACGCCGGTGAATGCCTTTGAGCTGCCTTTGGTGTGCTAGGTCCCTGGGTGCGGTGGGTAGTAGCAGGCGTACTGTCTAGGGGACGCTCGCTCCGATTTTGCAGCCTGCTTCCTCTTTTGCTGTGCTGGTGCCTCTGTGCGACCACCACCTCTTCCTCCAAACTGCACACGTCACTCGCATGACCTTCATTCCATGTGGGGTCTAGGACCTCATCATCCTCCACATCATCTTCCACCCACCCTTCACCACTGCCCTCCTTGTCAGTCTGCACACTGTGGAAAGCCGCAGCAGTTGGCACCTGTGTTTCGTCATCATCATCACAGACGTGCTGCTGTGGTGTTTCCATGTCCTCATCCTGAACCAGAAGTGGTTGGGCATCAGTGCACTCAATGTCTTCCACTTGTGGATGGCCAACGGAAAGCACAGCAGCAGAGTCATCAAAAAGCATAAGAGACTGCTGCATGACTTGGGGCTCAGACTGCTTGGCTGATTTACAAGGGGCTGAGGTGAAAGACAGAAGGCCATGGGGTTCAGGTGCCAACTCTGAGCTTTCATCAAGGGACCGGGTGGGAGACAATATGAAGGAACTGGAGACAATGTAAGCCACCCAATCTACTATCACCTGTACTTGTTCTGGCCTCACCATTCGTTGAGCGCCATTCGGGCCTACCATATAACGTTGAAGGTTCTGTCGGCTACCTGAGGAAGGTGTTTCACTTGTGCGTGTAGCTGGCACAGATCGACCACGTCCTCTCCTTGCAACAGGAGCTTCAGCAACACCACCAACACCACCAACGCCAGCAGCACCACGACCACCACCACGTCCCTTATTTGACCCTCTCCTCATTCAGGACACAAACATACTATATAGCACTATTTATTAATACAAAACAAAAAAGAATAATAAATTATTATTCTTATTTTTTTAAAAAAAAAAGAAAATTGTAGATGCACTTTTTATTTTTGTGCAAGAAATGCACCGCTCACACCAGCAGCAAGAACCTCTCAATACAACAGTATGAGATGTTTTAAGAACGATAATCTGTCTTTCACAGCACTGACAGGAACCTGTCCCTACTGCAGTATGAGATGATTTTAGAACAATAATCTCCCCCTCACAAAACCAACAGGAACCTGGCCCTAATGCAGTTTTAGTTGTTTTTAGAATGATAAACTGTCCCTCAGAGCACCAACAGGAACCTGGCCCTAATGCAGTAGTAGTTGTTTTTAGAACGATAATCTCTCCCTCAGAGCACAAACAGGAACCTCTCCCTAATGCAGTAGGAGATGGCTTTATAATGATAAAATCTCCCTCAGAGCACTAACATGATCCTGGCCCTATTGCAGTAGTAGTTGTTTTTAGAACGATAATCTCTCCCTCAAAGCACAAACAGCAACCTGGCCCTAATGCAGTAGTAGTTGTTTTTAGAACGATAATCTCCCCCTCACAGCACCAACAGGTACCTGTCCCTAATGCAGTTGTAGTTGTTTTTAGAACGATAAACTGTCCCTCAGAGCACAAACAGGAACCTGGCCCTAATGCAGTTGTAGTTGTTTTTAGAACGATAAACTCTCCCTCAAAGCACCAACGGGAAGAAGGCCCTAATGCAGTAGTAGTTGTTTTTAGAACGGTAAACTCTCCCTCAGAGCACCAACCGGAACCTGGGCCTATTGCAGTAGTAGTTGTTTTTAGAACGATAAACTGTCCCTCAGAGATCCCACAGGAACCTGGCTCTAATGCAGATGTAGTTGTTTTTAGAATGATAAACTCTCCCTCAAAGCACCAACAGAAACAATGCACTATTGCAGTAGTAGTTGTTTTTAGAATGATAAACTCTCCCTCATAATACCAACTGGAACCTGGGCCTATTGCAGTAGTAGTTGTTTCTAGAACGATAAACTCTCCCTCAGAGCACCAACCGGAACCTGGCCCTATTGCAGTAGTAGTTGTTTTTAGAACGATAAACTGTCTCTCAGACACAAACAGGAACCTGGCCCTAATGCAGTTGTAGTTGGTTTTAGAATGATAAACTGTCCCTCAAAGCACCAACAGGAACAAGGCCCTAATGCAGTAGTAGTTGTTTTTAGAACGATAAACTCTCCCTCAGAGCACCAACCAGAACCTGGGCCTATTGCATTAGTAATTGTTTCTAGAACGATAAACTATCCCTCAGAGCACCAACTGGACCTGGTCCTATTGCAGTAGTATTTGTTTTTAGAATGAAAAACAGTCCCTCAGAGCACAAACAGGAACCTGGCCCAATTGCAGTTGTAGTTGTTTTTAGAATGATAAACTCTCCCTCAAAGCACCAACAGGAACAAGGCCCTTTTGCTGTAGTAGCTGTTTTTAGAATGATAAACTGTCTCTCACAGCACCAACAGGAACAAGGCCCTAATGCAGTAGTAGTTGTTTTTAGAACGATAAACTCTCCTTCAGAACACTAACTGGAACCTGGCCCTATTGCAGTAGTAGTTGTTTTTAGAATGATAAACTGTCCCTCAGAGCACAAACAGGAACCTGGCCCTAATGCAGTTGTAGTTGTTTTTAGAACGATAAACTGTCCCTCAGAGCACCAACAGGAACCTGGCCCTAATGCAGTAGTAGTTGGTTTTAGAACGATAAACTGTCCCTCAGAGCACAAACAGGAACCTCGCCCTAATGTAGTTGTGGTTGTTTTTAGAACGATAAACTCTTCCTCAGGGCACCAACAGGAACCTGGCCCTAATGCAGTAGTAGTTGTTTTTAGAACGATAAACTCTCCCTCAGAGCAACAACCGGAACCTGGGCCTATTGCATTAGTAGTTGTTTCTAGAACGATAAACTCTGCCTCAGAGCACCAACCGGAACTTTGCCCTATTTCAGTAGTAGTTGTTTTTAGAACGATAAACTGTCCCTCAGAGGACCAACAGGAATCTGGCCCTAATGCAATAGTAGTTGTTTTTAGAACGATAAACTCTCCCTCAGAACACCAACCGGAACCTGGCCTTATTGCAGTAGTAGTTGTTTTTAGAATAATAAACTGACCCTCAGAGCACAAAAAGGAACCTGGCCCTAATGCAGTTGTAGTTGTTTTTAGAACGATAAACTGTCCCTCAAAGCACCAACAGGAACAAGGCCCTATTGTACTAGTAGTTGTTTTTAGAATGATAAACTGCTCCTCAAAGCACCAACAGGAACAAGGCCCTAATGCAGTAGTAGTTGTTTTTAGAACGATAAACTCTCCCTCAGAGCACCAACCGGAACCTGGCCCTATTGCAGTAGTAGTTGTTTTTAGAACGATAAACTGTCCCTCAGGGCACAAACAGGAACCTGGTCCTAATGCAGTTGTAGTTGTTTTTAGTACAATAATCTCTCCATCAGAACACAAACAGGAACCTCTCCCTAATGCAGTAGGAGAATGCTTTATAATGATAAACTCTCCCTCAGAGCACCAACAGGATCCTGGCCCTTTTGCAGTAGTAGTTGTTTTTAGAACGATAATCTCTCCCTCAAAGCACCAACAGGAACCTGGCCCTAATGCAGTAGTAGTTGTTTTTAGAATGATAATCTCTTCCTCAGAGCACCAACAGGAACCTCGCCCTAATGCAATAGCAGTTGTTTTTAGAACGATAAACTCTTCCTCAGAGCACCAACAGGAACCTGGCCCTAATGCAGTAGTAGTTGTTTTTAGAACGATAAACTCTCCCTCAGAGCAACAACCGGAACCTGGGCCTATTGCATTAGTAGTTGTTTCTAGAACGATAAACTCTGCCTCAGAGCACCAACCGGAACTTTGCCCTATTTCAGTAGTAGTTGTTTTTAGAACGATAAACTGTCCCTCAGAGGACCAACAAGAACCTGGCCCTATGCAATAGTAGTTGTTTTTAGAACGATAAACTCTCCCTCAGAACACCAACCGGAACCTGGCCTTATTGCAGTAATAGTTGTTTTTAGAATAATAAACTGACCCTCAGAGCACAAAAAGGAACCTGGCCCTAATGCAGTTGTAGTTGTTTTTAGAACGATAAACTGTCCCTCAGGGCACAAACAGGAACCTGGTCCTAATGCAGTTGTAGTTGTTTTTAGTACAATAATCTCTCCATCAGAACACAAACAGGAACCTCTCCCTAATGCAGTAGGAGAATGCTTTATAATGATAAACTCTCCCTCAGAGCACCAACAGGATCCTGGCCCTTTTGCAGTAGTAGTTGTTTTTAGAACGATAATCTCTCCCTCAAAGCACCAACAGGAACCTGGCCCTAATGCAGTAGTAGTTGTTTTTAGAACGATGTACTCTCCCTCAAAGCACCAACAGCAACCTGGCCCTAATGCAGTAGTAGTTGTTTTTAGAATGATAATCTCCCCCTCACAGCACCAACAGTAACCCGTCCTTAATGCAGTTGTAGTTGTTTTTAGAACGATAAACTGTCCCTCAGAGCACAAACAGGAACCTGGCCCTAATGCAGTTGTAGTTGTTTTTAGAACGATAAACTCTCCCTCAAAGCACCAATCGGAATCTGGCACTATTGCAGTAGTAGTTGTTTTTAGAATGGTAAACTGTCCCTCAGAGCACAAACAGGAACCTGGCCCTAATGCAGTTGTAGTTGTTTTTAGAACGATAAACTGTCCCTCAGAGCACAAAAAGGAACCTGACCCTATTGCAGTAGTAGTTGTTTTTTGAACGATAAACTGTCCCTCAGAGCACCAACAGGAACCTGGCCCTAATGCAGTAGTAGTTGTTTTTAGAATGATAAACTCTCCCTCAGAGCACCAACCGGAACCTGGCACTATTGCAGTAGTAGTTGTTTTTAGAATGGTAAACTGTCCCTCAGAGCACAAACAGGAACCTGGCCCTAATGCAGTAGTAGTTGTTTTTAGAACGATAATCTCCCCCTCACAGCACCAACAGGTACCTGTCCCTAATGCAGTTGTAGTTGTTTTTAGAACGATAAACTCTCCCTCAGAGCACAAACCGGAACCTGGCCCTATTGCAGTAGTAGTTGTTTTTAGAACGATAAACTCTCCCTCAGAGCACCAACAGGAACCTGGACCTAATGCAGTAGTAGTTGTTTTTAGAATGATAAACTCTCCCTCAGAGCACCAACCGGAACCTGGCCCTATTGCAGTAGCAGTTGTTTCTAGAACGATTAACTCTTCCTCAGAGCATCAACCGGAACCTGCCCCTATTGCAGTAGTAGTTGTTTTTAGAACGATAAACTGTCCTTCAGAGCACAAACAGGAACCTCGCCCTAATGTAGTTGTGGTTGTTTTTAGAACGATAAACTGTCCCTCAAAGCACCAACAGGAGCAAGGCCCTAATGCAGTATTAGTTGTTTTTAGAACGATAAACTCTCCCTCAGAGCACAAACCGGAACCTGGCCCTATTGCAATAGCAGTTGTTTTTAGAACGATAAACTCTCCCTCAGAGCACCAACAGGAACCTGGCACTATTGCAGTAGTAGTTGTTTTTAGAATGGTAAACTGTCCCTCAGAGCACAAACAGGAACCTGGCCCTAATGCAGTAGTAGTTGTTTCTAGAACGATTAACTCTTCCTCAGAGCATCAACCGGAACCTGCCCCTATTGCAGTAGTAGTTGTTTTTAGAACGATAAACTCTCCTTCAGAGCACCAACCGGAACATGGCCCTATTGCAGTAGTAGTTGTTTTTAGAACGATAAACTGTCCCTCAGAGCACCAACAGGAACCTGGCCCTAATGCAGTAGTAGTTGTTTTTAGAACGATAAACTCTTCCTCAGAGCACCAACCGGAACCTGGCACTATTGCAGTAGTAGTTGTTTTTAGAATGGTAAACTGTCCCTCAGAGCACAAACAGGAACCTGGCCTTAATGCAGTAGTAGTTGTTTTTAGAACGATAATCTCCCCCTCACAGCACCAACAGGTACCTGTCCCTAATGCAGTTGTAGTTGTTTTTAGAATGATAAACTGTCCCTCAGAGCACCAACAGGAACCTGGCCCTAATGCAGTAGTAGTTGTTTTTAGAACGATAAACTCTCCCTCAGAGCACCAACTGGAACCTGGCCCTATTGCAGTAGCAGTTGTTTCTAGAACGATTAACTCTTCCTCAGAGCATCAACCGGAACCTGCCCCTATTGCAGTAGTAGTTGTTTTTAGAACGATAAATTGTCCATCAGAGCACAAACAGGAACCTCGCCCTAATGTAGTTGTGGTTGTTTTTAGAACGATAAACTGTCCCTCAAAGCACCAACAGGAGCAAGGCCCTAATGCAGTAGTAGTTGTTTCTAGAACGATAAACTCTCCCTCAGAGCACCAACCGGAACTTTGCCCTATTTCAGTAGTAGTTGTTTTTAGAACGATAAACTGTTGTTCAGAGGACCAACAGGAACCTGGCCCTAATGCAATAGTAGTTGTTTTTAGAACGATACACTCCCCCTCAGAGCACCAACCGGAACCTGGCCTTATTGCAGTAGTAGTTATTTTTAGAACGATAAACTGTCCCTCAGAGCACCAACAGGAACCTGGCCCTAATGCAGTAGTAGTTGTTTTTAGAACGATAAACTCTCCCTCAGAGCACCAACAGGAACCTGGCCCTAATGCAGTAGTAGTTGTTTTTAGAATGATAAACTCTCCCTCAGAGCACCAACCGTTACCTGGCCCTATTGCAGTAGCAGTTGTTTCTAGAACGATTAACTCTTCCTCAGAGCATCAACCGGAACCTGCCCCTATTGCAGTAGTAGTTGTTTTTAGAACGATAAACTGTCCGTCAGAGCACAAACAGGAACCTCGCCCTAATGTAGTTGTGGTTGTTTTTAGAACGATAAACTGTCCCTCAAAGCACCAACAGGAGCAAGGCCCTAATGCAGTAGTAGTTGTTTTTAGAACGATAAACTCTCCCTCAGAGCACAAACCGGAACCTGGCCCTATTGCAAGAGCAGTTGTTTTTAGAACGATAAACTCTCCCTCAGAGCACCAACAGGAACCTGGCCCTAATGCAGTAGTAGTTGTTTCTAGAACGATAAACTCTCCCTCAGAGCACCAACCGGAACTTTGCCCTATTTCAGTAGTAGTTGTTTTTAGAACGATAAACTGTTGCTCAGAGGACCAACAGGAACCTGGCCCTAATGCAATAGTAGTTGTTTTTAGAACGATACACTCCCCCTCAGAGCACCAACCGGAACCTGGCCTTATTGCAGTAGTAGTTATTTTTAGAATGATAAACTGTCCCTCAGAGCACCAACCGGAACCTGGCCCTAATGCAATTGTAGTTGTTTTTAGAATGATATACTGTCCCTCAGAGCACCCACAGGAACGTTTCCCTAATGCACTTTAAGATGATTCTGAACGCTAATGTGTCCCTCACAGGACTGCAATGAAGGTCTCCCTAATGCAGTCTGAGATGGTTGTGAACGCTAATCTTTCCCTCACAGCAGTGGCATGAAACTCTCCCTACTCTAGTCTGAGACGATCGGACACGCGGCGTTACGTGACTCCAGCCTCATATAGAGGCTGGGTCACATGATGCACTGGCCAATCACAGCCATGCAATTAGTAGACATGGCTGTGGTGGCTTCTAAGGGCAAACTAGTGAAAAGCTTGTTGATTGGCTGCCTAGCAGCTATAGAAAAGGCGGCAAAAATACCCGAATACTGAACCCGATCCCGGACTTTTTTTTTAATGTCCGGGATCGGGTTCGGGGCACGGACACCCCAAAGTCCGGTATGATCCCGAATTTTACAGTCCGGGTTTGCTCAACTCTAGCCATGATAGCCTAATAAATAGGACCTTCAAACCCAAACTTTTTCAGTACCCGTGCCAAAAACTCCCAATGAATTCTATCAAACGCCTTCTCTGCGTCCAAAGTGAGGAGCAGAGAAGGCGTTTTTGTCCTGTTGGCGATGTGCATAATATTCAGCATACGCCTTGTGGCATCAGCTGTCCACCGGCCCTTTGTGAATCCGTATTGATCCATATGAACCAGAAATGGGAGGATATCTATCAATCTTGTGGCTAATACTTTTGCATATATCTTTAGATTGATATTCAATAATGAGATTGGGCGAAAATTTTGTGGAAGTGATGGGTCCTTCCCTGGCTTTGGGAGAGCCACTATCCTTGCTTTTAACATCTCTGGAGGGAAAGAGGAGGAGGCAGATGCTGAGTTATAGACAGTGGTCAAATGGAGTGCTAGGGTATCTTGAAAGGCTTTATAGTATTCCCCCGAGAACCCATCTGGGCCTGGGGACTTGTTGTTCGGCAAAGATTGTATAGTCTGAATGATTTTCTGAGTTGTGATTGGAGCATTTAGACTAGCAATGTGTTCTGGTAACAATTTGGGGAGGTGAATTTTTTGTAGGAACGTGTCAATAATAAGTGGGGTTGGCTGTGGAGATTCGTGGTCATTCTTAAGGTTGTACAAGGAGCCATAGTAGTCACTGAAAGTGTCCGCTATGGCTTGTGGCAGGGAGTTTTTAACCTTCGTTATTGTGTGATTTATAAGGAATATGGGTTTTTTGCCTATGTCCTTTGAGAAGTGCAGCCAATAGTTTCCCAGCTCTATTCCCTTGTGTGTAATATGTAATTTTAAGACGTCTATGGGCCTTCTCAAAGTCTTCTATAAGGAGTGCTCTTAGATCATTTCGGGCTGATATTACTCATGCGGATAGACTTGGGGAGGTGGAGAGTTTATTTTGTGATTCTAAGGAGTCCAATAGCTTTGTCAGTCTGTCTACCTCCTGTTGCCTCCTCCTCTTAACCCTCGCTCCTTGTTGTATAAGCAACCTCCTGATCACCGCTTTATGAGCAGTCCATAAAATATTTGGGTCCTGTACAGACTCCTGGTTCTGCTCAAAGTATTGCTGAATTGCTTGCTGAATTCTTCCTCTGATCTCACTATCCTGAAAAAGTCTTGGATTGGATCTCCAAATATAGGCACCTGTCAGTAAAAGGGACTTTGCCAGTGTTCCTGGCCGTTTCCGGGTGGCGCGCACGCCTCCGTGCGCGTGCGCGCGCTCCCATGCGCGTGCGCGCGCGCCTGTGCGCGCGCACACGCCGGAAACGGCGCCAAATGGTGCCTATTTAAACCCTGGACATCCTGCACCAAGTTGCTGCTTGTTCTACAGCGTTCCAGACCTGTGGGCCTCAGCTCCCTACCTGTTCATGTGTTTCACCTGTTTCCTGTCAACCCGGCTTGCTTTGACTTGTTGTCCGCTACCTGCATCGACCCCGGCTATCCACGACCATCCGCTTGTCTACTCCTCTGTACCTCCGCTGCCCGCCCATTACCGAACCTTGCCTGAACTTGACGATCCGCTTGCCTAACCCTTTTTGTACCTTTCTGCCTGCACGTTGCCAACCCTGCTTGTACGACCATTCTCCTGTTTGCACGACCTGCTGGAATCTCACTACAACATCTGTGACCATCCAGCCCTCGTGCCATCCCGCACTCTCGGGCCTCTGTCTACACTACCAGGGGTCCTTGAATCGGGTGCGCAAGAGCGGTTGTTCCCTGCACAAGACAGACTCCACCGTCAGGTACGTAACAGAAACAAGCAGCCACTACTGAGTCTGCGCAGGGAACACGCTCCGCCATGGACGACTTATGCGCCCACCTGGCTGGCCTTACCCAGGCCGTTAAAAATCTGCAGGAGGGATACACCCGGTTGGAGGAACCAGTACAGGAATTGTCTACCTCCCCTGCCTCCGAGTCTCCTGCTGCCCGCACCATTGTGGCCCTGCCCTCGGAACCCAAGGTCCCGCTGCCGGATAAGTTTTCCGGGGACCGAGGACATGACCAAGGAGGTTGGCCCACATAGGGAGGACGTCTAAAAATTGCCGGACCCATTCCGGTCGGTCCACCCGCGTATTCAGCAGGTACCGCCTCGCACAAGGGACGCGTCTGAGTCATCACCGACGAACAAAGACAATGCATGGACTGCCACCTCAGACAGAACACGTCCCTTGTTGGCGAGAACGCGTGGGCTAAGTTCCTGGGGACCATCACATCTGTCTCCGGGCTCTCACGCCCTACCGTGCTCCCGACCTACCAGTGTCTACAACATCACTCTAAGGTCGTCCAGCACGTTTGTCCTCTT
>BLSH010468653.1:0-18777 GCA_018402905.1 Glandirana rugosa | reverse complement strand
ACATTAATAATGAAAGTGGAATTGTCCAAATGGAGTTATCAGAAAGGTCCACAGCAGCTAAACTATGTTGCAGTTATTGAATGATGATGGTATGCAAAGTATATAGTCCGCAGCGAGCCAACAATGCAGATTTGAGTAGATGAAAAACTCCAAACCTTTCAGAATGGAGGCTTACCAGAAAGATAAAGTAAATACGCCTTTGGAAATATGCTCGTGAAGCCTCAAGGATGTCCGGACTGTCAATCGCGTCACACTTTCCTCTGATGTTCGCTTCGCGTCACACACTCCAGCTGAGGGGGGGGGGGTGTATCTCCACACCAAGGGGGCAATCTGGCAAGCTCCAAATCAAAGCACTTAATCCAATCGTCCTGGGGGTCCTAAGGGGGTCCTTGCAACGGCGTCGCCACAAAAAAGGGGGGGTAGCTCACTTGATCATCCAATCATATTGAGAAAGATAAAAAGCAAGGCGCTCGCCATGGTGTAAAAACCTCTCGATGAGGAGGGAATTTATTTTCATATAATAAACACAAAGTAACTTTCAAAATAACACAAGCTTGTATCGAATAAAAAGAGATAAAATGTTGCGGCAATCAGTGGGTCAGAAGCTCCCGACGCGTTTCGTGTTAGTACACGTCGTCTGGGGGGCTTCATTCTTTTTACCCGGCATTGCTCCCTATTGATGTCCGGGGATGTGTGACGTGAGCAGCGGGTGAATGAAGCCTCGATGGCGGGTATAATGGCTGCTAAAGGTCACTGACATCCCGCTGTGTTAGGAGCTCAGCTCTTATGCGGCCATCTCGGTCTCCGGCTGGCTCTGCCCCCGTCTAAATGCACTCCTTTATATACATAATTCATATTTATTTTATAGTTTAGAGTATATAAGGCTATCTTGGTCCTCAAACAACCTACGTATTTCCTCCCCAAACTCACTACTTCATTAAATCTCTCTATTTTTTTCATCCTAGTGATCCTCAAAGGTGTGTTTTTTTTTTTTTTTAGTTACAGCAGTTTAGATTAGACTTTGATGCGATAATTATACTGTGTGCACACTAACATAGCAGCATACATTCTCCTACAGCTCCTACCATGATAATATGTCATTCCGCAGTGTTAAAAAAGTAAAGCCAGCTCCTAGAGACCTCTCCACCCATCTGTCCCATTCAATTAGAACAAGGATACAGGGTAAATAATACATGCTGTGTCCATCCCTGCCCTCCATTATCCTTCTGGACCAATCATACTGCAGCATACATCATTGGGAGATAATTTCTCACCATGCTTAATTACATAATGTGCATGCACAGTAGAGTAGCAGAGCTGGGCATGCCCTTAATACAATAATGATGCATGGTGAAAAAAAAAACGTTTCAGAGAACATCATTATTGCATTACAAACATGTTCACCTCTGGCTGTCTACTGTTCATGCTCATTATGTAATAATGGCATGCTTTAGAGGAGTTAACACTGCAACTCCACCATATTCTTCAGTACCCCCCACCTGGGTCACAACCCATGGAATGTGAAAGCCAGTTTAACATGCCCAACAGTTAAAAGAGATCAGCAGTTAGTAACACCCAAAATGTCACAATATCATGATTAATGATGGATCTACATCACTGGATGACATGATTAATATTGGATTTATATTGTGGGACATATTATTTTGTTTTAATAAATTAATTTGGGCTCATGCACACAGCTACTTGAGCCCATGCAACATAAATCCTTTCCAACAGGTTCTGTGTAAAGCCATCCCATACACATAAGTGACTGTATGACATATTATTTACTTCATTATTGTTTTTTACATTAATAAAACAGCCAGGCTCTTTTCAGTCTTGCTGTATAAAAAGGTCTGATTTGGCTTCTTAGAGTGTGCTTAATGAAAGGGATATATAACCACATATTTCAGAAAGTATTAAATTCTATTATGCTATACCGCTGGATGTCAAAGATTCCAATAATAGGGAAAATAAGATTGCTTACATAATATTGAGTGTTTTTGAGAACATTAAGTTAACACTTCTAAAATAAAATGCCTGAAGATTTGCATGTTATTGTCAAAGGGGTGCAACAGATGCCTGATTCCAATGTAAAATAAACCATTGTGATAGAAAACAGAATAAAGTGGATCTATGCTAAAAATCGAAAGTTTAGCTGTTATGGAATTATTAGCATAGTTTTATGTAATAAGGAAAATCTGTAAAAAAAAAAAAAAAATAACCTCTAGCAAATAATTTCTGATGAAAAGCAAGAGTACATTCAGAACAGAGACCAGTCACTACTGGCGTTCCACAAGGCTCTGTGCTAGGCCCTGTTCTGTTTATTTTGGCTGTGAGTGATATAACTAAAGATTTGGTGGGTAAGGTATGTCTTTTGCCGATGACTCAAAGGTGTGCAATAGGGTTGATATCCCTGAAGGTGTTTGTAACATGGAACATGTTTTCACATTGTTATGATTCTAAATGCAAAATACTGCACCTAGACAAAAAGAATCCCTTGATAGAGTACAATATTGCAATATTTTGGGTACAGTGTTAGCCACCACTACAGAGGAAAAAAATTGGGAGCCCTTATTTCAGATTATTGTAAAATGAGCAAAGTGTGATGCCATGCAGTAGGGCAAATTAATAGAATACTAGAATGCATCACTAGAGGGGTCACCAGCAGGAGTAAAGAGGTCCTGATTCCCCTATAAACAGTAAATTAGTTAGACCTCATTTAGAATACTGTGTCCAGTTCTGGATACCTCACTTACAAAAAGATATTGATAAGCTAGAGTGAGTCTAGAAGTGGGCAGCAAAAAGAGTGAAATGTTGTCAACCACCCGCTGCAGTTGTATTGTGGCAAGGTGGCACGGGTAGGTGGCGCAGGCGCGCATGCCCACTCACCCGGCAGTGATCAGATTAATTTCAGAACCAATCAGTCATCAGGTACAGGCCAATGATTTATGGCCTGGACCTGCTGTTCAGTTCTGACAAATCCCAGAACATCCTGTGCTTGTGTAATGTAAACACAGGCACAGGAAATTATGTTATCTCCCCTCCTGGAGCCCTTCGGTTCCAGTGTGTGTGGAGAGAGCGTCAGATCATGATTACACAAGCACTACACTGACACAAGGACACATAGGCACATATTTCACCCTCTCATCACCCTCCAGTTAACTCCCTGTCAGTGTCACCAAGAGCACTGTACAGATTTCTTAATGATCACTGTATTAATGTCACTTGTGACGCTAAACATGTTAGGGACAGTTAGCAACAGTTAGCGGCAGTCCCAGATAGGTTCAGGGTACCCCGGTACTGGGAAACCCAAGAATGCAGCCAGTGGTTCTGCCAGCTGACCATAGAGCTAATCGGAGACCAGAACGACTCCAAACATCTTTATGGTCTAAGAAACTAGAAGCTACAAGCATTTGATCACTTCGGTTTCACCAGATATAAACATCACCATTGTGAAATTGGAAAAGCATCTTATCACACCGATCTTGGTGTGGTCATATGCTTTAAGAGCAGAGGAGAGATCTAGAGTCCAATAGACCCCAAATTTTTTTTAAAAAAGTACCTGTCACTATCTATTACTATAATAGGAGATATTTACATTCCCTGTGATGGCAAAAAAGTGATAAAAAATAATGAAAGGGACAGTGTAAAAATAAAATAAAAAAGCAAAATAAATAATGATAAAAAAAATTAAAGCACCCCTGTCCCCCCGTGCTTGCGCGCAAATGAGAACGCAAGCATTGGTCTTGTGTCGTGTGTAAACAGCAATTGCACCATGCATGTGAGGTATGACCATTAGAGTTGAGCGAACCCAAACTGTAAAGTTCGGGTTCGTACCGAACTTTGCGGTGTTCGGGACCCGAACCCGAACTTTTGAAAAAAAGTTTGGGTTCGGGTTCTGGTATTTTTTTCCCGCTTGTTGAATAGCTGCAGGGCAGCCAGTCAACAAGCGTTTTACTGGTTTGCCCTTAGAAGCCATCACAGCCATGCCTACTAAGGGCATGGCTGTGATTGGCCAATGCATCATGTGACCCAGCCTCTGCATGAGCTGGAGTCACGTAGTGCTGCATGTCATATGCCCTCAGGCTAGTGTAGGGAGAGGATGCTGCTGGTGCTGTGAGGGACAGATTGCAGATCTAATAACATCTCATCCTGCATTACAGAACGATCTAATTGTGGACTAGGTAGAGATTACTACTACTACTGCTTTTAGGGACAGATTGCAGATCTAATAAAATCTCATCCTGCATTACAGAACAACCTGACTGGACTAGTTAGAGTCTACTGCTTAGAGGGACAGATTATTGTTCTAAAATCATCTCCTAGTTCTATAGGTTCAGGTTCCTACTGTTGCTGTAAGGGACAGATTATTGTTCTAAAATCATCTCCTACTGCTATAGGGTCAGGTTCCTGCTGTTGCTGTAAGGGACAGATTATTGTTCTAAAATCATCTCCTAGTTCTATAGGATCAGGTTCCTGCTGTTGCTGTAAGGGACAGATTATTGTTCTAAAATCATCTCCTACTGCTATAGGGAGAGGTTCCTGATGGTGTTGTAAGGGACAGATTATTGTTCTAAAATCATATCAAACTGCTATAGGGAGAGGTTCCTGATGGTGTTGTAAGGGACAGATTATTGTTCTAAATTCATATCAAACTGCTATAGGGAGAGGTTCCTGCTGTTGCTTTAAGGGACAGATTATTGTTCTAAAATCATATCAAACTGCTATAGGGAGAGGTTCCTGCTGGTGTTGTAAGGGACAGATTATTGTTCTAAAATCATATCAAACTGCTATAGGGAGAGGTTCCTGCTGTTGCTGTAAGGGACAGATTATTGTTCCAAAATCATATTAAACTGATATAGGGAGAGGTTCCTGCTGGTGCTGTAAGGGAGAGATTATTGTTCTAAAATCATCTCTTAGTTCTATAGGGTCAGGTTCCTGCTGTTGCTGTAAGGGACAGATTATTGTTATTTCCCTATCCCCATTTCTTTGTCGGGCACTTGTCCTACTCTTACCCCCACTTTTTCTTCCTTTTGCAGCCCTCTAGCACTTTCCAGGACTTCTTTTTTACAGCCATTTTTGTGCCCAAAAGTTTGGGTCCCCATTGATTTCAATGGGGTTCAGGGTCCGGGGTCAAGTTCGGACCGAACCCGAACTTTTCCACGAAAACCCGAACCCAAACATCCAGGTGTCCACTCAACTCTAATCACCATGAATGTCAGATCAAGAGCAGTAACTCTAGCAGTAGATCTCCTTTGTAAATCTAAAGTGGTAACCTGTAACCACTTACCAACCGGAAGGTTTTCCAGCTTTAGGACCAGAGCACTTTTTGCGATTCGGCGCTGCGTCGCTTTAATTGACAATTGCGCAGTCATGCAACGTTGTGCCCAAACAAAATTTGCGTCCTTTTTTACCCACAAGTAGAGCTTTCTTTTGGTGGTATTTGATCGCCTCTGCGTCATTTCTGATCGCCGCTATAAACAAAAGAAGAGCGACCATTTTGCAAAAAAACTCAAATTTCTTACTTTTTGCTAAAATTCAAATCCAAAAAAAAAACAATATAAAAAACATTTTTTTTCACCATTTTTGGCCAATTTATATTCTTCCTCATATTTGTGATAAAAAAAATCGCAATCAGCGTTTATTGATTGGTTTGCGCAAAAGTGGCCGCGTTTACGGATGATGTGAATTAATTTCTGGGGTTTTTATTTTTTTATTTTTTTACTAGAAATGGCGGCGCTCTGCGATTTTTAGCGGTACTGCGATATTGCAGCGGTCATGTCAGACATTTTTGACACTTTTTTGGGACCAGTGACATTTATTCAGCGATCAGAAATTTAAATGTCCACTGATTACTGTATAAATGTCATTGGCAGTGAAGGGGTTAACATGGGGGTGGAGAGCTAGGGGTTAACTGTGTTCCCTGGGTGTGTTCTTACTGTGGGGGGGGCTGGCCTAACATGGGCATGAGAGATCTAACTGATCCCAGTGACAGGGATTAGTAGATCTCTCATGCCTTTACTAACAGAGCGGGGAGCCGCCATGTTTACATCAGCGGTTCCCCGTTCTTTCTCCGTGGCCGCTCATCGCGGCTCGCCGGCGGACATCGGGTCCACCCGAGCTGCGGGCACACTCCTCAGGAGTGCGGCGGGCGCGCGCACCCCCTAGTGGCTGATCGCATATCACCGCCTTTTTATGGCGATTCGCGCTCAGCATCCCGACTGCCGCCGTGAAAACACGGCGCGCGGTCGGGAAGTGGTTAAAGGCTTTTAAATGCCTTCAAAAATGTATGTAGTTTGTCGCCGCTGCACGGGCGTGCGCAATTTTAAAGCATGTCGGTTTGGTATGTATGTACTCAGCATAAGATCATTGTTTACATTTTATCAAACATTTGGGCACTATAGTGTGTTTTTGTGCATTACAATTCAAAAAAGTGTATTTTTTCCAAAAATATTCAGTTTGTAAAATTGCTGCGCAAATACTGTGTGAAAAAAAAAGCGTCAGTCACCATTTTAATCTGTATGGCCTCTGCCTTAAAAAATATATAATGCTTGGGGGTTCAAAGTAATTTTCTAGCAAAAAAAATAATTTTTTCATGTAAACAAAAACTGTCAGAAAAGGCTTGGTCTTCAAGTGGTTAGAAGAGTAGGTGATGTGTGGCATAAGCTTCTAATGTTGGGCATAAAATGCCAGGATAGTTCCCAACCCCATTAAATGACCCCTCTTTGGAAAGTAGACACCCCAAGCTATTTGTTGAGAAACCTGCATCCTGAGACTGTCTCACTCTCTCCACCCACCTCCTTCTCTGTCCATGGAGTCCAGTGACTTGCAGTCAGGAGGGCAGCGAGGAACTGATTATTATTATTATTATGCAGGATTTATATAGCGCCAACAGTTTAGGCAGCGCTTTACAACTTGAGGGTAGACCGTACAAATACAATACACTTAAATACAGTAGGAATCAGAGGGCCCTGCTCGCTAGAGCTTACAATCTAAGAGGGAAGGTCAAGAGATACAAGAGGTAATAACTGTGGGGGATGTGCTAATAGAGAAGATACATGTACAGTTGTTAGGTGGGAACCAGATAGGCTTCTCTGAAGATATAGGTTTTCAGGGATCGTCTGAAGGTGGACATACTAGGAGAAAGTCGGACAGATTGGGGTAGAGCATTCCAGAGGATTGGAGAAGCTCTGGAGAAGTTCTGGAGGCGAGCATGGGATGAGGTGACAAGGGTGCTAGAGAGCGGGAGGTCTTGGGAGGAGTGGAGAGATCGATTTGGCTGGTATTTTGAGACCAGGTTAGTGATGTAGCTGGGGGCCAGGTTGTGAATTGCTTTATAAGTTATTGTTAGTATCTTGAATTTAATACGTTGGTTGAGTGGCAGCCAATGTAGAGATTGACATAGGGGTGTAGCAGATGCCGAGAGTTTTTTTAACAGGTTCCCCACCGCGCGCCATCTTTTCACGGCGGCAGTCGGGGAGCCCTGCGCGAATCGCCGTAAATAAGCGGCGATCCGCATTTGGCCACCAGGGGGCGCGCGCGCGCACCCACCGCACTCCTGGGGAGTGTGCCCGCGGCTCGGGCGGACCCGATGTCCGCCGGTGAGCCGCGATGAGCGGCTACAGGGAAAGAACGGGGAACCGCCGATGTAAACACGGCGGTTCCCCGCTCTGTCAGTGGGGCATGAGAGATCTACTGATCCCTGTCACTGGGATCAGTTAGATCTCTCATGCCCATGTTAGCCCAACCCCCCCCACAGTAAGAACACACCCAGGGAACACGATTAACTCCAGCTCCCCCCCAGGTTAACCCCTTCACTGCCAATGACATTTATACAGTAATCAGTGGACATTTAAATTTCTGATCGCTGAATAAATGTCATTGGTCCCAAAAAAGTGTCAAAAATGTTCCGACATGTCTGCCCCAATATCGCATTACCGCTAAAAATCGCAGATCGCCGCCATTACTAGTAAAAAATAAAAAAAAAATAAAAACCCCAGAAATGAATTCTCACCATCCGTAAACGCAGCCACTTTTGCGCAAACCAATCAATAAACGCCGATTGCAATTTTTTTTATCGCAAATATGAGGAATTATATAAATCGGCCAAAAACAGTGAAAAAAAATGTTTTTTTATATATTTTTTTGGATTTGTATTTTAGCAAAAAGTAAGAAATTTGGGTTTTTTTGCAAAATGGTCGCTCTTCTTTTGTTTATAGTGGCGATAAGAAATGACGCAGAGACGATCAAATACCACCAAAAGAAAGCTCTATTTGTGGGAAAAAAAGGACGCAAATTTTGTTTGGGTACAACGTCGCACGACGGCGCAATTGTCAGTTAAAGCGACGCAGCGCCGAATAGCAAAAAGTGCTCTGGTCCTAAAGTGGGAAATTCTTCCGGGACTGAAGTGGTTAAGTTGGATGAGCCTGGCGGCAGCATTCATATTTGACTGGAGTGGGGATAGGCTATTTAGAGGAAAGTCAGTGAGGAGGGAGTTACAGTAGTCGAGGCGAGAAATGACCAGGGAGTGGATTAGTAGCTTTGTGGTGTCATCGGTTAGGAAAGGGCGTATCTTGGAGATGTTGCACAGGTTGAGACGGCAAATTTTGGATAGTGATTGGATGTGGGGCCGAAAGGTTTATTGGAAGTCTAGGATTACACCTAGGACCTTGACGTGGGGGACAAGTTGTTAGTTGGGCCGTTGATTTTGACAGAGAAATCTGGGGAAGTGGCACGTGGGGGAGGAAATGTCATGAGCTCGGTTTTGGATAGGTTGAGTTTGAGGAAGTGATGTGACATCCAGGCTGATATGTCTGTTAGTAAGTTGGTGATGCTTGAGGAGACAGATGGAGAGATCTGGGGGGGTTGAGAGATAGATTTGTGTGTCATCAGCATAGAGATGATACTGAAAGATATGGGAGGCAATCAACTGACCCAGGGAGGAGGTGTAGATTGAGAAAAGGAGAGGTCCAAGAACAGAACCTTGGGGAACACCGACAGAGAAAGGGAGAGAGGAGGAGGAAGTAGAGTTGTAGGTGACACTGAAGGAGTGGTGTGATAGGTAGGATGAAAACCAGCGTAGAGTACAGTCACGGAGACCAAAGGCATGGAGTTTTTTGAGGAGGAGGGGGTGGTCCACTGTGTCAAAGGCAGCAGAAAGGTCCAGGAGTAGTAGTACAGAATAGTGTCTGTTGGTTTTAGAATTTATTAGGTCATTAGTGAGTTTAAGGAGAGCAGTTTCTGTAGAGTGCTGAGGGCGAAATCCAGACTGAAGGGGATCAAGAAGTTTGTTCATGGTTAGAGTTGAGCGAACCCAGACTGTAAAGTTCGGATTCGTACCGAACTTTGGGGTGTCCGGGACCCGGACCCGAACCCGGACTTTTTAAAAAAAGTTTGGGCTCGGGGTTCTGGTATTTTACTCCATGTGTTGAATAGCTGCCAAGGGCAGCCAATCAACAAGTGTTTTACTGGTTTGCCCTTAGAAGCCATCACAGCCATGCCTACCAATGGCATGGCTGTGATTGGCCAGTGCATCATGTGACCCAGCCTCTATATGGGGCTGGAGTCACCGTGCTGCATGTCATATGCTCTCAGGCTAGTTTAGGGCGAGGATGCTGCTGGCTCTGTGAGGGACAGATTGCAGATATTATATAACATCTCATCCTGCATTACTGAATGATCTGATTGTGGACTAGGTAGAGATTACTAGTACTGCTGCTTTGAGGGACATATTGCAGACCTCATCCTGCTGCACAGAACGATCTGACTGGACTAGGTAGAGTCTACTGCTTAGAGGGACAGATTATTGTTCTAAAATCATCTCCAAGTTCTATAGTGAAAGGTTCCAGCTGTTGCTTAGAGGGACAGATTATTGTTCTAAAATCATCTCCAAGTTCTATAGGGAAAGGTTCCAGTTGTTGCTTTAAGGGACAGATTATTGTTCTAAAAGCATCTCCAATTTCTATAGAGAAAGGTTCCAGCTGTTGCTTTAAGGGACAGATTATTGTTCTAAAATCATCTCCAAGTTCTATAGGGAAAGGTTCCAGCTGTTGCTTAGAGGGACAGATTATTGTTCTAAAATCATCTCCAAGTTCTATAGAAAAAGGTTCCAGCTGTTGCTTTAAGGGACAGATTATGGTTTCTTGCACAAAATTAAAAAGTGCATCTACATTGCTGGTTTTAAAAAAATATGTATTCTAAAAACTACATTTGCGGCCAGCAGTGCATTTCTTGCACAAACATAAAAAAAAATGTCTACATTGCTGGTTTAAAAAAAAAAAAATTCTAAAAACTACATTTGCGGCCAGCGGTGCATTTCTTGCACAAAAAAAAAAAAACAGTGTTGGCTACCTCCTCCTCCTCCACCGCCACTTCCACCGCCTCCTCAATCTCCAACTCCACATCCACCTCCATTTTTTATTTTTTTATGTGATTTTAGCTTAAAAATTATTTTAAGTTATTTCCCTATCCCCATTTCTTTGTAGGGCACTTGTCCGACTCTTACCCCCATTTTCCTTCCTTTTGCAGACCTCTAGGACTTGCCAGGACTTTGTTACAGCCATTTTTGTGCCTAAAAGTTCAGGTCCCCATTGATTTCAATGGGGTTCGGGATCCAGGATAAAGTTCGGGTCAAGTTCGGTCCCGAACTTGGACTTTTTCCCGAAGTTCGGCCGAACCCGAACTTCCAGGTGTTCGATAAACTCTATTCATGGTCAGATGGTCACTCAGTCGGTTG
Organism: Glandirana rugosa; assembly: GCA_018402905.1. Taxonomy (NCBI): domain Eukaryota; kingdom Metazoa; phylum Chordata; class Amphibia; order Anura; family Ranidae; genus Glandirana; species Glandirana rugosa. The sequence continues at coordinate 8,039 of BLSH010468653.1, read as the reverse complement.
TAGACCAGTCTTTCGAGGAGTTTGGAGGAGAAGGGGAGTAAGGAGATGGGACGTAGGTTGTTAATATTGGTGGGGTCCAGTGAGAGTTTTTTAAGGATAGGTGTGACTAGGGCATGTTTTAGAGAGTTTGGGAAGATGCTAGAGGAGAGGGAAAGGTTGAAAATGTGAGTTAGAGAATGTAGAATTGAGTCGGAGGGTGAGCGCAGCATTTGCGAGGGAGCAGGATCCAGGGGGCAGGTGGTTAGATGGGTGTTCAATAAAAGTTTAGCAACCTCGCTAATACTGGCAGGGTTGAATGTGGAAAGTAGTGATTGTATCTGTGGACATGGGGTGTTGAGTGGGAGTGGTTTGTGCGCATTGGAGATTTCCTCATGAACGTTATCAATCTTAGTTTTAAAGTGATTGGCAATCTCCTGGGCAGTGAGTGAATTAGAGGGTGGAGGCAGTGGAGGACAGAGTAGAGTGTTAAAGGTCGAGAAGAGTTGACGGGAACTGGATGATAATGTGTTAATGAGTGTGATAAAGTAGATCTGTTTGGCATTTTGGAGGCAGGAATAGTATTTTAGGAGGGCAGATTTGTAATGTTTGAAGTCTTCTTGGAGCTTAGTCTTATGCCACAGACGCTCAAGAGCACGCCTATGTTTTCTAAGACTTCTGGTGTTGTCCGTTTCTGATCTTCTTCTGTCTCCAACTACCTCCTTCTCCGGTGCCCATGGCCCCCATTCACCATTCGGTGGCATGGGTTAGACTGGCGCAGAGAACCATCTGATTCCACATCTGCCTGTGACCCTAGTGGCAGTGCCTGACTTCTCCTCCCACCTGTGGCCCGCCCAACTGGTGTTGAGGGACCCTGGACCACCACCACTCTGGGATATCATTATTAGAAGGTGAGGAAATGGATAACTGGAATAGAAGGTGACACAAGTCGGACAAGACAGTAATATTTGCAGTGGACAAGTGACGTGGGGCAAGGGGACTCTGAGTCTCTGAACATCTCCTGTAAAATGTCTGAACTCTCTGGCCATCTTCTGTATTATATCCCCAGTCTCTAACCATCCCCCTTCTCATGTCCGCAGTCTCTAACCCTCTCCTGTACTATGTCCACAGTCTCTGACCATCTCCTGTACCATGTCTGTAGTCTCTTCCATCTCATGTACCATGTCCGCAGTCTCTGACTGTCTCCTGTACTATGACTGCAGTCACTGACCGTCTCCTGTACCATGTCCACGGTCTCTGACTATCTCCTGTACCATGTCTGCAGTCTCTGACCTTTTACTGTACCATGTCCACAGTCTCTAACCATCTTCTGTACCATGTTTGCAGTCTCTGGCTGTCTCCTGTACCATGTCTGCAGTCTCTGACCATCTCCTGTACCATGTCTGCAGTCTCTGACCTTTTATTGTACCATGTCCACAGTCTAACCATCTTCTGTACCATGTTTGCAGTCTCTGGCTGTCTCCTGTACTATGTCCACAGTCTCTGACCATTTCCTGTACCATGTCTGCATTCTCTGACCGTCTCCTGTACCATGTCCACAATCTCTGACCATCTCCTGTACCATGTCCACAGTCTCTGACCGTCTTCTGTACCATGTCCACAGTCTCTGACCGTCTCCTATACTACGTCTGCAGTCTCTCATTGTGATAATGTGATAATGACATTGTCGAAAAGGGGCAGAGCATGGGTGACCTTAAAATTATGCCCCCCCCCCACCGAAAAAAGTTCTGCGGAAGCCGCACACCCATGGCTGCACTAACTCTACGCTTAAAGGAGCTGAGACCAGAGCATCGGAGCTGGAGCAATCAAATGCAGACACCCAGGCATTCCTTTGAATGCCTTGCATTGTTGACAGAATGTCCCAGGAGCCCTCAAACCAGGGATAATATGAACTTAACCTCCCTGGCGGTATGATTATTTCAGATTTTTGGTGCTGAAAGTGGTACGATTATTTTGCATGAAAATTAGTCGTTTTATATTGTAGGCCTGTAATTCTTAGCAATAACTCACTTAAATCTGTCCAAACAAGAGTCTAGTAGACATCCCGGGTGTGAAAAAGTTTGAAAAATGAAATCATAAATTATAATATAATAAATAACTAAAAATAATTATCAAAATAATAATATAATAGTAATAAAATGTATTCAATAATGTAATCAAACCAAAAACACAGAAATTTGCTCATTTGCAGAATTGTCGCTGTCGTCACTTTCAGTTTCTGATGATACATTTCCCCAAAAATCAGTATCACTCAATTCTGCAAATGATTCTTATTTACTATCGCTGTTTTCTAGCTGATCAGAAACCACTTTTGATGCAAAGGGACACTTTTTGGTTGCCATGGACATTCTCATGTTTCCAGGCAGAAAGAATGACATTTATAATATAAAAGTGCATGCAGGGCACTGGGCAAACCACTAGGGACAAAGGGGATGTGAAATATTTTCATACAGTAATGTAATCTATAAGATTACAGTGTACTGTATGTGCTGTGTGTGTTCCACTTTTTGAATTTCCCGCCGGTCTCCATCCCCGTGCGACGCGATGCTCGCAGGGAACGGAGCCCGGCACACAGAGGCATCGGGCGGTGGACACCGCTCACAGACACGGCGGGGGACATCGCTGGATCCAGGGGACAAGGTGAGTAGCGCTTCCTGGATCCAGCAATGCAATCCCGAGTGTGGCTCGGGGTTACCGTTCTTGGTACTGAAAATCCACCCTGAGCCACACTCGGGAACACCGCCAGGGAGGTTAATTAAAAAATGTAATGTAAAGTACATTTGTAAATATTATTGTGTTCATTTATAGCCACTTCAGCTCCGGAAGATTTTACCCCCTTCATGACCAGGCCAGTTTTTGTTATTTAGCATTGCGCTACTTTAACTAGTGATTGCGCGGACATGCAGCCTGTACTCAAATTAAATGTATATCGTTTTTTTTTCTAAAAATACGGCTTTCTTTTAGTGGTATTTGATCAACACTGGATTTTTTATTTTTTGAGATATAAACGTAAAAAGACCAAAATATTGGAAAAAAAACAATATTTTTTTCTTTCTGCTATAAAACATATCCAATTAATAAAATGCTAAAAAAATCTAATTTCTTCATAATTTTTGGCCAAAATGTATTCTGCTACATGTTTTTGATAAATAAAAATCAGTTTACTGTATATTTATTGGTTTGTATGAAAGTTATAGTGCCTACAAACTATGATATTTACTGGCATATATATATTTTTTTATACTACTAATGGTGGCGATCAACAACTTATAATGGGAATGCGATAGTGCGGTGTAGACTCATGCACGATGGAAAATTTTGTTTAATTTCATTTTCATTCGTAAAATACATAATTTTGTTCTGTTATATTCATTATGTTATGTTAATTTGTTTTCGGATAATTTGTTATTTCTGTACAGTATCGTTAAACGAATCAATTTGTTTTATTGTTTGTTTCCTTTTTGGATAATTTGTTATTTATGTATGTATATATATTCATGATAACGATTCATGGTTCGGAAAGTCGTTTGTTTATTGTTTTCATTAACACACACAGGGGCTAATTCACTATATCGAATATGCGATCGTGCAACGCTTAAAAATAATGCCCATTTTAGCCAATTAGCATATCAAATAGGCATAAATGCGAATGCAGAATTGCGTTATTGCCGCGAATATGCCTTCTTAATCGGCATATATGGGAATAGCTGATGTCAATTGGGCTGGAACCTGCAGAGTCCCTTGAAGGTTTGTATGAACATGATTTGCTTGAAAAAGTGTATGGGAACTACCGCAGCAAAATGGAAAGCATAATTCTGCATACAATGCAAGGTGTGCTGATGACATCTGTAGCATGCGAACCTGGAGCTGTAAGCTTTGAACATATCAGAATAAACCACTATGCTATAGAGTTGACAACAACCTGCCAGAAAAAATACATTTACTAATCTTGTATTCTCTTCATTCTCTACAAACTAACTGCCGTCACGCTAACTAGTGTGTGATTATTCCAATTGCACACCATAATATTAATGAATATGTACATACCATTGCATAAGTTCATAGCATGGAAGCAATCAAACTGATGATGGGCATTGGCTAATTGGTGAATATGCCTTCACATATTTTCAAAATATAATACTGCGTACAATGCAAGGTGTGCTGATGACATCTGTAGGATCCGAACCTGGAGCTGTAAGTTTTGAACACATTGCATAAACCACTACACTATAGAGTTGACCACAACCAGCCAGAAAAAATACATTTACTAATCTTGTATTCTCTTCAAACTAACTGCCAACACATTAACCAGTGTGTGTGATTATTCCAATTCCACACTATAATATTGTTGAATATGTACATACCATTGCATAAGTTCATAGTATGGTAGCAATCACACTGATGGGCATTGGCGATTATGCCTTCACATATTTTCAGAATATAATGCCAAGTACAATGCAAAGTGTAGTGATGACACCTGTAGGATCCGAATCTGTAGCTGTAAGCTTTGAAGGTATTAGAAGGAACCACTACACTATGGAGTTGACCATAACCAGCCATAGAAAATAAATTTACTAATCTTGGATTCTGTTGATTCTCTAATAGCTGAAGCTATTCACATGGTACAGGTTGTTGAGATAAGCCCAAGTGCCGTGTGATAGCTGGGGCTCAATCCCAGCGCACCAATCTAGGTAACCAAGCTGATATTAAAGTGGTGCCTCAGCCCCCCCACCACAGAAAATGTACAAGTCAGCAGCTACACATCCTGCAACTGCTGACTTTAATTATCAGGACACTGTCCTGGAAGCTAGTGATGTTGGCACCCCAGCCCATGTTTCCATTGGCTCTCAGGTGCTGTCGCCTCCATTGCTGGTTCCCTACTGCGCATGCACAAAGGGCACTGCGCTTTCTGAATGGCCTGGCAGCAGGGAAGGAGGAGGGGGTGACAAATTTCTGCCATACTTCGATGCAGTGAGGTCTGTCAGAAGTGGGGACAGGTAAATATCCAAAACAGGTACCCACCCCCCCCAAAAAACGTGCCAAACGTGGCATCAGAAGGGGGGGGGAAGAGATATTCAGAGCTTCCACTTTTGGGTGGATATCTAAGGCCCCTTTCACACTTGTGCAACTTGCTCTGCGACTTGGGACTGCAAAGTCGCCTGTCAAGTTGGACCCTGCAATTTCCAATGAGTAGGATTCATAGCTGTCTGACTTCAAGTGGTATCAACTTCAGACTAGTCCCTGAATTACTTTGGTCCAAGTATGATATGACTTATGGTCCCTATACCTCAAGATTACACAGGCATTGCTTCAAGTCACATCAAAGTTGCATGACTTTCAAGTCACACAAGTGCGAATGGGGCCTGAGTCAAAAGGTGTTATCCTGAAAGTAATGCAGTTTGCCCACGACATTGTCCTAACTTCAGGGAATGCCTGTGTAATATTGAGAGCTAGGAACCTCAAGTCACACCAAAGTAGTACAGTGACTACTTTGAAGTTGGTGCCACTTGAAGTAGCACAGATATGAAGAGTTTCAGGAAAAGTCGGCCAAGTGTAAAAGGAGTGTATAGAAGTAACTCTCTCGGATATATATATAAAATATAAAAGCAGCTCTCTCATATATATATATATATATATATATATATATATATATATATATATATATATATATATATACACATACACACACACTCCTTACTGATTTACATCAGCAGAATACATGCAGGAAGTGTAATCTGCCTGTAACCAGGAAGTGATGTGTGCGCATGGGCATTAAGCAGGGCCGCCATCAGGGGGTTACAGGCAGTACTGTTGTAAGGGGCCCCAGTGTCTCAAGGGCTCTTACAACAAAGACTTTAGCAGTCTTTAAACTTGGAGTCTATGGGAGGGGGACACCCGGTTTGGGGACACTGTTCTCCCAAACCATAGCCAATAAAAATACCAAACTTTAGTCACATAGAGAGCCCCCTGGGCAATAACTGGGCCAGGTTTGGGACCTCCAGCATCTATGGTTCAGTCGTACCAGGTCCTCAAAGTGACCAGTCATTGACCGGCAAATTTCAGGTGAACTTCAGACTTAACATTGGAGTCTATGGGGGGGCACCCAGTTTGGGGACACCGTTCTCCTGAACCCTAGGCGATAAAAATACTAAACATGGGTCACATGGAGAGGGCCCCCTGGACCACAACTGGTCCAAGTTTGGGACCTCTGGCACCTATGGTTTGGCACGAGAGGCCTTATTGTAAGCATTGGTTGAGGCTGTGCTGCCTGTGCTCTGTTTTTTTCAACCCCTTGTATCCCACACTAGCATGCATTGCACACTTCACTTGAATGAGTCATGCTTGGCAGGCTACACCCGGTAAATGTGACAGGGTGTATAATTCCTACTGGGGCTGTGGCATGTGTACACCCCTGGCCAGTGGACGGATGTGGTGGAATGGCCCAGTGGGAAGGCCCTGGGGAATGTTGGTGGTCAGAAGGGGGGGCAGGTCTAAAGCTGTTTAAGAGGACCACAATTTCTGATGGCTACCCTGGCAGGAAGGGAATGTGTGGTGATTCCACAAGAATAAATTAACCCCATCCCTACCAAATATAGCTACCGCATCCTCCCCCACACAGTGTAAGCACAAGTATATTTCCTACACTTACCCGTCAAATGAGTAACACCTCTTTGCTGAAATGGAACCCCGCGATAGCCACCTATATAGAGATCCTGACCAGCAAAGGCACTTCCGGGTGAACACAATGACATTCCCGGGTCAGAGGACAAAGCCACACTTGCTTGCAAATATTTAATCGCAACCACAATTTTTTTTAGTAATAGGCAGGTGAATGACAAAGACAAAGGCTCAGTTTGAGACATACAACACTGCCTATCCACCAGCTAAATTCATTATGAGAGCCGGTTCACACTTGTGCAATGCGGGAACCCTGCAAATCCACTGCAGGCTCCTGCATCGCATTTCACACTGCTATGTGTGACCTGCTGGGAGTGTCAATACATTGTTAATGACACCCCCATTTCAGCTCACATATCACAGTGCAAACTAACAGTTCAGACATTAATCGGATCGCATGGGCGTGAACATCCATGCAATCCAATTCTGGTGTTGACCAAAAAAAAAAAAAAAAAAAGGTCCTGTGCGAGTTTGGTCCGAATGCAGTGCAAATTCAGCCACACTATCTGTGTGGCTAAAATTGCATGGACAGCGCATGTGACTTGTACTGCGGTGTGAATCAGACGCAATCTTGCACAGTGCAGTGTGAACCGACACTTACCTGCCATTCTCCAGACCTGTTAAAAGAAAAGACTCCACTTAAACAATCTTTATCATTTACTTGCAGGTGTGCTGAAGAGATTAGTTTTTTTTTAATCCACGATTACACCTTCTCATAATTTGTCATTAGCAAGACGGTTCACTTCTCCAAACCCAGGTCCCCCAAAACAAATTTAAAAAAAGCTCAATAATTTACATTTATTTACACAGCAGCAACACAATTAAGTACATTCTTTTAGTGGCATTAGTATATTAGGTGGTACATTTAGACAAACATTTAGCAATTGGGATCTAATGGCCCTGCTCATAGGAGCTTACAATCTAAAATTTTTCCAAACCTTATAGTAGACATTTAACTTCACAGTGTATAGCAGACTACACATTTCATAGTACAACTACTCTCAACAGACAACAACCACCAACAAATGTTTAGCTGCAAGATTATACAAAACTACAAAAAAACAGTCAGTCATTCTTAAAAAAAAAAATACAAAATATTAAAAAGACACATATTCCAAACATGACCACCCACCACCCCACATTCCACACACATACATTGGTGACGGTTCTGCTGGAAGATGTATTTCTGTGTACATGATTAAGCAATGAGATCAAAGAGTAGAAGGTCAGCAGATGCTCCCAAACCATGAATGCATGGTCAGACAGCAACAATACACAACATTGACAGCAAAGCCACACTTGAATTTCAACAGCCCAAGTGGGGCGTTTGTCATTATGCACAATATCAGCCCCAAAAACCACAG
>BLSH010468652.1:142447-157050 GCA_018402905.1 Glandirana rugosa | reverse complement strand
CATGGTCAGACAGCAACAATACACAACATTGACAGCAAAGCCACACTTGAATTTCAACAGCCCAAGTGGGGCGTTTGTCATTATGCACAATATCAGCCCCAAAAACCACAGAAAATAACACAGCCTCTTCGCAGGGCAAACCAACCCCTCTACTGCAGCCATTTATATAACATAGGCTGTATTGTTAGCACACCAACACGCCCAATGGAAGTACACGCCCACCCGTGTCATTCAATCTGTCTCTCCATGTCTGCCTAACTCTATAGTGATTGCACCTGATAAACAAGAACACTTACAATTTGCAAATGTGTTAGCCCACACGATATTGTCAAAACACCTTCCTTTACACACACGCCTGCCTTTAATGGCATCCCAGTCTTATAGCTGCAAAGGGTGGGCCAACTCAATATTGAACCCTACAGACTAACAGCTTCAACTCTTCTGGGAAGGCTGTCCACAAGGTTTAGGAGTGTGTCTATGGGAATGTTTGACCATTCTTCCTGAAGTGCATTTGTGAGGTCAGGCACTGATGTTGGACGAGAAGGCCTGGCTCGCAGTCTCCGCTCTAATTCATCCCAAAGGTGTTCTATCGGGGTGAGGTCAGGACTCTGTACAGGCCAGTCAAGTTCCTCCACCCCAAACTCACTCATCCATGTCTTTATGGACCTTGCTTTGTGCACTGGCCAAAATCAGGAGGGAGGATTATGGTGTGGGGTTGTTTTTCAGGGGTTGTTCTTTCACACTTGTGCGACTAGAAAATTTGTGTGATTTTACCGCAATTTGCTGCAATTTTTTGCTGCAATGTTTTGCAGTGATTTTGATGTGACTTGAAGCAATAGCTGTGTAATCCTGAGGTCTGAAGATACTTTTGAGAAAACTGCCACTATAACTAAGTGGAAACAACTCCTGGGGAAAACCTTCCCTGACACCTCCTGGCAGCAGGCCATATCTACCTCTTACTCCTCCTCTAGATGCATAAACCATTGGGAACACTTCCAAAAAGTGATACATTCCTGGTACCTTACCCCCTTCAAACTCTCCAAATTCTACACATCCCAAATGGCTCTATGTTTGAGGAATTGTGGTGAAATAGGAACTCTCTACCATACATTGTGGTCCTGCATCTCCATTAGATCATTTTGGAACAAAATCTTCTCCATAGTATCAGCTATTTGTAACCAACAGGTCAACCCCAATCCGGAATTAGCTCTACTACATCTCAATATTAATGAATTCCTCCCCAAATATTGAGTAGTTTTAATACATCTTTTGCTAGCAGCTAAACTTACAATTACAAAGCTATGGAAATCCTCCATTTCACCTTCTCCTATTGATACTATTCTAGCCCTTAACCATCAATGCGAGATGGAAAAATTAATTACGACTGTTATTTTTACTCGATCCAAATTCAAACCCAAATGGGAAGTATGGCTTACAAACCCTAGTTGCACAGTCCATGCTGACTAAGGTATGTCCTCTGGAGTTGACTGGTCCTTAACCTCACCTCCCCTTTCCCCGCCCTACCCTGTTCCTCCCTCCTTACCTTGACTTGTTATGCATTCTGAGGTTTTAGCTAGTTGCTGTACTCACTGTATAAGACTAAGCACATATTAGCTATAGACTACATTACTATATGGAAATATAACATTGTTTAAAAATACACAGTTGACTACTGGGCTCTATCCACCGGACATGGTTAAGTTCCCACTGGGGTTGTCCGGGATGAGAATAGCAACAGGTTCAATAGTTAGCTGAACGTTAGGCCTTATATTCAATGATAATACTCTATGCTCACATTACTCAATGTATTTGACTATGTGATCTTATGCAGTACAACACATTGTACACAGAGGTTGTTTTCTCTGTCCTTTTTGTTTGTATCTTTTTGCAAAACTCAATAAAAAATATTGAAATTAAATTAGGCGCAGAGAAATCTGCGTCTCCATCGCTGGCCAATTGAGAAATTTGAGACTTGTGAGGATGTTAATGAATACCAGCAAACATGAATTATATTGCACGTTTTATTAACCTTCCACAGTGGGAAAGATATGGTAAGTACCATCAAATATAAACAAAACACAGTGTCAAAAAGAACAAAAAAAACATGGTAAATACAACATACAGTATCTCACAAAAGTGAGTACACCCCTCACATTTTGTAAATATTTTTTTTATATATTTTAAATTACACTTTGCTACAATGTAAAGTAGTAAGTGTACAGCTTGTATAACAGTGTAAATATGCTGTCCCCTAAAAATAACTCAACCCACAGCCATTAATGTATAAACAGCTGGCAACAAAATTGAGTACACTCCTAAGTAAAATGTCCAAATTGGGCCCAAAGTGTCAATATTTTGTGTGGCCACCATTATTTTCCAGCACTGCCTTAACCCTCTTGGGAATGGAGTTCACCAGAGCATCACAGGTTGCCACTGGAGTCCTCCATGATGACATCACAGAGCTGGTGGATGTTAGAGACCTTGCGCTCCTCCACCTTCCATTTGAGGATGCCCCACAGATGCTCAATAGGGTTTAGGTCTGGAGACATGTTTGGTCAGTCCATCATCTTTACCCTCAGCTTCTTTAGCAAGACAGTGGTTGTCTTGGAGGTGTGTTTGGGGTCGTTATCATGTTGGAATACTGCCCAGTCTCCGAAAGGGAGGGGATCATGCTCTGCTTCAGTATGTCACAGTATATGTTGGCATTCATGGTTCTCTCAATGAACTGTAGCTCCCCAGTGCCGGCAGCACTCATGCAGCCCCAGACCATGACATTCGCACCACCATGCCTGACTGTAGGCAAGACACACTTGTCTTTGTACTTCTCATATGGTTGATGCCACACACGCTTGACACCATCTGAACCAAATAAGTTTACCTTGGTCTAATCAGACCACAGGACATGGTTCCAGTAGTCCATGTCCTTAGTCTGCTTGCCTTCAGCAACTGTTTGCAGGCTTTCTTGTACATCATCTTTAGAAGAGACTTCTTTCTGGGACAACAGCCATGCATACCAATTTGATGCAGTGTGGGCATATGGTCTGAGCACTGACAGGCTGACCCCCCACCCCTTCAACCTCTGCAGCAATGCTGACAGCACTCATACGTCTATTTCCCAGACACAACCCCTGGATATGATGCTAAGCACATGTACTCAGCTCCTTTGGTCGGCCATGGCGAGGCCTGTTCTGAGTGGAATCTGTGCTGTTAAACCACTGTATGGTCTTGGCCATTGTGCTGCAACTCAGTTTCAGGCTCTTGGCAATCTTATTATAGCCTAGGCCATCTTTATGTAGAGCAACAATTCTTTTTTTCAGATCCTCAGAGAGTTCTATGCCATGAGGTGCCATGTTGAGCTTTCAGTGACCAGTATAAGAGAGTGAGAGCACTAACACCAAATTTAACACACCTGCTCCCCATTCACACCTGAGACATTATAACACTAACGAGTCACATGACACCGGGGAGGCAAAATGGCTAATTGCGCCCAATTTGGACATTTTCACTTAGGGGTGTACTCACTTTTGTTGCCAGCGGTTTAGACATTAATGTTGTGTGTTGAGTTATTTTTAGGGGACAGCAAATTTGCACTGTTATACAAGCTGTACACTCACGACTTTACATTGTAGCAAAGTGTAATTTATTCAGTGTTGTCACATGAAAAGATATAATAAAATATTTACAAAAATGGGAAGAGTGTACTCACTTTTGTGAGATACTGTACATATCCCTAAGTAAGCGCGCTGCCTAATCATAGGTGGGGGACCTTAGGCACAGCATAAGATAAAACATTAGTTATGATCATGAGTAACAGTAAAACACCTAAAACCATGTGGAAAAAAGGTTCCTTTTGTAGACATGTAGCATCAACGTAAAGCTGACACGTTTCGTGGGATATTACCCACTCATTAGGGGTAGATGCGGTTAAATCTGTAAGAAACCAAAATGACCCATGATCTATTGATGTATCTTGACAAAAAAAAAATGTCAAAATATGTGTATGAGCAGCATGTTTGTAAAACCTACCCTTGCTTATGCTGAGGGATGTGTAGCAATCGGGGTTGGACAACCTGGACGTCTATATCAGGAGCTGAGGGCACAGGTGACACGGGCCTGGCAGGACAACAAGCAGATCCCCCGCAGGCCAAATAAGGATGGGGGGTGCCAAATGAGGTGTCATCTGGAAGTGAAAGAGTATGTAGATTGAGTGCTTATAAGGAAAGTATTAGTGAAGTGAAAATAAAGTGATGCAAAGCAAAGAAAAACAAAAACACCTTCCACCAGAGTTAGATTCCTATTGAAAAGAAAAGCAGGTGTGTGCATAGCATGGTACAAAGTGTGAAAAAAATTTACTCCGTTGACCTTTTGTTTCATTAACCACTTCAGCCCCAGAAGGATTTCACACTTTAGGACCGGAGCCCTTTTTGCGATTCGGCACTGCGTCGCTTTAACTGGAAATTGCGTGGTCGTGCAACGTTGTATCCAAACGTTTTTTTCCCCACAAATAGAGCTTGCTTTTGGTGGTATTTGATCACTGCTGCGTCATTTCTGATTGCCGCTATAAACAAAAGAAGAGCGACAATTTTGCAAAAAAAAAAAAACAAATTTCTTACTTTTTGCTAAAATAGAAATCCAAAAAAAATATATATAAAAAAACATTTTTTTCATCGGTTTTGGCCGATTTATATTCTTCCTCATATTTGTGATTAAAAAAATCACAATCGGCATTTATTGATTGGTTTGCGCAAAAGTGGTCGCGTTTACGGATGATGAGAATTAATTTCTGGGGTTTTTATTTTATTTTTATTTTTTACTAGTAATGGCGGCGATCTGCGATTTTTAGCGGTACTGCGATATTTCAGCAGACATGTCGGAACATTTTGACACTTTTTTGGGACCATTGACATTTATACAGCAATCAGTGCTATAAAAATGCACTGATTACTGTGTAAATGCCATTGGCAGTGAAGGGGTTAACCTGCAGAGGGCGTTCTAAGGGTTAACTGTGTTCCCTGGGCGTGTTCTTACTGTATGGGGGCTGCCCTAACAGGGGAAGGTAAGTGATCACAGCTTCCATATAAAGGAAGGCTGTGATCACAGTCCTTCCCCCTCTCACAGAACGGAGGTCCGTGTTTACTTACACGGACCTCCGTTCTTTCACTCCGGGGGGGGCATCGCGGGTGGCCGGTGGAGATCGAATCCGCCGAACCCGCTCCCTGGCCCTCCCCGGACACAGTGAGCGATCTGGCAGCCGCAGTCGTATGACGGCGTTTTGCCTTACAGAGCCACTCTGTCGCTGTCAGATGCCGATCGGCGGTCGGCAAGTGGTTAAACCTTTAACAAATTATCGAATCATGCCAAATTCATTTGTTATTTTCATTATAATTTCTTTTGTATTAGTTGAAATCTGTTATTTTTTTCTATGGACATTCAGATGCATCTGAATGGCCAAAAGATGCAAAATCCGGCCGAATTTCAATTTGTTGTGAAACGAACTGCTGTCTAGTGCAGTGGGCAATCTGACACTAATCGATGCCTGACATTGCAGGCATAAGAAACTGACAGATCATTCACTCTCTGGCTTTATTCTACACTTTATATTTCACATCTTTAACCAGTTCCCGACCGACTAGCGTACATTTACTGCTGTAGAGTGGGGCTGTCCCGCAAATCGCCGTTTATAATTGTATATATTATATAAACGGTGGCTAGCGAGTGCGCTGCAGCACGCTCTTGTGCCCGCCGCACTCTGCAGGAGTGTGGCTGCAGCTCAGGTGGACTCAACCTCCACCAGCGAGCTGTGATTGCCTAGCAGAGAAGAAAAACAGGGAACCCCAGATGTAAACACGGTGGTTCCCCACTCTGTCAGGCAGAGAGGTCTACTGATCCCTGTCACTGGGATCAGTTAGATCTCTTATGCCCCTGGCAGCCTAGCCCCCTCAGTTAGAACATGCCTAGGGAACACGCTTAACCACTAAATTGCCCCCTGCAGGTGAACCCCTTCACTGCCAATGACATTTATACAGTAATCTGTGGATATTTACATTTCTGATTGCTGTCTAAATATCATTGGTCCCAAAAAAGTGTCAAAAATGTCCGACATGTCCGCTGCAATATAACAGTCCCGATAAAAATCACACATCGTCGCCATTAATAGTAAAAAAAAAAATTATAAAAACAGCAGAAATTAATTCTCATGGCTTGTAAACACGGCAACTTTTGCGCAAACCAATCAATAAACACCAATTGGGATTTTTTTACCAAAAATATGAGGAAGAATATAAATCAGCCAAAACCGATTAATAAATTTGTTTTTTTCTTGTCAAAAGGTTTTTATTGAGAATACAATAGAAAAACAGATAAACAATGTATGGCGGTGCAGACAGTAAGGTCGCCATCAGGCTGCAAAAAGGCATAAACTTTAACATTGCAAACTTGAAGAGAGAGAGAGTTTGTATGGGTATGCACATATATGGAGAAAAAACTCCTCGTCTAGGATCCATTTAAGAGATAGTAGAGTTAATGAGTAGGGCTTAAGTGTCCTGGCAGTAGTCACTAGACGAGCCTACCCCACCCACTAGAGGGTGGGAAGAGAGGGTAGAACCCTCCGTGTGGTGTTATACATGGCCGTCAGTCTGCACCTGCTTGCCATCCCAAATGGGAACAAACTGTGGTCAAGCGGTGATGCAGAGTGAGTGGAGAAAGGGCGTAGTTAACATTGACAGAGCGACTAGTAGAGGTGAACAACCTTATATCGTCATTCCTTCAATGATCCAATGTGCAACTTCAATGAAAAAGCGTCAATAAACCTGAACAACATATCATGAAGAGTATAAGCAACTATACACCGTGTTGGTAAACTAGTAAAGAAGGAATAGATAGAGGAGGGTGGAGGTAGGTATGGAGGGAGATGGGGGGGAGGGGATAGAAGAAGAAAAGTGGAGAGAGAGTAGGAAGAAGATCACTTACCGAGGGAGGCGGAACGGCACGCGCACACCGACAGTCCGGGAAGCCAAGGCGCAGGTGGTAGTATAACAGAAGGAGGCTGGCATAAAAAAACAGTCACTCAACATGGTAGCAGGAGGGAATCGTCAAAATCGGGGGGCAAAAGGGTGTGATCCATGGTTTCCATATCCTCTCAAACTTCCTCACCCTGTTGTTCTCGATAGCTTCCATTTTAGCGTGGATTAGGGCTCTGCCTACCCTGCCTTTAACCTCAGACACCAGTAAGGAGGGCGATATCCAGGCTTTTGCGATCGTTTGTTTAGCAGCCGTAGTTAACTGCTGGAGTAATTTGAATTGAGTGTGTGTCAGACCCTCTTGTTTGAGATTTAACAAGGCTTCTATAGTGATACCAAGGGCCTTCAAGGCGAGCTCCAGTACTTGTTTCCAGAATATTTGCACCGTCGGGCAAGTCCACCAGATGTGGAAATGGGTACCCTGGTCCGTGCAGCCTCTAAAGCAGAGGCCCGTATATGTAGGGATGAATTTGGCTATTCTGGCAGGTACTAAGTACCATCTCATTAAAACTTTATAATTGGTTTCCTTTGCTAACACATTCACAGACGATGAGTGCGTGTTCACCCAGATGTTGGCCCAGTCTTCCTGAGTTAAAGGGCTGCCCAAATCGGAATCCCATTTCGTGACGTATTGGTGGGGGGGTTTTGGGGTGTCTGAAGTAGGGACCGGTCAAGGGTGGAAATGACCCCTTTGGCGTGAGGGCAAGAGTTACAGACTCCTTCATAATATGTGAAGTTATCTAAGGGGGGAGTAGCTCGGGCAAGGGGAGAGAAGAAATGTTTGATTTGTAAATATCGAAATATCTCATTTGAGGGGAGGTTGTGGGTTTCACTTAGGGCTGGGTAGGATAAGAAGGTGGAGTGGGACACGAATGAATGGAATCTGAGTAGATTTGCTTGCTCCCATATATGGAATCTAGTGAGTGACTCCCAAGCTGGCGGGAAGGCTGGATTTCTCAAGAATGACAGGAGGGGGTTGTGTGCTGATTGCAGCTTGTGCGAGATTCTAAGTTTATCCCAGATAGCGAGAGAGTGACGAGTGATAGGGTTAGTGACAAAGTGTCGGTGCTCTGAATTTAGCCATAGTAGGTTGGCAGTGGACAGGGGGTCCAGGTCGACAGATTCTATAGCTACCCATAATGGGGCTTCTTTGGTTGCATGGTACTTAACTAGTTGGGAAAGTTGCGCTGCATAATAGTATGTCTGAAATTTAGGTACCCCCAGTCCCCCGTCAGCGTGATGTAAGAACAGTGTACTTTTGGTTATTCGAGGTCTCTTCTTTTGCCAGATGTACGACATTACTCTACTCTGGAGGAGATGAAAGAAGTAGGCAGGGACTTGTGACGGCAGGGTCCTAAATAAGTAGAGGAGTTTCGGGAGAATCACCATTTTAGTTACTGCGATTCTACCCACCCAAGATATTGGGAGGGGGGACCACCTCTGCATTAACTTTGTGATGGTTTTAAGCAACGGGAGGTAGTTGGCTGTGAATATATCTGCGTGGGAGGGGGTGAGTTTAATGCCCAGGTAGTTCAGGCTGTGGGTGGCCCAAGAGAATGGTAATGACTCTTTTAATCGCTGTTCGTCAGGTTGGGGTAGCAAAATGTTTAGGGCTTGTGATTTATGTGGATTGGTATGCAAATCGGAAATAGTAGAGAAGGCCTCTAGGGTGGATAGTAGATTGGGTGCAGAGGTGAGTGGTGAGGTCAAGAACACGAGAATGTCATCTGCAAATAAGCAGAGCTTGTGTTGGTGACCTCCCAATTCAATCCCTTTGATGTCAGGGTGTGCACGTCTTAGCTGAGCCAGAGGCTCTATCGATAGAGCAAATAAGAGCGGGGAAAGGGGGCAGCCTTGCCTGGTCCCATTCTGAATTCTAAACTGAGCCGAGCGGAATCCTGCATATTTCACGTATGCCCGGGGGTCCTGATAGAGGGCATTAACCCATGACATGAAATGCGTTCCAAAGCCCCATCGACTGAGAATAAAATTCATATACGACCAGGAGACTGTGTCAAAAGCTTTCCTTATATCTAAGGATAGGAAAAATGTGGGGATGCCACATGTTTTGGCCGTGTGGGACAGCAGCAGGGCTCGTCGGATGTTATCGGGCGTTTGTCTAGCGGGAATGAAGCCTGTTTGATCTCTGTGTACCAGCTCTCCTATTATGGGATTGAGTCGCAAGGCCAGAATCTTGGCTAGCAGCTTTATATCGTTATTAAGAAGGGAGATAGGTCGATAGCTAGCCCAAGAGGTATGGTCTGCGTTGGGCTTTCATGCTAATTGAGGCTGTGAGGGATTCAGGGCGGAAGGTGTTCTTTTGTAGAAGGGAGTTGAAGGCCGCAGCCATTTGCGGGGCTAAGAGGTGCGCAAAAGTTTTGTAGTACGTGGACGAGAGGCCATCTGGGCCCGGTCGCTTGTTGGGTTTTAGGGATTTAATAGCCTGAAGGATTTCCGGGATCATAATGGGGCCTTCCAAGTGTACTTTTTGTGACGAGGAGAGTGTTGGGAGGGATATCCCAGAGAATAACTGATTTGCCTTGTCTGCGTTAAATTTGTGTGGGGAGTTATATAGGGATTCCAACTTAGTGCGAAAAATTTCGAGCACTTTGATTGGGTTACTGGTGTACGCTTCACGGCTAGTGCGTAGCCGTATCGAGGAGGGGCCTGAGTTGATGGATCTAAGTATGCGTGCCAGGGGGTATCAGGTTTGTTGGATTTGATGTATGTGTGGTGTTGACGCCTACGTAAGGTTTTGTCTGCCGAGTCTGTGAGAAAGAGGTCCAGCTCTAGGCGGGCTTTGTTCAGACTGGTTTTAGTGAAAGGTGAGGGGCAGCTTTGAAAGGCCTCATAGCATTGAACAAAGTTGGCTTCCAACTCGGCGAACCGGACTTTCCGATCCCTTTTGACTCTAGACATCTGCTGTATAAGTTTACCTTGAATATAAGGTTTATGGGCCTCCCATAGGGTGAGCACGGAGATGTCAGGTGTGGAGTTGGTGGCAAAATATTCCTTGAGGGCTATTTCTACATCCTGTTGGTATGAGGGGTGGGCTAGGATTGAATCATTCACATACATTCAGATAGTGGTGCAAATAGCAGAGTGGTCCGTCCACGGGAAGGGCATGATATATGAGGATAAAACTGCTGGGAGCATACTAGAAGAGATGAAGATGTGGTCTATGCGCGAGAAATTGGCGTGAGGGTGGGAGTAAAAAGTGTATTGTTTGCTAGAGGTATTGAGTTCTCTCCAGGTGTCCGCTAGGTGGAAGTTAGTCAGTACCTGCTGAAAGGTGAGTTTTGTGGGATTGCGTTGGGGGGATGAGGGGGATTTGTCCATTATGGGAGATATAACTTGATTTGAGTCTCCACAGATAAGGACGGTGCCAAATTGGTGTCGTTTGATTCTGTCAAATAGGTGATTAAGGAAGGGGGTAGGATTCCGATTTGGGGCATAATATGAGACCAACGTGACTGGTATATCTGTTAGGTGTCCAGTGAGGATCAGGTATCTACCGTCTGGGTCTCCTATTTGGCGTCCGAGGTTAAAGGGGACAGATTTATGAAAGGCTATTAGGGTCCCACGCTGCTTCGTGGGAGCTGAGGCTATGAAGAACTGCGGGTAAGAGGCGTGAAGAAATTTGGGAGAGTGTTTTGGTGTGAAATGAGTTTCTTGCAGGCAAAGGATATGCATTTTCTTTGCCGCTAAGGATCTTAAGGCTTTGGTGCGTTTTTGGGGTGTATTGAAACCCTGAACATTAAGGGTGCTTATATTTAAGGGGGCCATGGAGTGACTGGGTAACTATGCTTGACATACCTGCTGTTCCCAGAAGATCTGCGCGCCCCGCGCCGCCGCCTCCCACCGGCAAGTGAGGAGAGAAAGGAGGGTCCTGAAGAAGGAGAAGAAAGAGAAGAAAAGGCATGAGTGAGAATGGCACATATACAAATAAAAACTGCATAAGAAACAATAAACTGGTGCAAGGGGGGACTGTCAGGGGGAGTAGTAAACACCTCCCCTGAGGTCCCAGGTCTGTCTTGGATGTCTCGCATGATCCTGCGGGGGATCTAAGGCAGAAAAAAGGGGGAGCAGAAATTCCACTCCGGTAGACACAAAAAAACCCCTTCGAAGGGGGACATTAAAGTATAAAAATAACATGGTACAACAGAGTCCCAAAAAAAAGAGACAGCGGTCGCCTCGATTTCAAGGCCTTCAGGCGTGGCAGGAGCCAGGCGATTGGTTGGAAATATGAAAAAGAGAAAAAATTAAAAGGAAAAGAAAAAAGGTAAAGTGTTCCGTGCTGCAGCTTAGAAGCTGACAAGTGATAATGCCAGGGTGTCCATTGGGCCTGATCAGTCCATAGAGTCTTCATCAACGGTCGCTGGCTTGTCAGATCTGATGTGTTTGTGGAGGCTTCTCTGTGAAGAATTTGAGTGGTGAGAGGAATGGGTGACCTTTTGCGGGGATCGTGAGGCCAAGCGTCTGCGAGAGGTGCTTGCAGGCTGGAGGGTGTCTAATAAGTTAAAATCTTGGAGGGTAGACTGTAGCTCAGAGGCAGAAGGGCAGGTGTATTTGGTGTCTTTAAAGGTGAATCTCAAGGAGAAGGGAAAACCCCAGAAGTAGCTGATTTTTTGTTGCTGGAGGTTGAGCAGTAAGGGTTTCAAAGATTTGCGCTTGGCAATAGTGACTGGGGACAGATCTGGGAATAGCTGATAGGTGAAGCCTTGGAAGGAGAGAGATTCTTTAGCTCTTGCTGCAGCAAACAATTGCTCTTTAGTGCGGTAGTAGTGCAATTTAGCTATGATGTCTCTTGGGGGTCCGTTCTCTTTGCGCGGGGCTAGTGCCCTATGTATGCGATCAAACTCCAGTCTTTCTATAGGGATAGCAGGTTGGAGTTCCTGGAAGAGGGCTGTGATAGTGGAGTGCAGGTCTAAGATTCTTTCTGGGACTCCTCGTATCCTAATGTTTGATCTCCTGTCCCTGTTCTCCATGTCTTCTATTTTTGCCTGCAGTGCAATGTTCTCCTCTTTCAAGTTTTCCAGCTCAGCCATATTATTTTGCACATTGCATCCTATATCATCCACTCTTACCTCCAGTTCAGCTGTTCTGTGGCCAAGGTCACGGATCTCTTTAGTGAGCTTCTCAGTGATAGTGTCTGAGGTCTGTTGGAGGGCCTTATGAAGCATGGCTTCAAATCTGTTGAATATATCCGATTGTCTCACCGTGTGTGTGCTTCCACAGTCAGAGGCTGATTCGGATCCGCTGCTGTGACGCGTCTGTGAAGGCGGCTGTGCCTGTGTTTGCTGCTTGAAGGCCTTCGGCGTGCTCGGCTGGGAGAGGAGGGCCATTGCCATCTTGGGATTAGGCCGCTGCAAGGCCTTGCGGATGTTCTGCGAACGGAACTTCTGTTTTGTGTCCCCTAGGACCATTCCAGGGGGTCCGCGGGTGTTCCTAGGTCGGTCTAGGCAGCGGCTGAAGCGATGGGAGATGTCTGCGGTGTCCCCCGGGTGTGTCACGGAGTGGATCGGAGCTTCACACAGGCATGTCCGCTCGGTGCCGGTGCGCGCATGCGCCCCCCCTAAATTTGTTTTTTTATATATATATTTTTTTTTTTGGATATGCATTTTATCAAAAAGTAAGAAATATTGTTTTTTTTTTTTGCAATATTGTAGCTTTTTTGTTTATAGTGGTGATCAGAAATGACGCAGAGGTGATCAAATACCACCAAAAGAAAGCTCTATTTGTGGGAAAAAAAGGACGCACATTTTGTTTGGGTACAACATCGCACAACTGCGCAATTGTCAGTTAAAGTGACGCAGTGCCAAATCGCAAAAGGTGCTCTGGTCCTTCTGGTCTTTAAGTGATTAACCTCTCTCTTTTGGCATCTTCCCCAATTTTCTAAAACATGCTCTGGTTACCCCATACTTAAAAAGCCCTCCTGGACTCCCAACAACCTACGCCCCATCTCCTTGATCCCCTTTTTATCCAAACTTTTTGAACATCTGGTTTACAACCAACTGAGCGACTACCTTGCTGTGAATAACCTTTTTGATCCCTTTCAGTCCGGATTTCGCCCTCAACACTCCACAGAACCTGCTCTCCTAAAACTAACAATCTACTAATGACCAAAACCAATGGACACTATTCTATACTCCTACGCCTGGACCTTTGATAAGGTTGACCACCCCCTCCTCCTCAAAAAACTCCACGTCTTTGGTCTCTGTGACTGTACTCTTTGCTGGTTCTCCTCTTACTTAGCCAACCTCACCTTTAGCATGACTTATAACTCTACCTCCTCCTCTCCTTTTCCTTTTTGTAGGAGTCCCCCAAGGTTCTGTTCTTGCACCTCTCTTATCCTCTCTCTACACCTCCCCCCTGGACCAGCTGATAGCATTCCATGGCTTCCAATACCATCTCTACACTGACGACACACAAATTCTCTACCCCTCAGCTCACTCCTACAGTCTCCTCATGTATCACTAATTTACTAACAGACATATCAACAAAACTGAGCTCATAATTTTCCCTTCCCCACATGCCCCTTCCCCTGATCTCTCTGTCAAGATTGATGGCACAACTATCTGCCCATCCCCGCATGCCAAGGTTCTAGATGTAATCCTGTACTCTGAACTATCCTTTCGGCCCCACATCCAATCACTGTCCAAATCTTGCTGCCTAAGCCTCCACAATAAAATACTCCCCTTTCTAACCAATGACACCACTAAGCTCTTAATTCAGTCCCTGGTAATCTCCCGCCTCAACTACTGCAACTCCCTTCTCATTGGCTTACCTTTACATAGGCTATCCTCCTTCAGTCTGTTATGAATGCTACTGCCAGGCTTTTCACCTTACCAACCGCTCAGTGTCTGCTACTCCTCTGTGTGAATCCTTCCTCCCGCTCACCCAACAAATTAAATTCAAAATACTAACAACAACTTACAAAGCCATCCACAACTCTGTCCCCAGCTACATCACTAGCCCAGTCTCAAAATACCAACCAAATCGATCTTTTTGTTGCTCCCAAGACTTCCTGCTCTCTAGCTCCCTCGTCACCTGCTCCCACTTTCACTTTCAGGACTTTTTCTGAGCCTCTCCCATCCTATGGAACTCCCTACCCCAATCTGTCTGATTATGTCCTACTCTGTTTGCTTTTAGATAGAGTTGAGCGAACACCTGGAAGTTCGGGTTCTGCTGGTCCGTCCGAACTTCGGGACAAAGTCCGGGTCCGGGTCCGGACGGAACCCGAACGATCGCACGGACAACGAACCCCATTGAAATCAATGGGGACCCGAACTTTTAGGCACAAAAATGGCTGTAGGAAAGTCCTGGAAAGCCCCAGAGGGCTGCAAAAGGAAGTAAAATGGGGGTAAGGGTAGGGCAAGTGCCCTACAAAAAAATGGGGACAGGGAAATAACTGTAAATATTTTTAAAAAAATAAAAACATAAAAAAAGCAAAAATGGAGGTGAATGTGGATCATCTTCAAACTGTGTCTGAAAACTATTAATTAACGGTAGAAGCCATATAACTGTTCTAAAATCATCTTCAAACTAGGGCAAGTGCCCTACAAATAAATGGGGATAGGGAAA
>BLSH010468652.1:92769-107619 GCA_018402905.1 Glandirana rugosa | reverse complement strand
AAGAGGAGAATAAGTTCTCCCCACTCGCATTACCACTCTTTTCCCCACGAAAAGAGGACGTCCACGTCTTTTTAACTGCTTGTACCAGCAATACAAGAGGACGTAACGGTCTATCTCTTGTGCCTTTAGTAAGAACGTTTATATATGTAAGGGGGCGGTAAGTCACACCTACACGATTTACTCCAAAACCTCAAGTGTGATCTAACGCCTCTATAGGGTTAATACCATCGACCTCTAAAGTTACGTCATTATCTACTCCTATTCCTATCTAAGGGGAGTTTTCGCACATCCACACTGAATGGCGGGGGAATGTATATATTTGCAAGAATGATTTCCGTGTTCTCTATCTGGCAATGCAGGAGAACATAACGACCATGTTCGTCAATTTTTCTGCACCTGCAGGAGAAAAGCACCCCTTTTCTCACCATTACGCTCACCCCTCTTGAATAAGAGGAGAAGGTCGAATGGAAGCTGGTCAAAAATCTTCTCATCTCCTGTAGGGGGATATTCCCCCTCCTAAAGTGCGTCTCCTGCAGGCACAGAATGTCCACCCGGTGCATGTCCACATAGGAAAACACAGCCGACCTCTTTACCGGACAGCCCAATCCTCTAACGTTCCAGGATAGGAGTGTTACCCTTTTAATTTGCATTTTTTTTTTTAAAAAAAAGGAGGAGAGAAAAACACACAAAACAGCTCTAAGGTAAGTCCTAAAAAGAAGAGAGGATAAAAGAGAAAACAATGAATAATGAAATAGGGAAATATATTTCCCCATAGTAATAATAGTAATAATAATAATTGTGAGCATATACATCCTACATGTGATAATTTAAGTGTATGTCAAATATATCCTTCATTATAATAATTTTTCTACTTCTGGTGAACACAAGTGTATCTCAGGAAAGGCAATAATGATTCCCCTTCTCACAAACGTAAGTGTGTTGAACGTGTCAAAAAAAAAAGGAAAAATATACATTTAGTCCTGTGTTTTTGTATTCAGTTTTTGAGTTTTTTTGCTTTTTTTTACCTTATAGACCCTACTACCAGTAGCATTGACTCCTGATGAAGTGAATACTCCTAGACCATAAACGTTTAGGAGATATTCATTTTACTTACAGGTAAGCTTTATTATAGGCTTACTTGTAGGTAAAAATCACAAAGTGGGGTATACAACCACTTTAATGTCACAGCAAAAAGTGAGTGTGACTACATTTCACTCAATATTGGGCATGGCCTGTATTAGTATGGTCCGGCTTACATGGAAATACCCTAGTGTCAGTGGAATACAAAAAAATATCTGGCATCTGTGTAAGACAAAAACTTCTGGTGTCAATAGAAGGCAAAAATGCCCCAGCCTCATTGTGAGAAAAACACCCCACCATCAGTGAAAGGGAAAATGTCCTGCTGTTAGTGTGAGGCAAATCCGCCCCAACATCTGAGGGAGGGAAAAGATGATTTTTAAGCGTATACTATATTCTACAACAAGATATACATTTAGTCCTGTGTTTTTGTATTCAGTTTTTGAGTTTTTTTGCTTTTTTTTTACCTTATAGACCCCACTACCAGTAGCATTGACTCCTGATGAAGTGAATACTGTCCAGGAAATGTGTTGAGCTTTATGATGGAATTTTTCCATCTGTATATTTTGCAAGTTTACATACCTACTATTTGAACTGAAGATTTTGGTTGTAACATAAAACCAAACCATAGTTGTATGAGACTGACATCTGAAAATCAGTGCTTTATATAAGCAAAATTTTTATTTTTAACATTGCATTTGCTCTTTATACATGAAAAGTTTTTGTTTGTGAATATTTAATAAAATTAAGATGTTATACATAACACACATTATGTGTTAATGAACTTCCAAAAGACCCAAGGGCAACTAGTTAGATTTTGTTTTTATATATATACTTTATATTTTCTCTGTCCTGATTAAAAACTTCCCTTGACTTCCTTTCATTTTGACAGGATGTGGGGACTAATCACCCCAATGGACAGCAATAACAACCTGATAGATATTCGAACC
Source organism: Glandirana rugosa (assembly GCA_018402905.1). Classification (NCBI taxonomy): domain Eukaryota; kingdom Metazoa; phylum Chordata; class Amphibia; order Anura; family Ranidae; genus Glandirana; species Glandirana rugosa. Next base: position 105,592 of record BLSH010468652.1, on the reverse strand, counting down.
TGTTTCCAAAAAAAAAGAAGAAAAAAAAGCTATATCAACGTTATACTTTAAACAAACAATACAAATTTAAAATACAAATACAAAGTTCACTTTATGCCCATGGTAGAACTTTTACAGTAGCATGGACGGTCTTAAGATCTATAAATATTGTAATGCTAATTTGATGTTACAAGATAAGGTGTCTATACCACCTGATATAATGGAGCATATGCTGTTCCTCTTTATAAGAAGCAATAACCATTTAAATAATTTAGATTCGTTTAGATTATATTTAGATTTAGTCTTGTTTAATTCAATGTGAAATGCAAATACACCTCCATGCTATAAGTGCATGTTTAACAGTTATACTTAAACCCTATGTTTTGTGCATGCAGAGTTGATTGGACAGTGTTCTTGTAAGTGGTACATTTTCCCTAAAAGATTTAAATCCCATTTTGACAGCCATATTTCCACAGAATAAAAAATAGTTCACATTCTTATTACAGAGTTGGCTTTTGAGTCTGAAGACAAAGGCAGAGGATTACATCTGGAAAAAGTTAACCAGATATATTTAGATTCCAGTGGAAGAGCAGAACGTCATGACATGATTAAAAGAAATGTGGTCTGCAAACTGTAAAGTGAATAATATGAATGGGAAGAGGTACAAACAAAATTGGGAGATTGTTAGTGTAGATAAATACAATATAGTAACAGACCTTTAAGGATTGCCATAGATGGACTGATGTTACATTGAGAATGAAGGGTAGAAAGATAATTAACTGATCTCAAACACACTGCATTGTCTTTTTAGGATCAACCACAGCCATCTTCCCAACTTGGCAAGACAGGGAATGATGTGTTAGCAGGATATCAGGCTTGTTTACGCTTCTCCAAATAGCAAATGATCAGGATCTTTATCTAGCTATATAAACTATAACCCCACAGAAGTTTTTAATAACCCACTGCTCAGGCATAGCCAGCAGTGAGTAGCATTGCAGTATGGCAGGCTGCAGGTGGGGTAGGAAACAAAGGAGGCAGGGAGGGGGTGGGATACATTACATCAGGTGGTATAGACACCTTATCTTGTAACATCATATAAACCTTTTAAATTTAGAATGTGAACATCAGGAACACTAAAATACAGGTATTACATTAAAGCTGTGTTATGCCCTGAAAAAAATAAATAAATAAATAAGCCTGTAAGGCAAAGACATAATGAGCTAATATACACTGCATACTAGTTCATTATGAAATACTTACCTTAGAACGAAGGCCCTGCACCGCCTCCTGCACACCACCGAGAAGGCTGACATGATGCTCCGGTGTTACTTATGGGTTTGCGGGCTCTGGCGCTGTGAGTGGCTGGAGCCGCGATGACCTAACTCCCGCGCATGTGCGTGGGAGTCCTCTGTTCTGGAAAGCATGATCTTCCTGATCTTCATAGCACATAAATATTTGTATTGCTTATTATCTAAAAGCAATTATACATATGGGCTTTCAAAATATGCATACAAATAAAGTACAAAACATCAAACACAAAGCTCCTGGACCAAACAACAGTATGGTTTAAAATGCAATAGGTAGTATATGTGCCCTTTTTGCACATTTTAAAGCACCACAATTTGTTTTCATTTGTACACAACTGTGAAATGTGAGGTATTCCACAAGTCAAGTTTTTTTTGAGCCAAACATTCAAATGAATTAGCTTTCATTAACACCTCAAAAGAACCTCTTGCTCGGTGTTTTACAAAATGCTCCAATATACAGAGCAATATTTGTAATCCTTTGTATTGATGCAAACAAAACTCTTCAAGGTAGAATCCCTCAGTGCAATAGGATGACTTATGTAACTACCTCTAAGAGCACATTGCTTGGTGTTTTGTGGAGTCATTCAGCATAGAAAATACACAACAGTATTTCAAAACCTTAAAAACATATAGAGAAGGATCTCCAGAATAATGTTTTGCCATGCCCCCCAAAGGCTTGCAGCCCAAATAACTTGTGTTATAAAACACTATATAATTTCACATATGATCATTAACAACATGTGGTGACATGCAACAATATACAAACTCATCTCAGAAATAATTCAGCCCAGAATAAAACCTTGCTTGTAAGATATACATCTCATGAGCACATTCTTTAATGTATGTAAAAATATTTGGAATATGGGTCTATGCAGCAATAGAAGCTCCAGATGCCAACACCAGGTGGAAATATTCATCCGCCAAAAATGGCATTTAAAGCTTCTGTAATTTGGCATAAAAACTATGCAAAGTTCTTATTCAAGAACATATTGCAGTGCATCTGATGATATCTGTGATGCAGAAAATGTTCATAGATAAACTGTGATGAATCTGCAGTAATGTTCATGTCTGTCTGTCTGCTTACCTCTCTGTGGTGTTTAGCTTAGAGTCCGGTCGCTGTTCACCTGTGTGCTTAAGTAATCTTCCCTCTAGCATGGCTCCACCCCAGCCTCTAACAGGAAACACTATTTAACTCTGTGCACTGAAAGCCAAGCCTTGACTATCAACATTTGTGTTAGATGTTCCGGTGTCATTCATGCCGTGTGCTCTTAATTTGTTCTGTGTACCAACTTGGCTTTCTCCTGACCATCCCTGCCTGCCTGTTTGCCTGACGTTTGGCTTGTCTTGACCATCCCTGTCTTCTTGTCACCCAACCTTGGCCTGCCTTCTGACCATACCTCATTGCCCTGTGCTGCTGCTTCCTCTCCATCCTCCAGAGCCAGCCATGAGTGTGAGCTGGGAGTCCCTAGGGGCCGTTACCTGGAGTCAGCTGCAGCATAGTCCATCCTCACCATCAGAGGCTCTAGTGAAAACATGCTGGCTCTTAGCCCCTGCGCCCTGGGGAATATTACACGCTAACTTCCTGTCCAGGACCATGGCTGCAACCCTGTGTGGCTGCATCCCAGAACCCTCAGCAGTCAGCCGTTGGGTCCACAACCTCTACGGGGTGTTCCTAGTCACTTGGACCACAAGGGACCTGACAGTTTGATCAGCCATGGATCCGGCAGATGTGCCTCTACCCGCCGATCAGCTGCAGGGCATAGTCTGCAGACTTGAGACCCAGGAATCTAATCAGACCCAGGTGATGTGATTCCTTCAGGATCTGGCTTCCCACTTTGAACAGCTCCATGCCTTCTTAGGACTCCCGGTTTAGCAACCTCAATTACACTGTACCTATTCCGGTCGCAGCCACACATTCTCTGTAACTACTAGTTCCATCCCATTTCTCTGTTGACTCCAAGGCCTGCAAGGGGTTCCTCAGCCAGTGCACCATTCACTTCGAACTCCAGCCTCAAAACTTCCCATCTGATCAGGCAAAGGTAGCCTATATTATTTTCCTCCTCTCCAGCGAGGCTTTAGCCTGGGCTGGCCCCCTGTGGGAGAAGAATGATCCAGTGGGTTCTAGCCTGTCTAATTTCTTGAAGCTCTTTCGGAATATCTTCAAGGAACTTCAGTTTACTTCTTCGCCAAGAGTCTTCTTCAGTGGGACAGTATGCTTTCAGTTTCGTATACTAACAGCTGAGCTGAGCTGGAATAATTAGGCCTTAGTTGCAACCTTTGTACATGGCCTCTCTGTACCAAGTGAAGGATAAATTAGTGGGAAGAACCATCCCTGCCGGTCTGGATGATGTAATCAGATCGATATTTGCTTTCAGGAGAGGTCCCTAGAAAGAAGATGCTAACACAAGGGGGGTCCTTAGTCAGCCTGAGCTCACCTCCGTTCATCCTGTGGAGCATCTCCTGCCAGCTGAGGAACCTATGCTGGGCCAGACCAGGCTATCCCCCAAGGACTGTGCTAGGCACAGAACTCTGGGCCTGTGTCTCTATTATGGGGGCAAAGGTCATTTTCGTGACTCTTGCTCGCTTCGTCCGGGAAACGCTTAAGTCTAATACATCTGGAAGTTGGAGTATTGGACTCATAAATATCACCTTCTTGTCTTTTTCTTTCTGTGTTCCTTCATGTAGGCGCTTCCTCTCATTCGGTCTTGGCGTATCTGGATTCTGGAGCTGCTGGCAATTTTATGGACTAGAGAACTACATCTTCCATGAAGCTTACCCTTCTGCCCCTCACCATGCCACTGGTGGTCTCGGGGATTGATGGCACTGTTCTTCCAGGGGGCTCTATCCGCTTCCAGACCCTCCCTGTTAAGATGTCAATAGGGATACTCCAACAGGAGTGAATATCCTTCCTTATCCTACCTAAGGCGTCAACCCCCATTGTTTTGGACCTTCCTTGGTTACAGCTCCATTCTCCATACGTTGACTGAACTTCTGGGCAGATCCTGACTTGGGGTTCCTCCTGTTTCTCGTCCTGCCTACTCAAGGTGGCTCTAAAGGAGAGACTTCCTGTTGCCACCACATCTGTATCTTCTGCTCTTCCCGCTGCATATAGCAATTTCCGGGATGTGTTCTCCAAAAGATCAGCGGAGGTGCTTCCTCCTCACATGTCCTTTGACTGTGCTATTGAACTTGTTCCAAGAGCAACTCTGTCCAGGGGTTGTACCTACCCTCTGTCCATCCCAGAGACCCAGGCCATGTCAGAGTATGTTGCTGAAAATCTGGAGAAAGGGTTCATACAGAAATCCTCATCACCTGCCAGAGCAGGGTTCTTTTTCGTTGCTAAAAAGTATGGTACCTTAAGACCCTGCATTGACTATCGAGGCTTAAATGCAGTGACAATCAAAAATCGATACCCCTTACCCTTAATATTTAACTATTCAACAGATTGAAAGGTGCCTCCATTTTTAACAAGTTGGATCTCAGGGGTGCATAAAATCTGATCCAGGAAGGTGACGAATGGAAAACCATGTTTAACATTAGAGATAGGCATTACGTTATACCTTTGGTTTGTGTAATGCCCCAGCTGTGTTTTAAAACTTTGTCAATGAAATCTTCAGGGATCTGCTTGATCAATTTGTTGTCATCTATCTGGATGACATTCTCATCTTTTTGGAAAATCTGTTTGTCCACAGAAACCATGTCCGGATTGTACTTCAGCACTTTAGAGAAAATAATCTGTATGCCAAGCTGGAGAAATGTTTTTTTGAATGTTCTGAGGTCCTGTTTCTGGGATGATTTGTCTCTCGTTTGGGTCTTCGTATAGATCCTGGAAAGGTCTTGGCAATTATCAACTGGCCTCTTCCTGCCAGCCTCAAGGCCACACAGTGCTTTCTCGGGTTCACTAATTATTATAGGCAGTTCATAAGGAATTACTCTCCCATTGCTGCGCCTATTATTGCCTTGACCAAGAAGGGTGCGAATGCCAAGGAGTGGCCCCCTGAAGCTGTCTCTGCATTTCATGATTTGCCTTTGTTTCTGGACCTCTCTTGAGGAGACCTAATCCTGGGGATCCATTTTTTTATTGAAGTAGAAGCTGTGCTTCTTCAATCCTTTGAGAAAAAACATCAACCATGTGTGTTTTTAAGGCTTGTGATGTCTGTGCCCGGTCTAAATCCTCCACACAAGCTCCTGCTGGTCTTCTCATGCCCTTGCCCATTCTTAAGGAGCCCTGGTCTACCATTGCCATGGACTTTATCTCCGATCTTCCACCATCCAAGAATAATACAGTCATTTGGATGGTAATCAATTGGTTCTCCAAGATGGCTCATTTTCTTCCTCTTCCTGGTATCCCTTCTTCTCCTGCTTTGGTTCCCATTTTTGTTCAAAAAATCTTCCTCCTCCATGGGGTTCCTTCCCATATTGTTCCTGACAGGGGTGTTCAATTTACATCTTGCTTTTGGAGAGCCTTTTGCAAATCCCTCAATATTGTCTTGGATTTTTCCTCTTCTTACCACCCTCAATCCAATTGGCAGACTCAGAGGGTTAATCAGGAATTAGAGGTCTTTCTCCATACCCTAGTCTATGCTCATCATGATGTTTGGTCCTCTCTACTCCCGTGGGCAGAATTCTCTCACAATATCAGTTCTCAGAAAACACCCTTTTCACAGTTTATGGAGTTTATTTTCAGTACCTCATGCATTGGAAAGGGTTTGGTCCTGAGGAGAGGTCTTGGATCACTGCATCTGATGTCTTTGCACCTTGTCTTTTGAGGAAGTTTCATCTGAGGTTTCCCTCCAAGCCTGGGCCCAAGCGAGGGAGGGGAGGCCTAGTAAGAGAGGGGGCTGTCATGAATCTGCAGTAATGTTCATGTATGTCTGCCTGCTTACCTCTCTGTTGTGTTCAGCTTAACCACTTGCCGACCGCCCGCCACAGCATGATGGCGGCAAGATGGCTCTTTATCGCGAAACACCATCACCTGACAGCAGCCGCGATAACGAGTATTGTGAGCATGCTTCGCGTCCTCACTGTGTTCGGGGGGGAGCCAGGGAGGGTAGGGTGGACTCGATCGCCACCGGATACCCGCGATGGCCCCCCCACAGTGAGAGAACAGAGGTCCGTGTAAACACGTTTCTCCGTTCTCATAGAGAGGAAGGGCGGTGATCACAGGCTTCCTGTATATGGAAGCCGTGATCATCCCCTTTCCCCAGCCAGGGCAGCCCCCATACATTTAGAACACACCCAGGGAACACAGTTAACCCTTAGAGCGCCCCCTTCAGGTTAACCCCTTCACTGCCAATGGCATTTATACAGTAATCAGTGCATTTTTATAGCACTTATCGCTGTATAAATGCCAATGGTCCCAAAAAGGTGTCAAAATGGTCCGACATGTCCGCCCCAATATCACAGTACCGCTAAAAGATCGCCTCCATTACTAGTAAAAAAAAAATAGAACAAATAAAAAACCCCAGAAATTAATTCTCATCATCCGTAAACACGGCAACTTTTGCGCAAACCAATCAATAAACGCCGATTGAAAACCAATGAAAAAAAATGTTTTTTTATATTTTTTTTGGATTTGTATTTTAGCAAAAAGTAAGAAATGTGGGTTGTTTTGCAAAATTATTGGCTTCCTGCTGCCCTTATCTCTGCCTGTGTTTCTCGTGTGTGTTCCCCCCACTTGATTATAGTTAGGTTTAGTTAGTTAGATTATTACTTAGGGTTTTCATTGTTAGGGTTACTTTTCACTTGCTTGGTTAAATTTGCTGGTGTTGGTATTGGAAGTGTGTCATTTTCGTAATAAACATATTCTTTACTTATTTCTCTGGTCCTGATTCCTTAACCACTTGCCGACCGCCAACCACAGGTTGACGGCGACAAAGTGGTTCGTTATCGCAAATCGCCGTCATACGACGGCGGCTGCGATAACGCGCACTGTGAGCGCCCGCACGCTCACTGTGTTCGGGGAGGGCCAGGGAGTGGGTGTGGTGGCTTCGATTGCCGCCGGCTACCCGCGATGGCCCCCCCGGAGTGAAGGAACGGAGGTCCGTGTAAGTAAACACGGACCTCCGTTCTGTGAAGGGGGAAGGGCTGTGATCACAGCCTTCCTGTATACGGAGGCTGTGACCACTTCCCTTCCCCAGCTAGGGCAGTCCCCATACAGTAAGAACACGCCCAGGGAACATAGTTAACCCTTAGAGCGCCCCCTGCAGGTTAACCCCTTCACTGCCAATGGCATTTACACAGTAATCAGTGCATTTTTATAGCACTGATCGCTGTATAAATGCTAATGGTCCCAAAAAAGTGTCAAAATGGTCCGACATGTCCGCTGAAATATCGCAGTACCGCTAAAAATCGCAGATCGCCGCCATTACTAGTAAAAAATAAAAAAAAAAAATAAAAACCCCAGAAATGAATTCTCAACGTCCGTAAACGCGGCCACTTTTGCGCAAACCAATCAATAAACGCCGATTGCAATTTTTTTTATCACAAATATGAGGAAGAATATAAATCGGCCAAAAACGGTGAAAAAAAATGTTTTTTTAATATTTTTTTTTTGGATTTGTATTTTAGCAAAAAGTAAGAAATTTGGGTTTTTTGCAAAATTGTCGCTCTTCTTTTGTTTATAGCGGCGATCAGAAATGACGCAGAGGTGATCAAATATCACCAAAAGAAAGCTCTATTTGTGGGGAAAAAAGGACGCAAATTTCGTTTGGGTACAACGTCGCACGACCGCGCAATTTTCAGTTAAAGCGACGCAGTGCCGAATCGCAAAAAGGGCTCCGGGTATGAAGCTGGAAATCTTTCCGGGGCTGAAGTGGTTAAGGTGCAGCCAACTGATCTGATCACCCTCTCTGGATGCCTGCATGTGGTATCCTTGACATAATGCTGAAGCCATGAAGCCATACAATCAGATCAGCTGCACCTGAGAATTAGATCTAAGCATTTTCTAATTGCTGCAAGATGTATTTTGAGGAGGCTCTGCATTTTTCACTGCTTGTAACAGAAGACAGGGAATATTGCCACCAAATTTTGAAAGAGCAGACTATGGAGCAATTGCTGGAATGCATCCGTCTGGCTCACATTTTTTGTTGATTCAGCCACTTATTCAAATCTTTGCAGAGTTGGCTTTATCTATCCCTATCGTTATTCCTAATGGTAGCAATGATTATTCTCCTCCTTGTAGTGTGGTTCAGGTAGAATTTTTGGTATGGTTATTGGAGGATGACTCAGCTTATTTCTTTGAGCACTATTCAGCATGTTCCCAACAGGTGCTAGTAGAGTGTATTAATGCAGTGCAGTCTCTTGTCAGACAGGCAGCATGTAAACTGGATTTTGTGCAACCATTATTACAGGCATGGTCAGGTATATTGCACTCAGCCTCTGTCAACTTGCAACAACCCATTCCTGCTGCTAGACACCTGCCTGCTCAAATGGCTCTCTCCCCATCACCCACAGCAACCACAGTTGCAGCCCAATATACCCTGCTACCAACTATGTGTCAGTATCCTGTTTCCACCTGCTGCACCTACCCTGCCTTTAACCCATTTACCTCTTCTCCGCTGCCTGGAACAATCCCACAAACCCCCCTTAGCAACTGCTTCCTCTTTCTTACCATCCCCTAGCTCTTCTCTTCCATCAGCTGCACTCCCTACTTATAGCCCTGCATCCACATACAGAACTTCACTGGCTAAACCTAAAAAGAAAAATATGTTTTTACAAACCTGCACAATCCTGCCACTATCCAATCCTACTTCCACATCAGCCGATCTGTTCCAGTCTGCTTCCACACCAGCCAATCTGTTCCAGTCTGCTTCCACATCAGCTGATCTGCTTCAGTCTGCCTCCACACCAGCCGATCTGCTCCAGTCTGCCTCCAAACCAGCCAATCTGCTCCAATCTGCCTCCACACTAGCCAATATGTTCCAGTCTGCCTCCATACCAGCCTATCTGTTAGTCTACCTCCACACCAGCCAATCTGATGCCATGCCTGGTGGTTCTGTTCCTGATACACAGCCTGATGTGTCTCTGCCTGCTGCCCAGCCTGATGTGTCTCTGCCAGATGTCCAGCCTGATGTACCTCTGCCTGCTTCCCAGCCTGATATGTCTCTGCCCGCTGCCCAGGCTGATATGCATCTGCCTGCTGCCCAGCCTGATGTGCCTCTTCCTGCTGCCCAGCCTGATGTGCTTCTGCCTGCTGCCCAGCCTGATGGTTCTTTGCCTGCTGTCCAGCCTGATGGGCATCTGCTTGCTGACCAGCCCGATGGCCCTCTGCTTGCTGCCCAACCTGATGACTTGGTGCTTGCTGATCCAATGCCTGATGACCCAGTGCCTGTTGCCCACCCTGATTATCCTGTGCCTGCTGCTCAGCCTGCTGATGCGGTGCCTGCTGCCCAGCCTGATGACCTGGTGCCCACTGATCTGGTGCCTGATGACCAGATGCCTACTGCCCAGTCTGATGATCCAGTGCCTGCTGATCCGGTGCCCAATCACTTGGTACCTGCAGCCCAGCCCAGTGACCCGGTGCTGGCTGCCCAGCTTGCTGATCCGGTGCCTGCTGCCCAGCCCCTGCTGCCCAGCCTGATGACCCGGTACCTGCTGCCCCAATTGCTGATCTAATGTCTGCTGCTTTGTCTGCTGATCTGGTGCCTGCTGCCCAGCCTGCTCATCCAGTGCCTGTGGCCCAGCCTGCTGATCGAGTGCCTGCTGATTGGGTGCCTGCTGCCCAGCCTGCTGATACGGTGCCTACTGATCCAGTTTCTGCTGCCCAGCCTGTTAATCCGGTGCCTGTTGATGCTTTCTTGACTGATGCTCAGTTTGCCACTGATGCTTTCCTGCCTGATACCCAGCTTGCCGCTGATGCTTTCCTGCCTGATGCCCAGCTTGCCACTGATGCTTTCCTGTCTGATGCCCAGCTTGCCACTGATGATTACCTGCCGGATGCCCAGCTAGCTGCTGATGCTTTCCTGCCTGATGCCCAGCTTGCCACTGATTCCTCCCTGCTTGATACCCAGCCTGACTCTGATGCCCCTGTGTTGTCTACCTCCGATGGTTTCATGCCCGCTGCTTGGTGAGTTTTTTACACCAGACCCAAAATTCCAGACCCTGGTGGTGGGACACATGATCAATTACCCAACTCAGGTGGCCCGCCTCCCAGGGGGTTAAAAGATTCTGGCCTGAAGTGTGCAAAGAAGTCCACAGACATAGAGGGGAAACTTTTCTGTACTCTTTCCACACCCACATGGACTGTCAGGTTAAGGGCAGAATGGAGCGTCCGGAGGTCGCTCTTTGAGGGGGGAAACTGTCAGGACCTCTGTGATTGCTTGGGTCACCTGATGGTGGCACTGTTGTTTTTAGAACCAAAGGATGTAGTTCTGGTGGCCACCAGCAGGTGTCTCCCAGCAGATGGACCATACAGGTAATGAGGCTGTACCTGATACAGACTACTGGGGTATTTAAGCCCACCCTTCACTGAGGCTCAGGGCTTCAGTATTTTCCCTGCAAGCCGTGTCTCTGCCTGAGCCTTAGCCTGATCCATTCCTGGATCTAATCTGGAACTGATCTGATCACCCTTGCTGGATTCCTGCATGTGTTATCCCTGACAGCTGTTCACCTGTGTGCTTAAGTGATCTTCCCTCTAGCATGGCTCCATCCCAGCCTCTAACAGGAAACAAGCTTTGCAGATCAACATTTGTGTCAGGCGTTCCTGTGTCATTCGTGCCATGCGCTCTTTGTTTGTTCTGTGTACCAACTTGGCTTTCTCCTGGCCATCCCTGCCTGCCTGTTGTCCCGACCTTCGGCTTGTCTTGACCATCCCTGTCTGCTTGTTACCTCAACCTTGGCCTGCCTTCTGACCATTCCTCATTGCCCTATGCTGCTGCTTCCTCTCCATCCTCCAGAGGCAGCCGTGAGTGTGAGCTGGGAGACCCTACGGGCTGTGACCTGGAGTCAGCTGCAGCGTAGTCCATCCTCACCATCAGAGGCTCTGGTGAAAACCTGCTGGCTCTTAGAGCCCATGCCCTGGGGAATATTATGCTCTATCTCCCTGTCCAAGACTGTGGCTGCGACCCTGTGTGGCTGCACCCGGGATCCTCAACCCTCAACAGTCAGCCGTTGGGTCCACAACCTCCACGGGGAATTCCTAGTCCCTTGGACCGCAAGGGACCTGACATAAACCCATGAAGACTGTGGTGATGGGCATATTATAGGGGTAGCACATAAGTGTGACCAGGTTTATAAGGAGCATCTATGCAACACACTCACACATTAAAAGTAGTGTCATGCACATAAGTGTTCACAAAAGAAAGGTCCAGGAGTTCACAGCAATCTTCTTGTCCACTGACGCATTTCACCCTACAGCTTCTTCCTAGGAACATATAGTTGCCCCTAGCTTTTCCTCATTGCCCAATTCCTGTGAACTTAGTGCAATTCACAAATTTCCTCTGCCCTGCATAATGCATGGCAAAGAGCACAAGGAGCAGGAAGGAGGAAGCCATGGCGAGCCACCCTTGAGCACAGGATGATGATGCATGCATTCGTAGTTCCAAAACAAAATGAAAGAACACATTCCCTATCTAATAATTTTTTTCTATTAAATATACTGTATCATTTAGAAACAACTTTAGGATTGTAGTCTGAATATTACATATACTGTATATGTTAGGAATGTATTTATTTTTGGGATTTGATAACTGAAATCAAACAGAAAACACTTAATTTATTGCATCTACTTCTTGGGATTGTACAATACTTGCAATAGCATTAAATTATTTATATGAATACAATGATTATTGAAACTGGGCATTGCTTGTTCATTTAGAGTTCATTTGGTTCAAGTCAATCATTATTGTGGTAATTATAATATCCAAGTATACCTACGCATTTATTTACAGAATTTATTTAAATACTTGAGACCTCAGAATGGGTTTACTTTTGTATATATATGCACTGTGCATTTAGTGGACCATATGTGGGTACTCTGGTTCTCTTCACCACTTCAAAGACATGCTGGTAGGTTAATTACCTCCTGTCCTGTCTAAATATAACCTATATGGTATACAAGAATGTGAGCTAGGGACCTTAAATTGTAAGCTTCTTGAAGGCAGGGACTGATGGTAGTGCATCAATACACTGTATATGTAAAGTGCTGCATAAATTATCACTGCTATATAAATAGTACTATCATGTGTATTGTTTTAAATGGCTTTAAAAATTTATTTTAACCTGCTTTTTCTCTGGAACAAAAATATGATTGTCATGCACTGCAAGTGCAACACTCTTCCCTCTTCCATATAAATATATTGCTTTTTTTAGTGTTTTGAGTTCTCTTGATGTTGACTTTGATATTATAGCCTTCTGAAAAAAGAACCTTTAAATTATAAACAAACAAAAAAAAAAACTGATGCTGACGTTAATTTAATATGTTTCACTATCAACTAATATAACAGTAAATAAGTATACCTTTTATATGATCTTGGCTACATGTATATATATATATATATATATATATATATATATATATATATATATATATATATATA
>BLSH010468652.1:77168-92759 GCA_018402905.1 Glandirana rugosa | reverse complement strand
TATAAAAGTTTTTACACTCCCCACATGATATACAGTATCTCACAAAAGTGAGTACACCCCTCACATTTTTGAAAATATTTTATTCTTTTCATGTGACAACACTTTGCTACAATGTAAAGTAGTGAATGCACAGCTTGTATAACAGTGTAAAGTTGCTGTCCCCTCAAAATAACTCAACACACAGCTATTAATGTCTAAACTGCTGGCAGCAAAAGTGAGTACACCCCTAATTGAAAATTTCCAATTTGGGCCCAAAGTGTCAATATTTTGTGTGGTCACCATTATTTTCCAGCACTGCCTTAACCCTCTTGGGCATGGAGTTTACCAGAGCTACACAGGTTGCCACTGGAGTCCTCTTCCACTCCTCCATGACAACATCACAAAGCTGGTGGATGTTAGAGACCTTGCGCTTCTCCACCTTCCCTTCTGGGACGACAGCCATGCAGACTAATTTGATGCAGTGTGTGGCGTATGGTCTGAGCACTGACAGGCTGACCCCCCAACACCTTCAAGCTCTGCAGCAATGCTGGCAGCACTTATACGTCTATTTCCCAAAGACAACCTCTGGATATGACACTAAGCACGTGCACTCAACTTCTTTGGTCAAACATGGGGAGGCCTGTTCTGAGTGGAACCTGTCCTGTTTCAAAGTGAAAATATTATAGATAGTCTATATCATAATATCAGCATAAATATCAGGTACAACAAAATTAATGTGCAAAATATGGAGAGGAAAATGAGGGGTGGGGTAGGGGGTGGGGGACTGTCTGTAGTACAATTAAATGTCCTTGGCCTTGGCAGTCCCTGTTAAATTCACAATGTCCACAGTGAAGTTTAAATGTTGGACTTCCGGTTCCAGCGCCACATGGAATAGTCACCCATTTCCTCGGCTCCTGCAGCAGCCTTAGAAATCGGCCTAAAAAACCCAGCCCAGCCGACCGGAGGCACCCGCATCGGTCTCAGCTAACACCCGAGCGGCGGATGGAGCGTTATCTGGACAGAAACGGCTCTAAAACCGGGACTCCACAATGAACGGCGGACTCGGGGAACCAGGCCGTGCAGCCTGTCATGGCGCCAGTCATAGGGATGGAGGTAAGTGACGGACAGTCACACATCCCAGCACCGCAACCCCATCCAGACACGGACCGAATAGCACAGGCTGTGACCGCCTTAATTGCGCCAACCATCACAGCCTCTGTGGAAAAGGCGATTCAAGCAGGGATGGCCGCCTTACATTGGAAGCTGACAGAGCATGCTACCAGACTTAATGAGGCAGAAGAGCGTATCGTTATTATCCTTAGCTTCCTTCTGTGGCATTAAAATACCCGAGGCCCTGGGTCTCCCCAGGCCCTGCCAAGTGGAGCGAGCTCATTGACTGGGACAGGCTACGAATGATTGTAGGTCTCTGCGGCCAGTTATAGCAAAGTACCTGAATTATGCAGAGAAACACTCCATTCTACAAAAATTCAGACAACAGAAAACTCTCACAATTGACGGGGTGCGGATTCTAATCTTTGCAGACTATACTGCTGAAGTGGCTAAACAACAAAAAAAATTTCAAACTGTCTGCACAGCATTGTTCCAAAGTCAGGTGAAATTCACCCTTGCTTTTCCTGCAGTGTTGCGGGTTAGGTTACCTAGTGGAGATAAACTTTCATTCCATAGCCCCACAGAAGTGGAACATTTTCTTTGCACTCTAAAACCAGGCTCCTATGAGGCTGCCTTGTCAAGAGACCTACCACCTGCTCGCCCCCTTGACACAGAGAAGTCCCAGGAAGGATTCTCCCAAGCGGTTCAAACAAGCCGGACACCTCAATAATATCACCCCTTTAGGATGAAAGGCCGCAGGACCACCACGGAGACTCTCCCACACCTCATGCGGCCAGACAAAGGCAGTCAACGAGGGGAATTATCACCTCTCTTTTCTTCTTTTTTATTTTTTTTTGTTCTTTAATCTCATTGTTGGCTATAATTCCAGCACATAGGTCATATAGACTTATAAGGTTTCAGCAACAGTTGGATTTGTTACCATCCCTCTCATGTTTCTTAATATTGTGTACCAAGTTTGGGAACCCGATATAATGCCTTAATGTTACAGTTTTTGCCTATAATGCATGATTAGTTGGCAATATACTGACACAGCTTGTCATCTCGCCCTTGTCACTCCGTTCCTTCACTCCACTTTTCCTTTTTTCCACAGGGTGCCTCCACAGGTCATAACCAGTCTCCCATCAAAAAGTATATACCACAGAGGATGCCTAATTACAGTGCACCACATAGATGGGCCAGACATCTTCATACCCAGGTATAAATGGACAGTTTTGTGTTCTTTCTCTGTAGGAACCTGCTCTTGGAGGTCGAACCTGGGACAGATTCACCGTGTGGAAAAAAGTGGAGTCACAAGCGTATAGTTTTGTTTACGTTATTTTATGGTTTACCCAAGACCCCATTCCCAAGCTGCATTCCCATCCTACTCTGCACCAAGATAGTACACTGGATACTTTCCTAGACCACATAGGGTCAGCCCCCCTTAAGACCACTCATCCCAGACCTGACACACATATTAGCCAGTCACTCACATACACTTCCGCAGTTCCACACCATAAGATCATGGACATTACATGAGAATAGTGACATGGAATGTTAAGGGGCTGGGAACCCCTAATAAACGTACAAAGGTCTTACGCCACCTCCATCGCCTAAAGGCGGATATTGCCCTACTGCAAGAAATGCATATGACTTCACAGAATTACTTCAGGATGAGGAAAATGTGGGTGGGAGATGTTCTAGGATCAGAAGGCACCAGTCGCAAAGCAGGGGTGCTTATACTAATCCACAAAAAATTCCCAGGACAAATAATCTCACTAGACTCAGATTCTAATGGACGTATAGCCACGGTCCATCTGAAGTAGGGGGAGCTGGTAATCAGGATCTCAAACATCTATGCTCCGAACAATCCTGATAAGAAATTTTTCTCAGACCTCACACTCCATGTGCTGAAGCACCCTAACTCGCCTCATATAATGGGGGGTGATTTTAATTCCATAATGAGTGATTCCCAAGATAGATCCGTCCCCAAAACCACATGCCACGGTACAAGTTCACCCAGTCATCCCACCCTACTATCTGAAACCATGGCTTCCCTAGATCTCATAGACATGTGGAGACTGTGACACCCTGTGGACAGAGAGTAAACTTTTTACTCCTCGCCACATAAGATCTTCACGAGACTAGATTATTTCTTCAGCACGGGTCACCTAATCCCACAAATCAGGGAGGCTGAGATTAAAGAAATAACAAGACCATGCCCCTGTAAGGATAGACCTGACCGACCCTAATCCACACTCTAAATGTCGGCTTTGGCGCTTCCTGGGCTACCTGGTACGGAACAGTGATTTCTGTGCAACTCTCACGAAAGCCTGGGAGGACTATGTACACAGCAACATAGTACACCAAGATGACCCTTCCTTTTTCTGGGAGGCAGGGAAGGCTGTTCTAAGAGGACAAATCATTGCCTATACCACTGCAGATAACAAGCGCACCATGAGCAATTATATAGAAGCTAGCCACAGCTTGAAAACCACACAAGAAGCACTTACAAGGTCCGATACAAAATTTACGAGGGAAGCATGGCTGGAAGCCAAACGCTTTTTTGACTTATGGGCAAACTCCTTAGAACACATGCACCACGCACACATGGAAGCCAATCTTTTCAAATTTGGTAGTAAGTCAGGGAAATTGCTCTCTAGGCTATGCAAAGGTCAGTATAAACCCACTTGCATAATGGCCCTTCGTGACACCCAGGGAAATATTTTTACACAACCTTAGGAAGCTACACGGGTGATGCTCAAGTTCTATTCCTCCCTATATGCACAGGAGCCCATAGATATGGAATTGGCCCACCGCTTTCTAAGCTCGGTAGACCTACCAGTAGTGACTGCTGATCAACTGGCGACCCTAAATGCTCCCATCTCACGTGAAGAAGTATGTCAGGTCATAAAACACCTCCCCTCAGTGAAAGCCCCAGGCCCTGACGGGTACACGTGGAAATTCTTCAAACTCATGGCAGACTCTGTCGGCCCCTCACTCCTCAATGTATATAATAACATCTGGTCTGGTGGTACCTATTTGAAATCTGGGAATCAAGTCATCATAAAACTCTTAGAGAAGAAAGGGAAGGACCCATTAAATACAGGCTCATACAGACCCATATCCCTCCTCAATTTGGATTCAAAAATTTTGTCAAAAATAGTGGCAAATAGGTTGGCTGAGCTCATTCCCATTTTAATTCATCCGGCCCAGTCAGGATTTGTCAAGGGACGAACGGCGACCCTCAACATACGTTGATGATGGCTATGGACTATGCGACCAACAATCTGGCCGAGGACACAGCCATCATCACCTTAGACGCCGAGAAGGCATTTGACAATGTCAACTTTGATTAGTTGTATCTGGTTCTTACCAAATTTAACTTCTCTGGACCTTTTACACACCTCATTCACCAAATGTACGCCTCCCCCTCGGCTCGCCTGGTGGTGGCAGACATCTTATGCGATGATTTCCGACTACACAAAGGGACAAGGCAGGGCTGCCCTCTGTCCCCACTCCTCCTTAATCTCACCCTCGAACCCCTATCCAGACACCTTCTTTACAATGCACCCCTACATGGCATCCCTATAGGGGACCAGGAGCTTAGGACAGCATTGTTTGCGGATGACGTGCTCATTTTTACATTAAACCCTCAAATAGATGTGCCGGTTATTAGGGATATATTCGACTCATTTAGGCTTTGCTCGGGCCTAAGAATAAATTACAGCAAGAGTGAATTCCTCCTCTTGGTCGGATTCTCTACCCTTCCCTCAGGCAAAGACACACATCACATACTTAGGGATACGGATAGGGAAAACCCTGTCTTCCATCTACCAGTTAAATATTCCCCCCCTATTGGACAGAATAACCAGGGAGTTTTGCCAGACTATTATACCCTCTTCAAACATTACCAATCCTCTTACAACATAAAGATATACAACATCTTCATCGAGTAGTCACCAAATTTCTCTGGTGGGGTAGGAAGCCTCGCATAGTAATAACCAAAATGCATCTCCCCAGGAGCGAGGGGTGAATTAATGTGCCAGATGCCAGGTTCTACAACTTGGCCTGTTTGTTACGCGCGGGGCTGGACTGGATTAGCCAAAACTCACACTATTCCAATTATGTGTTGGAATCCTGAATGGTTCTACCCTTCTCCCTCCTGGCCCTCCTTCATTGCAAATGGAACTCCTTGTCTCCTGGACTTAAATCAAGTATCCTCCTGAGAGATACTGTGGTGGCCTGGAGAGAATGACGCAAACTACTCAAGTTTTCAACTTGTTTTTCCAAACATCTCCCAATAAGGGGCCACCCCGACTTCCTACCTGGGCTGCTATATGATGCTTTTAAAAAATGGGCACAGAAAGGACTTACCACTTTCGCATCATTGTGCGATTCATCGACGGGCCAAGCAAAACCCTTTCAACACTTAGTAAAGGAGTTCGGCCTACCACCTTCCCATATCTATTATTACTCCCAATGTACCAGCTACATGAAGTCATCTGGACTCAAACCACACCAAATGCTTGCACCCGATCCGATGGATACACTGCTCAATAAAGACCTCTATAAGATCTCGGAATTATACAAATCCCTCAGGCGGTCTATCTCTTCCTCTCCACCCATGAAACCGGTATCTGCATGGTCTAAACACTTTGATGCCGAGGACCTCACAAGCAAAATCCTGAAAGTATATAATACGGTTCTAAACCTCACCCCCTGCGAGGCCTGGAAGGAAACACAGCTAAAAATCTTGCATCAAGCCTTCATACCCGTCCTTAAAACTAAGGAGAACCCAGAAGAAGCTCTCTGCCCACACTGCTCCTATAAATTCCCGTCACTTGTCCATAGACTCTGGGAATGCCCCCAAGTCCATAGCCTTTGGAAACAAGTCTTAAGGTATATTGAGAAAGTCACTGGTGGAAAACTTCTTCAAGATCCTCTGCCTCTTCTGTTTGGTTACTGGGACGATATACTCCAAGCCTCCCCCAAGCATGATCCAATCTATAAAAGCAGACTTTGGATTCAAACTACCCTTCTGATAACCTGGAGAATCATCTTAAAAAAATGGGTGGGACCTACTAGGCCCACACTGGAACAAGTACAAAGGGAACTTGTTCTTCTACTTTATAGAGAAAGACTTATTGTGGATCTTTCCAATTCCTCAACTAGAGAACGATATCTTAACAAGTGGGACCCTTACATATCAGCGACCCTCTCTCCCAAGGAAGCAAAATCCCTCAGAGAAACACCCTATTGTTACTATGATGGTCTCCGACAAATACATGACTCCATGGACTGAGCCCCACAAAACCCTTTGGGAGGCTGTCCCCCCCCCCGGGGAAGCACTCAACCAACCAAGTCCAACCAAGTCCTCACCACCTACCCTTCCTCTTTTCTTTTCAAAGTCATCTGTTGTTTCCAATGTATATTTGACCTTCTTAAAGCAAGACATGATTTGTGTGTGTCAGGTCCATTTAACGGGGATCCTTACTACTATCCTTATTGCTTAGTGTGGTCGTTAATATTGTTAGTAGATCAACCCCCCCCTACCGAGTGGTTTCGGACACCCCAAAATAAATCAGATGATAGGGACCTATCACACAAATCTCTGCTAAAGTTGAAAGCGCAGGGAGAAATTGCAGCTTCCCTTATCCTGTTGTTTCACCCCCTCTCTTCTACTCTCCATCTTTCCCCCCCTCCCAGTAATAAGTTTTTTGGGACCTCGGCAGCACATTCTGAATATGGTACTCTCACAGTGGCGACCTATCTTTCCCACTTGATTTCTTGGATTTTATGGTTTTTCAAGTGCTCTTATGTACAATGCATACGGGATTGGCTGAGTTGTACCTTTTATGACTTTGTATTGTATTTGCAAACAATCAATAAAATTCTTATAATAAAAAAAGTTCAAATGTTTAAGATTGGGTTGAAAGTGACAAGTGCTTGACTGAGTAGTGAAACAAAGAAATCCACACACGTGCAATATATAGGCTTACCAGATACTGGCAAGACACCAACAAAGAGGGAAGACGTGAACCTAGGTCTTTACTGGCTGGAAACCACAACCCGATGTAAACAGGATGGATCTATTGCATCATCCTTTTCATCAGAGGGATGGTCTGGCCTCCATAGCAGAAAGGTTACATCACTCATGTCCATACCATCATTGAACAAAGAAAAGAGGGCTTTCCATAGCGTGACAGCGTATGAACAGTTTATTTAAAAAGGGATTAAAAACACTTACATGAGAATAGTAAAACCAAGCTCAGTAACTTTAAAACCAAATGCAGTGAACCGAGGGGGACAGGACCCAAAGCGTTTCATTTCCACAAACGTCTTCTGGGGTGCCCCCCCAGGATCACTGCTAGTATATGTAGATGTTGGTAATAAACAAACCCCTCCTACTGTGTGTCATAGCGGAAGTCGGTGTTCAGGCCTCCAAAATGGCGTCATGGCATGCACATCCCGCCTCGTTTTGAATCCGGGCTTAGTGAGACTGGTGGTTAGTTGCCTAGCAACATCAGAGCTGCTATCAGGAAATGACAACTCATCATCATCTCCGGAGTCGTCACTTCCGGTGGCATCTTTCATGATGTATTTCCGGAATCGGCAGGAAGTAAATAAACACTGGTTGGAGCCGGATGTGAACAAAACAGTTGTGTGATATAAGCCGTTATCCACAAATTCGTTATGTACCAGCTGTACCTGTATTATTTATAGCTTAGGGGTCGGGAATAAAAGGGACATTGGTCATTAAGTGAACCCTTAAACTCCAAGGGAAATGCAAATAAAGGTATATTAATAAATAGCTGTGAAACACCAGTTAGACCCAGCATGGACATCCCCTATACACGCCTATCAAGCATAAAGTACAATGTTAATTGTTCAAGGGACAGACATCATACAAAACTTGTGAATTAAAATAAGAATACAAGCTAACCTTAATATCATGTGATTAAGTAATAATACATAGTGGATGTCAATAATATCTCCAAATACATACATAATAATAGCAGATACTTGTGAAAAAGGAATAGATACATGATAATACCAGATAATTGTAAAAAGGGGGCTACACTGGCTTAATAATACCAGATACATGCAATGAGAGCTAGACTAGCTTGGAACAAATATATAGGAACAGGGAATGGAGTGGCACCTAGACACCTACAGATGAATAAGTAGGTACACAGTTTAAGCTTTGTTAACCTCCCTGGCGGTAATCCCGAGTGTGGCTCGGGTGGAATTTCAGTACCATTAGTGGTAACCCTGAGCCACACTCGGAATTGCATTGCTGGATCCAAGACAGCGTTACTTACCTTGTCCCCTGAATACAGCGATGTCCTCCGCTGTGTCTGCGGGCTGTGTCCTCCGCCCGATGCCTCTGTGTGCCGGGCTCCGTTCCCTGTGAGTGTCGCGTTGCACGGGGCGGAGCCTGGCGGGAAATTCAAAAAGTGAAACACACACAGCACATACAGTACACTGTAATCTGTAAGATTACATTACTGTATGAAGTCATTTCACATCCCCTTTGTCCCTAGTGGTTTGCCCAGCGCCCTGCATGCACATTTATATTATATATGTCATTCTTTCTGCCTGGAAACTTGAGAATGCCCATGGCAACCAAACAGTCTCCCTTTACGTCCAAAGTGTTTTTTGATCAGCTAGAAAACAGTGATAGTAAATAAGAATCATTTGCAGAATTGAGTGACACTGATTTTTGGGGAAATTTATCATCAGACACTGAAAGTGACGACAGCAACAATTCTGCAAATGAGCAAATTTTAGTGTTTTTGGTTTGATTACATTATTGAATATATTTTATTAATATTACGTTATTATTTTTGATAATTATTTTTAGTTATTTATTATATTATAATTTATGATTTCATGTTTCAAACTTTATCATACCCTGGATGTCTACTAGACTCTTGTTTGGACAGATTTAAGTGAGTTATTCCTAAGAATTACAGGCCTACAATATAAATCGCCAAATTTCTATGCAATATAATGTACCGCTTTCAACACCAAAAATCTGAAATAATCATACCGCCAGGGAGGTTAATGAAAGAGTTAATGTCCCACTCGACATTGAGACCATACGGATAATAACATCTAAGCTGGTAATTTCAAAATGTTTCGAGCTGTGAAACACCTCTACGAATAGCACCACCTCTCCAAGGTGGAACATATTTGTCAATAACTTGGAAGGTGATTGGGGTCTCTATTGTGAAATTGTAAATCGCGTTTTGGAACATTGTGTTGGATTGTCAATGCAACCCTCTTCTCCCACTCTTCACACACGGATAGCAACACCGCAGGAGAAATGCTAGCACAGGCTTCCAGTATCCGTAGTTTCAGGTGCTGCACATCTCGTATCTTCACAGCATAGACAATTGCCTTCAGATGACCCCAAAGATAAAAGTCTAAGGGGGTCAGATCAGGAGACCTTGGGGGCCATTCAACTGGCCCACAACGACCAATCCACTTTCCAGGAAACTGTTCATCTAGGAATGCTCGGACCTGGCACCCATAATGTGGTGGTGCACCATCTTGCTGGAACTATGATGTTGGTGATAGGGAATTGCTGGCCATCAAGTCGGCTGTGGAGGAATGGCGGTACCTCCTGGAAGGAGCAGCTCACCCGGTATTGGTTTTTACTGACCATAAAAACCATAAAAAAACATATGCTGTAAAGATACGAGATGTGCAGCACCTGAAACTACGGATACTGGAAGCCTGTGCTAGCATTTCTCCTGCGGTGTTGCTATCAGTGTGTGAAGAGTGGGAGAAAAGGGTTGCATTGGCAATCCAACACAATGGGCGGCACATTGAACACATTTTATAAGTGGTCAGAAACTTATAAATAACTCATGAAAGAATACAAGTTATGTTAAAACCAAGCACACCATTGTTTTTCTTGTGAAATCCCCAATAAGTTTGATGTGTCACATGACCCTCTTCCTATTGAAAAAACAAAAGTTGGATCCAAAATGGCCGACTTCAAAATGGCCGCCATGGTCACCACTCATCTTGAAAAGTTTCCCCCCTCACATGTACTAATGTGCCACAAACAGGAAGTTAATATCACCAACCATTCCCATTTAATTAAGGTGTATCCATATAAATGGCCCACCCTGTATGTTACTTTTGATATATTTTACATAAATGATTTAAAGCTGACCATCGTAAGCACACCTGTTAGTTTTAAATAGTTTGTCTCATCACCATAACTGGCACTTTTGATGAACACATTGCTCTGTTGTTGTTGTTGTTCAGTTTTTTAGTTGTGTCCGACTCTTCGTGACCTCATGGACCATAGCACACCTGCCTATTCTGTCCTCCACTGCCTCCCGGAGCTTGCTTAGCTTCATGGTCATTTTTTTGATGATGCTATCTATTTATCTTGTTTTCTGTCATCCTCTTCTCCTTTTCCCTTCCATGTTTCTCAGCATCAGGGTTTTTTCCAATTCGTCCTCTCTTCGCATTAGGTGGCCAAAGTATTCGAGTTTTAACTTTAGGATCTGTCCTTCCAGTGAATATTCAGGGTTAATTTCCTTCGGTATTGACTGGTTTGACCTTCTTGCCATCCAAGGGACTTTCAAGAGTCTTCTCCAACACCATAGTCCAAAAACATAAATTCTTTGGCGTTAAGCCTTCCTTATGGTCCAACTTTCACAGCCATTGGTCACTACTGGGGATACCATAGCTTTGACTATACGGCACTTTGTCAGTAGGGTGATGTCTCTGGTTTTTATAATGTTATTTAGGTTTGCCATTGCTTTCCTCCCAAGAAGCAAGTGTCTCTTAATTTCATGGCTACAGTCACCATCTGCCGTGATCTTGGAGCCTAGGAAGATAAAATCTATCACTGCTTCCATTTCTTCTCCTTCTATTTGCCAAGGAGTGATGGGACCAGTTACCGTGATCTTGGTTTTCTTAATGTTCAATTTCAGGCCAGCTTTTGCGCTCTCCTCTTTCACCTTAATAACAAACTCTTTAGTTCTTCTTGACTTCCTGGCATTATTGTGGTATCGTCTGCATATCTCAGGCTGTTGATATTTCTCCCTGCGATCTTAATTCCGACTTGTGATTCCTCGATCCTAGCATTTCGCATTATGTACTCTGCATAAGTTAAATAATTAGGGTGACATTATACTGTACATCATTGCCGTACTCCTTTCTCAATTTTGAACCAGTCAGTTGTTCCATGTCCTGTTCTAACTGTTGCTTCATGACTTGTTTTACAGAAGACAGATGAGGTGGTCTGGTATTCCCATTTCTTTCAGTATTTGCCACATTTTGTTGTGATCCACATAGTCAAAGGCTTTACTGTAGTTAATAAAGAAAAAGTAAACATTCTTTTGGAACTCTCTTGTTTTCTCCATGATCCAGCAAATGTTGGCAATTTGATCTCTAGTTCCTCTGCCTCTTCGAAATTCCAGCTTGTACTTGTAGTTCTTGGTTCACATGCTGCTGAAGCCTAGCGCACAGAACGCAGGTTTCCCACACTGTGTGCTGGTGTTAAAAGACCCTGGATTTGTGGGCTTTTGTTCTTTTGTTCTCACAAAAAGCAGGGCAGTTGAGAAGTATTGATAATTGATTTATATTAGAAGGGGGAGGATTTCTGTTTGTGGGGAAGGTTTTATACTGGAAGGGGGATTTGGGTGGGAGGATTTATGAAGGAACTGGGCAGCAGACTTGGGCTGGTGTGGGGGATTGTGGGTAAAGAGGATTTGTGCTGGAAGGAGATTTGGGGGTGAAAGAAGATTTGTGTTGGGAAGGGGGATTTAAGGGAGAGAATTTGTGCTAAAAGTGGGGAAAAGATGTACACTGAGAGGAAGATCTGTGCTGGAGGAAGGATTGGGGGGATTTTTTTGCTGAGAGGGATTTGTTGTGCTGGTAAGGGGGATTGCGGGAAAAATAGTATTTGTGCTGGGGGGGATTTGGAGAGGGGGTATTACGTGGGAGAAGATATGTACTAGAATGGGGGGTTGTGCAGGGAGGGAGGATTTGGGGGTGGAAGAGGTTTTGTTCTGAGAGAAGTATTGAAGGGAAAGAGAATTTGTGCTGGGAGGGGAAAACAATTGGTGTTGGGAGGGAAAGCAGGGAATGCATAACTCTACCCCTCATTACACACTGCTGTTTAGTGTCAGTTCAGCACAGCTCAAATGTTCAATGCTGTATGATGTCCTTCACGCTGTGCTCCATCACATTATGAGCACAACATAAAGGAGATACCAGCGCAGGATTTAGACAGTGAGGTGCACCAAAATGCACCTTCACCTGTGTCGACAAAATCCTTGCATCGGCCCGGTTTGTCACCTCCACTGAGTATTCACAAGGGATCCGATTTAGACCATATCTAAAATGTCTAGTTTTCAACTTTCTTCAATTTAAGCCTGAATTTTGCCATAAGAAGCTCATGGTCTAAGCCACAGTCAGCTCCTGGTCTTGTTTTGACTGACTGTATAGAGCTTCTCCATCTTTGGCTGCAGAGAATATAATCAATCTGATTACTGTATTGACCATCAGCTGATCTCCATGTGTAGAGTCGCCTCTTTGGATGTTGGGAAAGAGTGTTTGTTATTACCAGTGTGTTCTCTTCACAAAACTCTATTAGTCTGTTAGGTAATTTAAAAAATAACAGTTGAAAATAAAGAGAGACAAGCCTAAAAAAGAAAATAAATGCAGCATCCACTTTTAGGAATTGGTAATCTGCAATATAGTAAAGTTTTGTTTTTGGGTTTAATACTACTTTATTGTATTCATTAGACTTCAAACCATACAGTAAAAACATATTTCATATTGAACTAATTGAGTAATTAGGAATTAAAATATAGAAATGGTATCTCCCAGAATCTTGCATATTGAAATATGGGGATTCTACAGACTTGAAACATACATTAATTTTGCTCTTTTTACTTTAGCTTTTCAACTAAGAGGAGATCCAACACAGGAAAAAGGAAGCAAATTGGTCTGTTAAGGTAACTCAAAAAATAATAGTTGAAAATAAGGGGAGACGTGACTAAAAATGAAAATGAATGCAGCAATCACATTTAAGAATTAGATTAAACATTTGACTGCAAACCAAACAATAAAAAAGATGTTTCCTATTGAACAAATTGAGTGATTAGAAATTACAGTATAAACATGGCATCTCCCAGAATCCTGTATATTGAAATATGGTGATTCTCCAGACTCGAGACATACATGAATTTTCCTCTTTTTACTTTATCTTTTCACCTAAGAGGAGACCCAACATAGGACAAAGGATGCAAATACACTCACCGCCCACTTTATTAGGTATGCCTTGCTAGTATCTGCTTGAACCCACTTTTGCCTTCAGAACTGCCTTAATTTTTCCTTCATAGATTCAACAAGGTGTTGGAAACATTCCTCAGAGGTTTTGGTCCATATTGAGATGATAGCATCATGCAGTTGCTGCAGATTTGTCGGCTGCACATCCATGCTGGGAATCACCTGTTCCATCACATCCCAAAGGTGCTCTATTGGATTGAGATCTGGTGACTGTGGAGGCCATTGGAGTACAGTGAATTCATAATCATGTTCAATAAATCAGTTTGAGATGATTTGAGCTTTGTGACATGGTGCAATATCCTGCTGGAAGTAGCCATCAGAAGATGGGTACACTGTAGTCATAAAGGGATAGACATGGTCAGCAACAATACTTAGGTAGGCCATGGCGTTTAAACGATGCTCGCTTGGTGCTAAGGAGACCAAAGCGTGCCAAGAAAATATCCCCCACACCATTACACCTCCACCACCAGCCTGAACCATTGATACAAGGCAGGATAATTCCATTCTTTCATGTTGTTTACGCCAAATTCTGACCCTACCACCTGAATGTCCCAGCTGAAATCAAGACTCATCAGACCAGGCAACGTTTTTCCAATCTTCTATTGTCCAATTTTGGAGAGCCTGTGCAAATTGTAGCCTCAGTTTCCTGTTCTTAGCTGACAGGAGTGGCATCTGGTGGGGTCTTCTGCTGCTATACCCCATCTGCTTCAAGGTTTGATGTGTTGTGCATTCAGAAATGGTATTCTGCATACCTTGGTTGTAACAATTGGTTATTTGACTTACTGTTGCCTTTCTATTATCTCACATCAAAAAGACATTTTCCTCCACAAAACTTCCACTCATTGGATATTTTCTCTTTTTTGGCCCATTCTTTGTAAACCCTAGTGATGGTTGTGTGTAAAAATTACAGCAGATCAGCAGTTTTTCTGGCACCAACAACCATAACACATTCAAAGTCACTTAAATATCCTTTTTTTCCCCACTCTGATGCTCGGTTTGAACTTCAGCAAGTCGTCTTCACCATGTCTAGATGACTAAGTGCATTGAGTTGCTGCTATAGGCGTGTGCAGCCTATTGCATCAGGGTGTGCACCCTAAAGCTCAAACACACATACATGTGTGTATATATACAGGTGCTGGTCATATAATTAGAATATCATCAAAAAGTTGATTTATTTCACTAATTCCATTCAAAAAGTGAACCTTGTATATTATATTCATTCACTACACACAGACTGATATATTTCAAATGTTTCTTTCTTTTAATGTTGATGATTATAACTGACAACTAAGGAAAATCCCAAATTCAGTATCTCAGAAAATTAGAAGATTACTTAAGACCAATACAAAGAAAGGATTTTTAGAAATCTTGGCCAACTGAATAGTATGAACATGAAAAGTATGAGCAAGTACAGCACTCAATACTTAGTTGGGGCTCCTTTTGCCTGAATTACTGCAGCAATGGTGCATGGCATGGAGTCGATCAGTCTGTGGCACTGCTCAGGTCTTATAAGAGCCCAGGTTGCTCTGATAGTGGCCTTCAGCTCTTCTGCATTGTTGGGTCTGGCATATCACATCTTCCTCTTCACAATACCCCATAGATTTTCTATGGGGTTAAGGTCAAGCGAGTTTGCTGGCCAATTAAGAACAGGGATACCATGGTCCTTAAACCAGGTACTGGTAGCTTTGGCACTGTGTGTAGGTGCCAAGTCCTGTTCTAAAACGAAATATGCATCTCCATAAAGTTGGTCAGCAGCAGGAAGCATGAAGTGCTCTAAAACTTCCTGGTATACGGCTGCGTTGACCTTGGACCTCAGAAAACACAGTGGACCAACACCAGCAAATGACATGGCACCCCAAACCATCACTGACTGTGGAAACTTTACACTGGACCTCAAGCAACATGGATTGTGTGCCTCTCCTCTCTTCCTCCAGACTCTGGGGCCCTGATTTCCAAAGGAAATGCAAAATTTACTTTCATCAGAGAACATAACTTTGGACCACTCAGCAGCAGTCCAGTCCTCTTTGTCTTTAGCCCAGGCGAGACGCTTCTGACGCTGTCTGTTGTTCAAGAGTGACTTGACATAAGGAATGCGACAGCTGAAACCCATGTCTTGCATACGTCTGTGCGTAGTGGTTCTTGAAGTACTGACTCCAGCTGCAGTCCACTCTTTGTGAA
>BLSH010468652.1:61024-77158 GCA_018402905.1 Glandirana rugosa | reverse complement strand
TGAAAAACTTACCTTAATCACTTTATTTAGTTGAAAAACTACTATAAGATTAATATACTGGTCTCATCAAAAAGTTGATTTATTTCACTAATTCCATTCAAAAAGTGAACCTTGTATATTATATTCATTCACTACACACAGACTGATATATTTCAAATGTTTCTTTCTTTTAATTTTGATGATTATAACTGACAACTAAGGAAAATCCCAAATTCAGTATCTCAGAAAATTAGAATATTACTTAAGACCAATACAAAGAAAGGATTTTTAGAAATCTTGGCCAACTGAATAGTATGAACATGAAAAGTATGAGCAAGTACAGCACTCAATACTTAGTTGGGGCTCCTTTTGCCTGAATTACTGCAGCAATGGTGCATGGCATGGAGTCGATCAGTCTGTGGCACTGCTCAGGTCTTATGAGAGCCCAGGTTGCTCTGATAGTGGCCTTCAGCTCTTCTGCATTGTTGGGTCTGGCATATCACATCTTCCTCTTCACAATACCCCATAGATTTTCTATGGGGTTAAGGTCAAGCGAGTTTGCTGGCCAATTAAGAACAGGGATACCATGGTCCTTAAACCAGGTACTGGTAGCTTTGGCACTGTGTGTAGGTGCCAAGTCCTGTTCTAAAACGAAATATGCATCTCCATAAAGTTGGTCAGCAGCAGGAAGCATGAAGTGCTCTAAAACTTCCTGGTATACGGCTGCGTTGACCTTGGACCTCAGAAAACACAGTGGACCAACACCAGCAAATGACATGGCACCCCAAACCATCACTGACTGTGGAAACTTTACACTGGACCTCAAGCAACATGGATTGTGTGCCTCTCCTCTCTTCCTCCAGACTCTGGGGCCCTGATTTCCAAAGGAAATGCAAAATTTACTTTCATCAGAGAACATAACTTTGGACCACTCAGCAGCAGTCCAGTCCTCTTTGTCTTTAGCCCAGGCGAGACGCTTCTGACGCTGTCTGTTGTTCAAGAGTGACTTGACATAAGGAATGCGACAGCTGAAACCCATGTCTTGCATACGTCTGTGCGTAGTGGTTCTTGAAGTACTGACTCCAGCTGCAGTCCACTCTTTGTGAACCTCCCCCACATTTTTGAATGGGTTTTGTTTCACAATCCTCTCCAGGGTGCGGTTATCCCTATTGCTTGTACACTTTTTTCTACCACATCTTTGCCTTCCCTTCGCCTCTCTATTAATGTGCTTGGACATAGAGCTCTGTGAACAGCCAGCCTCTTTTGCAATGACCTTTTGTGTATTAGACTTGTGCATGGCTAAAAAAATTAGTTTTTTTCGTTTTTCGGAAATTCGGAAATTCAAAAAATTTGGCAATTCGGAAAATAAAAAAATTTGTAATTCGGAAATTAAAAAAAATCGGAAATCCGAAATTCGCGGTAATTCGACAATTGCGGTAATTCGGAAATTCGCGGTAATTTGGCAATTGTGGTAATTCGGAAATTCGCGGTAATTCGGCAATTGTGGTAATTCGGACATTCGCGGTAATTTGGCAATTGCGGTAATTTGGAAATTTGCGGTAATTCGGCAATTGCGGTAATTCGGAAATTCGGCAATAGGAGCAGACGAAAATCCGAAATTCGGAAATTCGGAAATTCAGAAATCCGAAAATTGGAAATAACTAAGAATATTTGAAATAATAACTAACTAATAACTATTAAATTATAGGTATTGGAATTTCCTTGAAAGTTTGGCTGTTAATGAACTTAAATATGAAATTTAGCACTAATAGTCATACTTTCTAGAAAATTTAAATACCTATATTTAATAGTTATTTATTATTATTTCAAATATTCTTTTTTATTTACGAAATTCTGAAATAAGGAAGAACATTTGAAATAATAAGTTATTAATTTATAATTTTACTTATTATAAATTATAATAAGCTATTATTATTTCAAATGTTTTTCCTTATTTCCGACTTTTGCAGTGTGTGACTGTATATATGCATACTGTATGTATGTGTGTGTGCATACTGGGTGTGTATATACTGTGTGTATATTGGATGTATATTGTATGTATACTGTGTGTTTACATACAATATAAGCACAGTATGTACACACCCAGTATGCACACACACATGCATACAGTATGCATATATACAGTCACACACTGCAAAGGTCAGAAATAAGGAAGAACATTTGAAAAAATAATAGCTTATTATAATTCATAATAAGTAGAGTTAAGCGAACCCGAAAAAGTCCGGTTTCGGGTCCGGGGTTCTGGTAATTTTACTAAGAGTTCTGAAAAGTGCTGTAAAAAAGTCCTGGAAAGTCCTAGAGGTCTGCAAAAGGAAGGGAAATGGGGGTAAGGGTCGGACAAGTTCCCTACAAAGAAATGGGGATAGGGAAATAACTTAAAATAGTAATAAAAAAAAAATAACATAAAAAAATCAAAAATGGAGGTGGATGTGGACTATTTTAAAACTGTGTGAGAAAAGTATAAATTAGCCGGGAGAAGCCATATCACTGTTCTAAGAACAGTGATATGGCTTCTCCCGGCTAATTTATACTTTTATCACACAGTTTTAAGATGATTGTACATTCTACAATAATCTTAAAACTCTGTGAGAAAAGTATACATTAGCCAGGAGAAGCCATATCCCTGTTCTTAGAACATCTGCAAACTGTGTGTGAAAACTATCAATTAGCGGGGAGAAGCCATATCACTGTTCTAAGAACAGTGATATGATATATCACTGTTCTTAGAACAGTGATATGGCTTCTCCCCTCTAATGGATAGTTTTCACACACAGTTATAAGATAATTGTAGAACAGTGATATCATATCACTGTCTATCTTCATAGCATATGGTTTTTTTATGGTTATTATGGTCAGTAAAAACCAATACCGGGTGAGCTGCTCCTTCCAGGAGGTACCGCCATTCCTCCAAAGCCGACTTGATGACCAGCAATTCCCTATCACCGACATCATAGTTCCAGCAAGATGGTGCACCACCACATTATGGGTGTCAGGTCCGAGCATTCCTAGATGAACAGTTTCCTGGAAAGTGGATTGATCGTCGTGGGCCAGTTGAATGGCCCCCAAGGTCTCCCAATCTGACCCCCTTAGACTTTTGTCTTTGGGGTCATCTGAAGGCAATTGTCTATGCTGTGAAGATACGAGATGTGCAGCACCTGAAACTACGGATACTGGAAGCCTGTGCTAGCATTTCTCCTGCGGTGTTGCTATCAGTGTGTGAACAGCGGGAGAAGAGGGTTGCATTGACAATCCAACACAATAGGCAGCACATTGAACACATTTTATAAGTGGTCAGAAACTTGTAAATAACTCATGAAAGAATAAAGTTACGTTAAAACCAAGCACACCATTGTTTTTCTTGTGAAATTTCCAATAAGTTTGATGTGTCACATGACCCTCTTCCTATTGAAAAAACAAAAGTTGGCTGACTTCAAAATGGCCACCATCGTCACCACCCATCTTGAAAAGTTTCCCCCCTCACATATACTAATGTGCCACAAACAGGAAGTTAATATCACCAACCATTCCCATTTTATTAAGGTGTATCCATATAAATGGCCCACCCTGTATATGCAAGGCAAGGGGATAGATGGACCCAAGGTGTCACCTGGACTAAAGCAGAGTCCGGCCCGGGTTTTCCCAGCCACCTTGGCAGGGCTGGTTCCGGACCAGATTTTGTGGTCCACTGGTGTACACTCTCAAGTGTTGTTAAAATAAATCAGGAAGTGAGCAACATTTGCTCTGCCCTGGGACTGGGACTCTGGGAGCGATCAGCCAGAGAAAGCTGACACATGGAGCTTTGGCTTTGGGACTAAAGAAAGGGTTTGCACTGTTTATGGTTTTGTGGGCGTTTGGGATCAGCCCCACACCGTTTAGTGAGGATAACTACGTAAGTGTTTAGTTAGAGCCTGGATGACAAGACTTTGTTTTGTGTTTTGTTTATTTTTAATGCAACCTTTTACCAAATAAACCTGGCTGCAAGCCAGATTTTAACAACCTGCCTTGTTCTCAGGGAAAGTGATCCCCCACAAGAGCTATATATAAATATACACAGTATCTCACAAAAGTAGGTACACCCCTCACATTTTTGTAAATATTTTATTATCTTTTCATGTGACAACACTGAAGAAATTACACTTTGCTACAATGTAAAGTAGTGAGTGTACAGCTTGTATAATACCCGCTCTTTCTCAATAAACTCTGTTCCCTTGGCCTCCAAGATTCTGCTCTATCCTGGTTCTCCTCCTACCTATCACAGCGCTCCTCTAGTGTTAACAACAACTCTGTCTCCTCCTCTCCCTTGCCCCTTTCTGTTGAGGTCCCCCAAGGCTCTGTTCTTGGACCCCTTCTCTTCTATATCTACACCTCCTCTCTTGGTAACTTGATAGCCACCCATGATTTCCAATACCATTTATATGCCGATGACACCCAAATCTATCTGTCTACTCCTCACCTCACTCCTTCAGTCGCCTCTCGCATTACTAACTTACTAACTGACATATCAGCATGGATGTCACACCACTTCCTTAAACTAAATTTCTCTCAGAGCTGATAATATCCCCCCCCCATGACTTTTCCATTAAAATCAATAATGCAACCATCAATCCCTCCCCTCATGCCAGGATACTAGGTGTAATCCTAGACTCTGACCTGTCCTTTCAGCCTCAAATCCAATCATTGTCAAAAGTTGGTAGACTTCACCTCCGTAACATCTCTAAAATATGCCCCTTTTTAACAAATGAAACCACCAAGCTCCTCATTCGCTCCCTTGTTCCTTGTTATCTATCACCTTCACTATTGCAACTCCCTTCTCATTGGCCTCCCTCTCCATAGGCTATTACCTCTTCAGTCTATCATGAATGCTGCTGCCAGACTTATCCACCTTACCAACCACTCAGTGTCTGCTATCCCTCTCCTCCAATTCCTACACTGGCTCCCAATCGCCCAGCGAACTAAATTCAAAATACTAACCATAACTTACAAAGCCATTCACAACTCTGCTCTGAGCTACATCACCAATCTTGTCTCCAAATGTCACCCAAACCGTCCTCTCAATTCCTCCCAAGACCTCCTACACTCAGTATCCCTCATCTCCTCCTCCCATACTCGTCTCCAGGATTTCTCTTCAGGGAAGCCTATCACACCTCCAACTAATCTTTTACCACTTCCATCAAATCATTCACCACAGTTAGAACCTTTTGTACTACCTGCCCCACCCTATTAGATTGTAAGCTCTTCTGAGCAGGGCCATCTTAATTCTCTTGTATTTTATTGTATTGTAACTGTATTGTCTCCCTTTTACATTGTAAAGCACGGCATAAACTGTAGGGGCTATATAAATCCTGTATAATAATAAATACAGAGTAAATTGCTGTCCCCTCAAAATAACTCAACACACAGTCATTATTGTCTAAACCGCTGGCAACAAAAGTGAGTACACCCCTAAGTGAAAATATCCGAATGGGGGCCAATTAGCCATTTTCCCTCCCCAGTGTCATGTGGCTCTTTAGTGTTACAAGGTCTCAGGTGTGAATGGGGAGCAGGTGTGTTAAATTTGGTGTTATCACTCTCACTCTCTCATACTGGTCACTGGAAGTTCATGGCCCCTCATGGCAAAGAATTATCTGAAGATCTGAAAAAAAGGAATTGTTACTCTACATAAAGATGGCCTAGGCTATAAGAAGACCAAGACCCTGAAACTGAGCTGCAGCATGGTGGCCAAGATACAGTGGTTTAACAGGACAGGTTCAACTCAGAACAGGCCTCGCCGTGGTCGACCAAAGAAGTTGAGTGCTAGTGCTCAGAGTAATATCCAGATGTTTTCTTTGGGAAATAGACGTATGAGTGCTGCCAGTATTGCTGCAGAGGTTGAAGGGGTAGGGGTCAGCCTGTCAGTGCTCAGACCATATGCCGCACACTGCATCAAAGTGGTCTGCATGGCTGTCGTCCTAGAAGGAAGCCTCTTCTAAAGATGATGCACAAGAAAGCCAGCAAAAAGTTTGCTGAAGACAAGCAGGCTAAGGACATGGATTACTGGAACCATGTCCTGTGGTCTGTTGAGACCAAGATAAACTTAATTGGCTAAGATGGTGTCAAGCGTGTGTGGTGGCAACCAGGTGAGGAGTACAAAGACAATTGTGTCTTACCTACAGTCAAGCATGGTGGTGGGAGTGTCATGGTCATGTTTCAACGTTTTTTATGCCGTTTAGTGGTGTTTGCGTCTAGGAGCGTTTGTGAAGAATTTTTATTTGTAATGGAAACGCCTGTAAATGAAATGGTTCTAGACGCGAGTTACCGCGTTTAGGCGGGTTTTCCTCTGTTCACATCTGCAGACGTGACCAGATGAGAGCCGATCGGTGGCTCTCCTGACAGGGGGGAGGTCTGCGCTCATTGTTTATCAGTACAGCCCCCCTAGGATTGCCACCCAGGACCATCAGAGAGCCCACCTAGGACCACCAGGGAATGTCCACCCAGGGGCCACCAGGGAGACAATCAGGGAGCCCATCCTGACCACCAGGAAACCCACCCATGGACCAACAGGTAAGGGGCACAGTGCCCAACAGGGGTGGCACTCAGTGCCATCTTGGATGCCACCCAGGACCACCAGGGGGTGCCACATATCAGTGCCCATCAGTGTCACCTATCAGTGCCCATCAGTGCCGCATATGAGTGCTTATCAGTGCCACCTATCAGTGCCCATCAGTGCTGCTTATCAGTGCCGCATATGTGTGCCTCATCATCAGTGCCCATCAGTGCCACCTCATCAGTGCCCATCAGTGTAGCCTCATCAGTGTCCATCAGTGAAGGAGAAAACATACTTATTTACAAAGTTTTGTGACAGAAACAAAGAACAAACTTTTTTTTTCGTGATTTTCGGTCTTGTTTTATTTGTAGCGCAAAAAAAAAAAACCCAGATGAGATCAAATACCACTAAAAAAAGCTTTATTTGTGGGAACAAAAATTATAAAAATTTTGTTTGGGTACAGTGTTGCATGACCGCGCAATTGTCATTCAAAATGTGACAGTGCTTCAAAGCTGAAAATTGGTCTGGGCGGGAAGTGGTAAAAGTGCCTGATACTGAAGTGGTTGATGGCATCCCAGTCTTA
The DNA here is from genome assembly GCA_018402905.1 of Glandirana rugosa. Classification (NCBI taxonomy): domain Eukaryota; kingdom Metazoa; phylum Chordata; class Amphibia; order Anura; family Ranidae; genus Glandirana; species Glandirana rugosa. The sequence continues at coordinate 70,052 of BLSH010468652.1, read as the reverse complement.
GTCTGTAGTGTTCAATATTGGGTTGGCCCACCCTTTGCAGCTATAACAGCTTCAACTCTTCTGGGAAGGCTGTCCACAAGGTTTAGGAGTATATATATGGGAATGTTTGACCATTTTTCCAGAAGCGCATTTGTGAGGTCAGGCACTGATGTTGGACAAGAAGGCCTGGCTCGCAGTCTCCACTCTAATTCATCCCAACGGTGTTCTATGGAGTTGAGGTCAGGACTCTGTGCAGGGCTGTAAAGTTCCTCCACCCCAAACTCCCTCATCCATGTCTTTATGGACCTTGGTTTGTGCACTGGTCCAAATTATTTGGAGGAGGGGGGATTATGGTGGGGGTAGTTTTTCAGGGGTTTGGTTTGGCCGCTTAGTTCCAGTGAAGGGAACTCCTAAGGCATCAACAAACCAAGACATTTTGGACAATTTTATGCTCCAAACTTTGTGGGAACAGTTTGGGGATGGCCTCTTCCTGTTCCAACATGACTGCTCACCAGTGCATAAAGACGTTGATTTAGCAGCGGTGGTGGAAAATTAACTTCAAGTGCAGTAATTCACATTATAATAGTTACTATAACATATAAAATTAAGTGTAACAATCTAAAAAATAAAAATTCCAAGGTGCTATAATGATGTGAATCTCTATACTAAAAAGTTGTTGCACTTGAAGTTATTTTGTATTGCAATTATTTGTAGAGGAGTTTCCACCATTCCTGCTAAGTTTTATTTGTTATGTCTTGTTTTCAGTTTGATGTGTATTATATGTGAAGTTGCATATCAGAGACCGCTATTGTGGTAATATTGAAGTTTATTGAGATTCCCATACATTAGAGGGCTTCACCATTATTGTTAAGTTATTGTTTAGTAAGTTAGCGCTGCACTTTTTTTTGTGGTGTGGGAACATGTAACAGTGCTTAGCAGCAAGCCTTTTACTGACACTTTTTTATTTTACCTTCAGTAGTTAATTGTAAATAGTAGTGTGGAGATTGCCTATTATACTAAAGAATAGCATGTGGCATTAATAAACATCAACGGATTTCAGTTGTGCCCCAATAGGCCGTCGCCCCCTTCCACATGGACAATGTGCCTGGCTTCTGAGTTCATCTCCCCATCCCTGAAATCAGTGCACTGATGGGCACTGATTAGCAGCACTAGTAGGCAGCACTGATTGGAAGCACTGATGGGCACTAATAGTGGCCCCTGATTCACACTGATAGGTGGCACTAATTGGCAGCATTGATTGGTACTGATAGGCAGCACTGATGTCCACTGATAGGCAGCGCAGATTGTTAGCACTAATTCGCACTGATAGGCAGCACTGATTGCTGCTGATTAGCAGCATTGATTGGCACTGATAGGCAGCATTGATGATCACTGATTGGCAGCACTGATAGGCCACACAGTTGGGCACTGATGGGGCCTGATTGGAATTGATAGATGGCACTGATTGGCACTGATAGGCAGCACTGATAGGCACTTATTGGCAGCATTTATTGGCACTGATAGGCAGCACTGATTGGCACTGACATGCAGCACTGATTGGCACTGATAGGCAGCACTGATTGGCAGCATTGATTGGCACTGATAGACAGCAACGATGGGAACTGATAGGTGGCACTGGTAGGCAGCACTGATTATCACTGCTTGGCACTGATAGGTGGCACTAATAGGCAGAACTGATTGACACTGATAGGCAGCACTGGCGGGCTCTGATTGGCGGCACCGATAGGCAGCACTGATTGGCAGCACTGATGGACACTGAGAGGCAGCCCTGATGGGCACTGATTGTCAGCACTTATGGGCTTTGATTGGCAGTGATAGGTAGCATTGATTGGCACTGATAGGTAGCACTGATTGGCAGCATTTATTGGCATTGATGGGCAGCACTGGTGAACAGGTAATAGAGTGCTTTTGGTTTTCATTTGTGAATCATTTTTAATAAATGTTTTAATCCTCCCTGAATGTGCCATACTTACTGTTTATTTTCTTTGGGTGTACCACAAGACTGATTTATAGAGTCGGCGATAGTAACGTACCTGCCCCCAGAGGAGCAGATCCAACTTCCTGAAGTTTCCAGTCATACTAGGTATTGGGATACCAGACTTTATGCGCAAAGTATCAGGCTACCATTGTTTGAGGGAGGGGGATAATGTCAGTATTTAAAAAAAATGTTTAATAACAGAGTAAAAAAAAAAGAGCATAAATTAAAAAAAAAAATCCAGCAGAGTTGCAAGTCAAAGTCATAAAGTCAGATCTAGGTATTTACTGGCAGAAAAGATTTTACAGAATGCAAAAGGTTTAAAGTGACCTTAGACTCAAAAGGACTTGTCTTTTCCTTGTTATCAGATCATGTGAGCAGAAAATCCAAACTGCTGTAACAATATAAACTAGTTCATCATTTCTCAAGAAAGATCTGAAAGACACAGAGACATATCTGGGGCAGCGCATAGGTATTCTGAGTTAATAAAAAATACATATTAAAAATGTTCCTTTTAATAATGAAAGGAAAATATGCAAGTGTATGGATATGATATAGGGAGGTCAAACCAGAACATCAATTTATTTCAAAGACAAGAGTTTCAACATTTAAAGTGTTATAGAATAGAACATTGTCATATAAGGAGCTTTGTGCTAAACAAGAGATGTTGTAGCTCAGGAAATAAAACATGGTTGACACTGACATAGTGTAGGACAAGGTATGATGATTACGGAAAGTGACAGTGTGAGGACAAGGATACTGATATCTGACAGGTTTCTGGTATCTGGCACATTACTATGCCCTACATTGAGATACGCAACTAGGCTTTAGGGCTGCCACCTTTTCTAGTGACCAAAACATTTTCTAAATTAGGTCAGACCCAAACTGACAATCAGGAATCTCCTTCCACTGTACATCAGTAATAGAGTATTGTAGATGTTTGACAGTATAGAGATACAATGAAAAACTAAGGAAACAATTAATTTAAGCTTAAGTGTAAATTTTGCAATTTTTGATGGTAAATACATTTTATTTGTTTTGTCTAATTATCAAGCCACCTAAGGACAGTTTCCTCAATCATTGTCATCATATTTTGACAAGTAAAATAATCAATTAAAATCTACATTGTTGATTGATTTCACTAATTTACAAAAGCTAATTCACCAGGGGTAGGATTTTTATTTTAACCATGTGATTGTACTTTAAAAGGCAATAACAGGAGTGCCACGCTAGCCCTAATTATATAAGGTGCTAAATGCAAACAATAAGGATATGAAATGCTTAAATGCAAAAAATCAGCATAAATAATACATATTTGAAAAAACACGCACATTTCCTTCAATGGGCTTCCATAGTGAACTATTAATAATTCATCAGTGCTTAATGAAAACAGAAGTAAATAAAAATAAATAAAAAATAAATGCATGCAGCAATAAAGATCCTCTTTTACTCTTAAAATAGTGTCATAAAAACAATGTTCAATGATCATCCAGTGTTTTGGTGACCCAAACAGTGATCCGGGCTTCTGTGTTCCATATACACACAATTGTGATATCACTCTTGTGCTCCCCCTTATGGTTATATCCTCACCTCAGGGTGTGTGACCTCACAATTAGGTTTGGTCAGTGTGTGCAGTTGACCCACCACTGGGCTCACTTATCATGGAATGTCCAAGCTCCTGTGCTAATCCTGAAACCAGTCTCCTCTGTACATGCAGGGAAAAAACAATCTACATAGTGCCTGAATCTTTTTTTAAAACCATTCGCTTTATTAAAACTCCAAAATAGGTACTCCCATTTTCAAGGTGCTTGCAGCACACCAATCTATAGCACACACTCTTATATGATGACCATCATATAAAAAGCCGCACAGTTGCGATCTGTCAGTTGCATCACACTCCTCGTGATGCTGCTGCTACCTTCACCATCCTCTCCCCTCCCCTTACACATATTCGACACAGGGAACACATGTCTTCTTCAGGGGGATTACTATTTGATGGGACTTTACAAATCACATTGTATTAATCTGAAAATAACTAACTTTATTTTAAAATAAGGTTTCTTATCCCATTTTAGTTTGTGAATTAAGACGTATGTGTTTTTTCTTGATATTTCTGTAAAAATGTATACTATTCTTAAGGCGATTGTAAAGTCTTGTTTTTTTTTTCTATAAAAATAACAAGCATGTCGTACTTACCTGCCCTGTGAAGTGGTATTGCACAGGGCAGACCAGATCCTACACTTCTCGGGTCCCTTTTTGACTCTCCCGGCCCCTCCCTCCTAAGCAGCTTGCTATGGGGGCACCCTAACTGAGCTGCAGCTCCATGTGTCCATTCAGACATGGAGCCCCCATTTTGCCCCCCCCCAATTGGCTAACTGAATTTGATTAACAGCTGTGGGAGCAAATGGCGTCATTGCTTTGTCTCAGCAAATCAGGAGGCAGAGTCATGGATGGCTGGGGCAGTCATGGACATCGCTGGATAGAAATGGGGCTCAGGTAAGAATTAGGGGGTGTTGGGGCAGCTGCTGCACAAAGAAGGTTTGTTTTCTTAATGCATAGAATGCATTAAGATAAAAAAAAACTTCTGCCTTTACAACCCCTTTACCTGTGGCATAATCCACTTTTCTCCTATAGTACTCAATCTGGGACAGCACTTCTTTTTGCTAAATCTAATTTATTACATTTTTTATTCATTATTTCTCCATTTTTTTGCTAATTGACCTACTTTGTGCCACCTTTTTAAATTACCCTTCAAAATTGTACGTTTTCACATTGATATTTGTCTTTAATTTTTAAAATGGCAAACTTTTGAAGAGTAGGGATCAACCGATTGTACCTGGGTATGTTTGATGCAGGTTTAGCAAACATTACAGAAGTTCAGGTTCTGAATCCAAATCCAATTGAAAGCAATGGGAGTCAAACTAGAAATGGCCATTATTTGTGCTAATAGGCAAGGCATTATCAAACAAAAGGCATAAGCTAAGATGTGGCATGGGGTATATGTACAAATCCAAAAAAAAGTTTTCAAATTATTATTCAGCAGAAAGAAGGTCTTTCCATGTGACAACACTGAAAAGATAAAAATCCTTCAAATTACATGCTTAGGAATGCCTTAAAGCTGTACATGATTTAAAAAATACTATTCTCTGGGATAGCATCAGTGACAATGTATTGTGACATCATGTAATTATCTGGTTAACTTTTACATTATGCATCGTCTTGCAAACTGTAGCAGTAACCCTATAGGGTTAATTCCCAAAAAGGTTTTTTTTGGGCAGTTTTTTCACAGACCACTATTTTTTTAATACAGCAGTGATAAACCATAATTGAGTGCTAGAAATAGCAGGGACAATATACTGTAGCTAAAATGTATCACTAAGTATACACTTAGGCTGGATTCACACCATTGTGGTGCGAATTCCAGCCTCTCTGCTGCCGGGAAGGGACGGAGCCCCCATTCGGCGGCTCCTGTCCATTCCCACAGCGCAGCAGCTGCGGGGGGAGAGATGGGGAGGAGCCATGAGCAGGGGAAATATCCCCGTTCAGTGCGGAGTGCATCTCCGTGTTAGATGCGCTCCCACTGGACTCAACGGGCTGGGAATTCGCACCGCATTGCACAAAAAATGTGTGCAGTTTTTGTGCAATGCGGAGTGCGAATGCACCGCACATATGTGAACTGGACACATTGAAAACAATGTGTTTTCAAGTGTCCTGCGAATTGGATGCGGTTTAAGCCGCATCCAATTCGCATAGGTGTGAACCCAGCCTTAAAGATAACATTAATGCAATGTCATACAATTGTCCAACAGTGGAAAACAAGTCAGTTAGTCACTTGTGATCTTATTTTTAGTATCACTCTGTGGGATCAATTCACAGATATTTATCACATGGGATATATGTGTAGTATGTGAAATATCCCACGTGATTATTTGAAATGTTAGTTAACTGCAATGAAATACCACTATTGCTTAAATATTGCAAGTTCGCTAATTTTCTGCTGTAAATGAAAACAAAGTAATAATATTAGCTTAAAGTCAATTCACAAACAAAAAAAATACAATTATCCCATGGTCTAGATATTGGTGTTTAATGAATGTACAAAATTAGAACTGAATCAGTTAGTAGTACTACTGCTGCTAAATGTGACAACTCCAGCTAAGGGCTTCTGTTAGTCAGGGAGCTGACACCCACTGACATCCTAGCAACTAGTGACTTATCCCTGCCTATTAATGTATGTATTTATGTAATTTGGGGATTCCTGGCTGATAGGTCAATCTAAACAAAAGGGTCTCTCAGGTCTGCTATGAATTTTAGGGGGACCTCATGCAAAACAATAAAAAATAAATACATTTTGTAAGATCCTCCAAAATTTAAAATTGGGTGAACTCAATACAAAATTCAGGCAAAAACTTTGGGCCTTTCCCAGACATTCATGCCACACGCTTGTCGAAGCATTCAGCGTGGAAGGTCAGGAAGGGGGGGGGGGCCATATTTGGTCAATAATGACACTCAGAAGACCCCATCACTTTGTTTTCTTAAGCGAGATTTGAGATGTTATTTGGTGTGAGGTGAGCAACAGGATCAGACATGTATCTTTATTCAGAGACTGAAAATTTTAAAAATTACAGTTTTGCACCAAAGCTTGTAAACCTTTTTGTAGTTACCACAATTTCTTTGGGAATGAGCAGGCATATTTCATAAGGAAATAAAATGTGCTGTCTATTTATTTTAAAATTAAAAGGAAAAAAATGTACATATTTGAAGCATATCTTTAAAAGCCTTTATTGGATAGGCCACAATTTCTGAGGGTAAAAGAAAGCAGATTATATGTATTTAAAAAAAAAAAAAAAATATATATATATATATACACAGTATCTCACAAAGGTGAGTACACCCCTCTCATTTTTGTAATAATTTTATTATATTTTTTCATGTGACAACACTGAAGAAATGACACTTTGCTACAATGTAAAGTAGTGAGAGTACAGCTTGTATAACAGTGTAAATTTGCTGTCCCCTCAAAATAACTCAACACACAGCCATTAGTGTCTAAACTGCTGGCAACAAAAGTGAGTACACCCCTAAGTGAAAATGTCCACATTGGGCCCAATTAGCCATTTTCCCTCCCCGGTGTCATGTGACTCATTAGTGTTACAAGGTCTCAGATGTGAATGGGGAGTTGGTGTGTTAAATTTGGTTTTATCACTCTGACTCCCTCATACTGGCCACTGGACTTTCAACATGGCACCTCATGGCAAAGAACTCTCTAAAGGATCTGAAAAAAGGAATTGTTGCTCTACATAAATATTGGCCTAGGCTATAAGAAGATTGTCAAGACCCTGAAACTGAGCTGCTGCATGGTGGCCAAGACCATACAGCAGTTTAACGGGACAGGTTCCACTCAGAACAGGCCTTGCCATGGTTGAACCAGGATGTTGAGTGCACATGCTCAGCATTATATCCAGAAGTTGTCTTGGGGAAATACAGGCGGAGATACACTGCTTTCCTTTTAATGAGGCACTGATCATTTTCTAAGGCCTTTTTATAGTGTGCTTCTAAGGATTATCACTGGTGGAGATACACGGTTTTATATTCTTAAGGAAACGCCAGTCTCTCTATAAGGATTTTTGTTACATTGCTTTGATGAAATATTATTGGACTCGTATATAACTTTTTTATTTAATATTATGTATTTGCAGCTGTAATACATTACCAGTATATCAATTGTTGCACTAGCACATTATTTTATTTATATATTTATTTTTCCACTTACTAACATTACGTGTGTTATATATGCACTGGTTGTTGCTGCAAACAGCTTTTTGTAAGTTACAATTTATCAGATTTTATTTTATTGCAATGAGACTATTTTAACCACTTGCCGACCGCAGTCTGACAGTGAGAAGGTGACTCATTATCGCAAACCGCCGTCATATGACGGCGACCGCGATAACTAGTATTGTGAGTGCGCGCCGCCGGAGGCGTGCTCGCGCACTCACTGTGTCGGGGGGGGGGGGGCCAAGGAGCAGGTAGGGCAGACTTGATCGCCGCCGGCTACCCGTGATGGCCCCTCCACAATGAGAAAACGGAGGTCTGTGTAAGTGAACAGGGATCTCCGTTCTCATAGAGGAGGAAGGGCTGTGATCACAGGCTTCCTGTATATGGAAGCCATGATCACTCCCCTCCCCCTGCCAGCCCTGCCCACATACATTTAGAACATGCCTAGGGAACACAGTTAACCCTTAGAGCGCCCCCTGCAGCTTAACCCCTTCACTGCCAATGGCATTTACACAGTAATCAGTGCATTTTTATATCAGTGATCGCTGTATAAATGCCAATGGTCCCAAAAAAGTGTCAAAATGGTCTGACATGTCCGCCGCAATATCGCAGTAACGCTAAAAACGCAGATCGCCGCCATTACTAGTAAAAAATAAAAAAAATAAAAACCCCAAAAAATTAATTCTCATCATCCGTAAACGCGGCCACTTTTGCGCAAACCAATCAATAAACGCTGATTGCAATTTTTTTTATCTCAAATATGAGGAAGAATATAAATCGGCCAAAACCGATGAAAAAAAATGTTTTTTTATATATTTTTTTTTAATTTGTATTTTAGCAAAAAGTAAGAAATTTGTTTTTTTTTTGTGAAGTCGGGGCCTTCCTAAAGGTCGAAATCCTGGCCTCGGGAAAAACGCTAAGCCGTGATGTAGCGAAATTGACTGTTAACGCGCCAGCACGCCGTAACGTCGGTTCGCTTTAAACGCAGGAAAAAAGGGGTGTTTATCTCGAAAGAAAACCACCATAAACTAGTGACGACGTAGTAAAGACTAGCGGCGATATTTGTTTTCTTCTCGCTGTTAAAACGTTTTTTTTTTTTTGTTTAAAGAATGAAAAACGATTTTATGTTTAATTTTTTTTTATATATTTTTTTGTAAAAAAAAGTAGCCAAAACCGGCTAAATATAAGAAGGAGTATAAACTCTATTTTTTTTAACGTTAGTCGCAAATAACTAACCAAACGCGTTTTCACCGGCGCAAATGCCTACTACTCTTA
>BLSH010468652.1:32083-44594 GCA_018402905.1 Glandirana rugosa | reverse complement strand
CTGTATGGGGGCTTGCCTAGCTGGGGAAGGGAAGTGGTCACAGCCTTCACGTACAGGAAGGCTGTGATCACAGCCCTTCCCCCTCACACAGAGCGGAGGTCCGTGTTTACTTACACGGACCTCCGTTCCTCCGCTCGGGGGGGGCCATCGCGGGTAGCCGGCGGCAATCGAAGCCGCCGCACCCGCTCCCTGGCCCTCCCCGAACACGATTTGCGCTCACGAGCCACCTTGCCGCCGTCAAATGCCGATCGGCAGTCGGCAAGGGGTTAATATCTACCTTAAAACATATTGCTAATTGCATATTGTACTTGTGTATAGCCTAAATACTGAGATTTGCACTTACAACTGTAATTTTGTAACTTTTGGAAATGGCAGTAAAAACTTGGCTTGGCCAGTAAATTTTGGGTGTCATGTCAGTAAATTTCAATCTGGTAGGTTGGCAACACTGGATACAGGATGGGTAGAGCTCACTCACAAAGGGCTCTCCTCCAATTTCTCCTTTGCAATGTAATGCTGAAAACAACTGACCTCAGGACACTGCATGCTCCAGATTGTGGCCTCCACATTAGGAATGACTAACAAAATACAGGCAAACATGGAGGAAAAACAACAGCATAGAGCAGTATCCATTGCTCATTTTAAATAGTCTTCTAAGGCATGGCTTCTCCAACTGTATTCTGGCTGTTAAGTTTTTTCTTTAGTTACTGTGGAAAAGCTCAACATTTAAATATTTTTAACACAATCTAAATAATAAAAATATATGAACAATCTCTGCGACAGGATTTCATATGAAATGTTATTTACTTACTGGCTTAGTGATAGCACTGGATGTAAAAGATATGGTATTTTGGAATAGCAGAATATCAGCTTTTAGGATCTAAAACCCAAGCATGTGTTTGAGATCAAAGTAAACTCAGCTGTTCATAGATTGCCCATGATTTTGCTTCAGAAAGAGAACTTAAAAGATGAAAGAGAAATTGATGGCTTTAATTTCACTCCTATCCTATTCCATGTAACTGTGTATGAAGGAGAGTGGACCATTAAAAGTAAAGTGTCCATATGTAGAGAATACAAAATAATAAAATATTAAAGGTATACAGTTTATATATCAATACCTACTATATTAAACTGTTATGCATAGGGATGTAGTAAAAAACATTGGTGCTGAAAGCAAAGCACTCAAATCTAGGTAACACATTGACAATAATGACAATAAGTGGGCAGCAAATTGGCAGTTGATGCATGGGCAACAAATTGGCAATGGCATCAATACAGATAAAAATGTAGATAACAATAACTGGAGCCCAGTTTGGATGCAGCGGTGTCATTGTTTTTGTATTCCACTTGCTCTGGCATTTTGTAGTCTCTATTCTTCTTGGTTTCCACCTAACATAGTGGAGACAAACTTTCAAGCACATTTAAGTATATCGAAAGCCAAAACTTTTTTATTTTAGTTTTGAATGGAATAGAATAGGTTAAACTCATATTTAATTATTTATTTGGTGTATGTGACCAGTTGTGTAAAATAACTTTCAATTCCTGCTGCATAGACAGAAAGGGAAGTAAATGTAAAACTTTCCATAATAAGGAAAATCAACTTGTAGAGGGTAGGGACTGATGTGAATGTATAATATATATGTAAAGTGCTGAGTAAATTGACAGCGCTATATAAGTACCTTAAATAAATAAATAAAATAAATAAATAAACTGAGCAAAATTATAAACTCTTTTGTGTTTGCCCCTATTTATCATGAGCTGAACTCACAGGTCTATGACTTTTTCTATGTACACAAAAGGCCTATTTCTCGCAAATATTGTACACAAATGTGCCTAAATCTGTGTTAGTGAGCACTTCTCCTTTGCTGAGATAATCCATCCACCTCACAGGTGTGGCATATCAAGATGCTGATTAGACAGCATGATTACTGCACAGGTGTGCCTTAGGCTGGTCACAATAAAAGGCCACTCTAAAATGTGTAGCATTACTGTATTGGGGGGGTCCAAAAAACAGTCACTATCTGGTGTGACCACCACGCAAAAGTGCTGTGTTTAAAATTTTACTCAGGGTAGTTGTTACCAGTGTAAATAGTGCCCCAGTTGGATGATTTCCATCTCTGGCTTCAACCTCCCCACTAAATTGTACATATATTTTCCAAATGGAATATTCATTTTGCTAAGTAAACAGGCTCTACTCCTTTAGTGAATTTAGTGGTTTCCTATATCTCATAAAGGGGACCCCATTTTGCTATAATTAAAAAAAATCAACTCATACTGTGCTCTTTTTCGTTTTTTGATTTGCATATCTTTCCTGTGTCCATGTCCTGGTTTCTCTGAGGGCACTGATGTCCACTGGGAAGACAACGTCATCAGTGCCTTCAAGAACATATTGTACATAATTTGTGAGATCTGGTGGTATTGTGGTACTGCACATACGAGGGATGGAATGCATTAAGTCGTCTGGCTCATCTCGTGCAGGTGCCATATTTACATTCATTGATTTTAAATAAATAAGCTTTCCCCTGAGATCTCCCGAGATCTCATAAGAAGGCTTTTTTTTAAAACAGACAAATATAATGTCACATGTGTGAGATGAGCTGAATAATGTCATGTGCTTCATCTTGGGCATGTGCACAAGGACTGTATTGCTGATACTGGAAATACATGGACATTATGTTTCATTCACCATGCAGAATTGTTTATGTATTGTTTTATATATTAAACACAAATGGCCTAAATACATATATATTTTTTTCTTAAATAAGCTCTATATTCCAATATATTCTGATGGGAAACAAAAAGGCTAATGGTGCTTTAACAAATACCTTGAAGCATCTACCTTTTGTTTTTAATTCCTCTTGAGATACACATTGTACTTAAAGTGTTTCTAAACCCCACCCATGTTTTATATTAATGCATTCCCTGTATTAAGGTAAACCCATTGACCCTCACTACCTTTTCCCCCTGCCCCAAAACACTTAATTGAGTTCTGTCATGGATTCAGCACTGTCTTGGCTGAAGCCCTGCTCCCCCCTCTTTCTGGTCTTACAGGAGACACTGAGAGCAGTGGGAGCCTGTAGCCTATGCCAGTCAAACTTGTGTGAGGAGGGAGCAGGGGCATGGCTTGCCAGTCCTTTGTGTATCTATAGATGCTCAAAAGCATGCCCGCATGGGTGCCCCCTTAGCACCCCGCTTTCTCAGGGGGCACGCAGAAGAAGAAGGAGCAGACAATGTTGGCAGGGGACCAACAAAGAGGAGGTAAGGGACCCCTCTGTTCAATATCGTTGCACAGAGCAGGTAATTATAACATCTTTTTTATTTTAATAAAAAAATTGCCTTTAATATTTCTTTAATCTCAACATGTGACATGTAGGCACTGCTGTTCCTGCAACCCTATAGCTGAATATTTGTGAAATCTACAAGATCAGTAATATCAGCTAAAGCTTAAAGCCTAACCCCAAGATTAATGTCCCTATAAATAATTGAAATAGTCCAAGCTAGCCCAAACAAACTATTTACTTCATTCACATGTGTACTTGCTGAGCATGTTTTATGTAGCCTCAGCTGCATACAGTGCATAGCCTGTCCCACACCAGGAACTGGAGTCAGGTTGAGTGTTGAGTGCTGACAGTCAGGATAAGGTGCATGATGACGTTATGATTTCCAACTCAGTCAATCAGAGCCTGCTGGAGAGTAAGTTGTAACTGAAGACCTTCAGTGTAAGGGTCTCCCTGCTTCTGCTTTATTCTTTCTGTGGATCCTTGCTTCCTTCACCTCTCCTGCTTCTTCTAGTTTATTACATCATCAGGTAATCAGATCGTCAGGATCAGGTAATCCTTAGGGGTACAGATAAGATATGACAAAGTAAAGCCTGTTCCTTTACCAATATGGTAACCACCACTGGGACACGGCAAGAAAAAAGCATGGTAAATCAGTCCTGGGAATAAGATCAGCACCCCTGAACCCTCGGGCAATCCTCGTGATTAGTCCTTGACTTTTTCTAGGCACGGTTTTCACTGTATGAGTCATCTTTAAAGCAAACCTTGCAATACAATACAAGGTCGGCATATACTGTTCAAGTTGCCCTCCTCCCCTTTAGAAACCAAGCAATACTAGTAGGTGGAAAATGTACTTTTAAAGGGAAAACTATTAGATTTTTTACCTTACCCCTATGTTTCCAACATCACTGCTCTTACCAGGAGATTCAAGGGAGAAGAAGAGCAGGCAACAACTCATTGAAAGACATTTCAGTCCATTGCAAGAGAGTCTTCTTACAATATTTTTGCTACTCTGTATTCCCCAGGACCTAACTGGAACCCTCACTTAGGTGCCATGGGCCGAAGACAGGGTAAGGTAAGTATGACTCCATTTGTTTTTATTTACAGGTGATTTTATAGTGGAAGGGTGCCCAGAAAATATAAGGGGGTATTGTATTGTACTGTAAATTTTTAAGGCATGTGGGTGCTGACTTTTTTGCGGTTGGTGGTATATAATCCATAAAGTGACGACCAGTCAGACGTTCGGGGTTGACAAGACCAACGGCACGACGTCCAGACCTGTTGACAGCCAATGATGGTGTTTGCCAAAAATGCATTCTGCAACTTTCCAAATAAAGTCTGCATGAACCACCACAGGCCTGTGACTCTTTTTTTTTTTTGCAGAATGTAGGCATTCCATAGACATTGTTCCAAAAGATGCCTGAATATCTTTTTGTAATATTTTTTTTGTTGCTTGCGCATTGCAGGATAAAATGTCATTGCTTGATCAGCTCTGCCGACACCTCCCATGGTGTGATTATAGTTTAGCACTAACTGGGGTTTCATTATGTCCTTTCCACCTTTTGTGTGTACCATAGTAGTGGCGGTGTTTTACACGGTACTCATTAAGCACACGTCTTTTTTGTCGTGCCACCGCAGTGCCATCATTTTCCCTTTCTGCCAAGCAACAAGTTCTCCCGTCTTGAGGTGGTTTGCCCTAACAGTACCATAGGCGTCTGTTTTGTTCTACAACAGAAACTCGTACAGTTCAGGGGAAGTGTAAAAATTGTCAGTAGTAACACAATAGCCCTGTAATGGCTCAATGATCGAAAGAACAGAAGAAGTTGCCATTCCATAATCACTGTATTTTTGTCAAATGTTGTCCCCTTTCCAGTGTAAAGGATAGAGTTCCAAATGTAGCCAGATGCTGATTCCCATAATATGAACAATTTTATGCCAAATTGCGCTCGCTTTGATGCGATGAATTGTATCCAGCTGAGCCTTCCCTTATATGCCATTAGACTTTCATCTATGCTAATGTCTCTATCTGGCACATAACCCCTTTAGAAATTTTTGATAATCATTTGGGATACTTCCCAAATTTTTTTCAGTTTTGGGGCAGGATTAGTCTTTTCATCAAAGTCCTCATTATTTTCAAAATGCAAGAATTTCATCATGAGAGAAAAGTTGTACTCCGACATGATGGTGCCAAAAAATGGAGTGGCAATCAATTTATTTGTGGTCCAATACCACTTCTGCAGGGGTTTCCCCACCACACACTGAATAATAATTAGGCCCAGAAACTGCCAAATATCATCATTGATGACTGGTTCCCACATTCTACTTCTCGAAAACCTCAGATGAGAAGTAGCGGATTGTTGGTCATGGTTGTTTCGGTAACAATTTTATCTATCACCTCATCCGTCAGAAATAGTTGAAGGTGCGCCAGTGGGTTGTCATCCTCGACGTCCACTTTCATACCAGGTGCTCTGGTAAATGGGAATCTTGAGGGCGCTGCGTGATCTGTATGGCATTCTATAGAACACCAAGTGCACACCTCACTGAGCTCGGATGCAGTATCATCACTGATGTCACTTTCAAACTCGAATGATGAAGAACACCATGACTCACTATCGCTACATAATGATTCTATGTCGCTGTCCTCTAGCTGCTCCAAAAGCACTTTTGGATGACGTAGAGGGACGCCTTTTGGATGCCTTGGACGCTCTCAGTTTTCCAGGCACAGAGAACACTGCAGGTGCAGGCAGGGCACTGGGCAAATTACTGGGGACAAATTGGAGGTATATTTTTGTGTGTTTGTGTTTTTAACTTTTTGAAATTCCTGCCGGCTCTGCCCCCGTGCATCGCGTCGCTCGCAGGGAACGGAGCCTGGAATCCTTATACATTGGATTGTGATCCAGCTGGAGGATCCGGCCGGAGGACACTGCCGGGGACATAGCAGGATCGCAGGGACAGGGTAAGTAAATGTAGAGGCATTTAACAAGGTAATCCCGAGTGAGGCTCAGGGTTACCACTTTAGGCACTGGAAATTAACCCTGAGCAACACTCGGGAATACTGCCAGGGGGGTTAAGTGTTGGCAAAAAACAGATTTTGTACTCTTCAGTTTCAGTAAATCAACTCCAATGTTTGCAGTTGTGTTATTTATACCTCTATTTTTGATAGAAGAGCCTATTAATCATTGTTATATATTAGCATGGTATTGCTTTGAAATGTGAATAGTTTCCTTGTAATTCCCATATGTAGCATAAAGTAAAAGCAACCCTGTATGGATGTCTTCATAGCTAACAAATGTGGAAAGTGTCTGGTTTTCCATTCTTTCTCTCTTTTATGTGGCTTATCCTACTAACCCCAGGTGCCAAAATAAATCTGGCATCCTGCCTCAAACCATGTTTCTTAGATATTCCGTATTTATTATGCTTTTGCCATTAACCTGACCAGTTTCAGCATAATGCAATTAACATATACATTTACTATGATGCAGAAAGCAGAAAATCTACTCTCAAAGACAGATAAATAGATCATAAAATGTAAATTAGGCTTCTCAAGAGCCGCGGTGGTGAAAAACAGGATCATGCAGTGACTCAGTGTTTGGCACATCAAATTAGACTGCCTCAGAATTTAATGAAATGAAACTGGTATATATTTAAAGGCCAAACTTTATGAATATGTTATAGAAGAATGTAAAACAGAAAACTTTTGCTACTTAGTTTAGCAGCTTAATTTGCTGGATGACAGACATGGTCAGTTATTTCACTAGTTAAAAACTTTTCTAATCAATGTAGCATTGACAACAATCTTTAACCACTTGCTTACTGGGCACTTAAACCCCCTTTCTGCCCAGGCCAATTTTCAGCTTTCAGTGCTGTCACGATTTGAATGACAATAGCGTGGTCTTGCTACACTATAAGCAAATTTATTTTTTTCACACAAATAGGGCATTCTTTGGGGGTTATTTAATCACTGCTGGGTTTTTTATTTTTTGAAAAATTTGAAAAAAAAAGGCAAAAACAGGTATTTTTACTCATTGATTGCACTGATGAGGCTGCACTGATGGGCACTGATGGACACTGATAGGCTGCACTGATGGGCACTGATAAGGCGGCACTATCGGGCACTGATTGGTGGCACTGGTGGGCACTGATGAGGTGGCACCGGTGGGTGGCATGGGTTGGTGGTACGGATGGGCACTGATGGGTGGCACTGACAGGTGGCACTGAAGGGCACTGATGGAGGGTACTGATGGGTGGCACTGAAAGACACTGATGTGTGGCCCTGATAAGCAGCACTGATAGGTGGCACTGATGGGCACTGATGGGTGGCACTGATGGGTGGCACTGATCTGCAGCACTGATAGGTGGCACTGATAATGAGGCACTGATGGGCATTGGTTGGCAGCACTGATGGGCATTAATAGGGGGCACTGATGGGCACTAATAGTTGCCACTGGTGGGCACTGATAGGTGGCACTGGTAGGCTGCACTGTTGTACACAAGTAGGTAGCACTGGTGGGCACTGGTAGATAGCACTGGAGTGCCTCCCCGTGTATCCCTCTCTCAGGAGCGGTGATCATCTTTTTTTTTTTCACTCACGCTATCAGCGTGAGGGGGAAAAAAATCTGATTGCTGATCTTTTGTTTACAGCTGATCACATGGTAAGGGGCCCTTTACAATGATCTGTGATCAGCCGAGTCCCATAGACTCGGTGATCACAGAGCGTGTCACGCGCGACCCGCAGGGGGCGCGTAGGCAGCTCATGAACAGGAGGATGTCCATGTTGATATATTCCCATTTTAAAAGGTAGCATTTTTCATATTGTTCTATTTCTATAATAAATTGTTTTACCATATCCATCCAGCATCTCTTTCTCACACTCGTGTGTCATTTAAAGTCCTAATCACCTCCCAGTTAGCTTTTTTAAGCTTTCTTTTTATTCCAATTATAGGGATGGAAGATTGTGCCTCTACCCAGCCAAGCCTTCATTTAAAGTCCCAATTTTTGCCCCATGCCTTTTATGTCAGTATTAATTAGGGATGGACACACGCTTGTGAGAATATGTGTTGTTATAATGTATTTTTACTACCTGCCACAGTGCAGGTTCTCATTTGACCTCCTGGGTTCTATCTCACTATGTTTTAACCATTAATTCCCTCTACGTTTAGCTACGTTGGCCTAATGTTTTTTTTTTTTCTCAATGTTGGTACTCCCAGCCTTTGCCTCCCTTGTCTGGTCACCCCTGGGTTGGGGGGGAGGGGGTTGGCCTGGTTCACCATGCCGGGAGCTGCGACGCACACAGTGGATTCCCTCCTCCCCCGCTCCCACGTCCCATGGAGGGCCGGGTTTCCCCATTGTGTGTCGACGTCACGCCACCCGGCCATGCATGCGGCATCTCTTGATGCTTGAAGCCGATCGGGCACACACATTCGCGGGCACAATGGAGTTGGAGTACAGCCAACCCTCTGGCTTCCTCCCCTCTCCCTTCTGCTCCCACATGCGTGATGTAGGCGGGCCTATTGGCGGCTGGGCCCTTATTAGGCGTGCCTCTTGCGGCACCTGGCGTCTCCTGGATTATTCTCTATCATTCTAGTGTGAGGGGCAGATTAGCGTTATAAAATCATCTCATACTGGTATAGGGAGAGGTTCCTGCTGCTGGTGTGAGGAGCAGATTAGCGTTATAAAATCATCTCATACTAGTATTGGGAGAGGTTCCTGCTGCTGGTGTGAGGTACAGATTATCGTTATAAAATCATCTCATACTGGTATAGGTAGAGGTTCATGCTGCTTATGTGAGGGACAGATTACCGTTATAAAATCATCTCATACTGGTATAGGGAGAGGTTCCTGCAGCTGTTGTGAGGGACAGATTACCGTTATAAAATCATCTCATACTGGTATAGGTAAAGATTCCTGCTGCTGGTGTGAGGGACAGATTACCATTATAAAATCATCTCATACTAGTATAGGGAGAGGTTCATGCTGCTGTGTGAAGGACAGATTACCGTTATAAAATAATCTCATACTAGTATAGAGAGAGGTTCCTGCTGCTGGTGTGAGGGACTGATTAGCATTATGAAATCATCTCATACTGGTGTAGGCAGAGCTTCCTGCTGCTGACGTGAGGGACAGATTAGTGTTATAAAATCATCTCATACTAGTATAGGGAGAGGTTATAAAATCATCTCATACTGGTATAGGGAGATGTTCCTGCTGCTGGTGTGAGGGACAGATATCCCTTATAAAATCATCTCATACTGGTATAGGGAGAGGTTCCTGCCGCTGGCGTGAGGGATATATTAGCGTTATAAAATCATATCATACTAGTATAGGGAGAGGTTCCTGCCACTGGTGTGAGGGATGGATTAGCGTTTATAAAATCATCTCATACAGGAATAAGGAGAGGTTCCTGACGCTGGTGTGAGGGACAGATTACCATTATAAAATCATCCCTTACTAGTCTAGGGAGGGGTTATAACATCATCTCATACTGGTATAGAGAGAGGTCCCTGCTGCTGGTGTGAGGGACAGATAACAGTTATAAAATCATCTCATACTGGTATAGGTAGAGGTCCATGCTGCTTATGTGAGGGACAGATTACCGTTATAAAATCATCTCATACTAGTATAGGGAGAGGTTATAAAATCATATCATACTGGTATAGGGAGAGGTTCCTGCTGCTGGTGTGAGGGACAGATTACCGTTATAAAATCATCTCATACTGGTATAGGGAGAGGTTCCTGCTGCTGTTGTGAGGGACAGATTACCGTTATAAAATAATCTCATACTAGTATAGGGAGAGGTTCCTGCTGCTGGTGTGAGGGACAGATTGCCGTTATAAAATCATCTCACACTGGTAAAGGGAGAGGTTCCTTCTGCTGGTGTGAAGGACAGATTACCGTTATAAAATCATCTCATACTGGTATAGGGAGAGGTTATAAAATCATCTCATACTGGTTTAGGGAGAGGTTCCTGCCGCTGGTGTGAGGGATAGATTAGCGTTATAAAATCATTTCATACTAGTATTGGGAGAGGTTCCTGCCACTGGTGTGAGGGATAGATTAGCGTTTATAAAATCATCTCATACGGGAATAAGGAGAGGTTCCTGACGCTGGTGTGAGGGACAGATTACCAATATAAAATCATCCCTTACTAGTCTAGGGAGGAGTTATAACATCATCTCACACTGGTATAGGTAGAGGTTCCTTCTGCTGGTGTGAGAGACAGATTACAGTTATAAAATCATCTCATACTGGTATAGGTAGAGGTTCATGCTGCTTATGTGAGGGACAGATTACCGTTATAAAATCATCTCATACTAGTATAGGGAGAGGTTATAAAATCATCTCATACTGGTATAGGGAGAGGTTCCTGCTGTTGGTGGGAGGGACAGATTACCGTTATAAAATCATCTCATACTGGTATAGGGAGAGGTTCCTGCAGCTGGAGTGAGGGACAGATTAGCATTATAAAATCATCTCATACTAGTATAGGGAGAGGTTCCTGCTGCTGGTGTGAGGGACAGATTACCATTCTAAAATCATCTCATACTGGTATAGGGAAAGGTTCCTGCTGCTGGTGTGAGTGACAGATTAGCGTTATAAAATCATCTTATACTGGTATAGAGAGAGGTTCCTGCTGCTGGTGTGAGGGACAGATTACCGTTAAAAAAATCATCTCATACTAGTATAGGGAGAGGTTCATGCTGCTGGTGTGAAGGACAGATTACCGTTATAAAATCATCTCATACTGGTATAGGGAGAGGTTCCTGCAGCTGGAGTGAGGGACAGAGTAGCGTTATAAAATCATCTCATACTGTTATAGGGAGAGGTTCCTGCTGCTGGTGTGAAGGACAGATTACCATTATAAAATCATCTCATACTGGTATAGGGAGAGGTTCCTGTTGCTGGTGTGAGGGACAGATTACCGTTATAAAATCATCTCATACTGGTGTAGGCAGAGCTTCCTGCTGCTGGTGTGAGGGACAGATTACCGTTATAAAATCATCTCATACTGGTGTAGAGAGAGGTTCCTGCTGCTGGTGTGAGCGACAGATTAGCGTTATAAAATTATCTCTTACTGGTATAGGGAGAGCTTCCTGCTGCTGGTGTGAGGGACAGATTACCGTTATAAAATCATCTCATACTGGTGTAGAGAGAGGTTCCTGCTGCTGGTGTGAGCGACAGATTAGCGTTATAAAATTATCTCTTACTGGTATAGGGAGAGGTTCCTGCTGCTGATGTGAAGGACAGATTACCATTATAAAATAATCTCATAATACTATATGGAGAGGTTCATGCTGCTGGTGTCAGGGACAGATTACCGTTATAAACTCATCTCATACTAATATAGAGAGAGGTTCCTGCTGCTGGTGTGAGGGACATATTACCGTTTTAAAATCATCTCATTCTAGTATAGGGAGAGGTTCCTGCTGCTGTTGTGAGGGACAGATTACCGTTAAAAAAATCATCTCATACTAGTATAGGGAGAGGTTCATGCTGCTGGTGTGAAGGACAGATTACTGTTAAAAAATCATCTCATACTGGTATAGGGAGAGGTTATAAAATCATCTCATACTGGTATAGGGAGAGGTTCCTGCCGCTGGTGTGAGGGATAGATTAGCGTTATAAAATCATTTCATACTAGTATAGGGAGAGGTTCCTGCCACTGGTGTGAGGGATAGATTAGCGTTTATAAAATCATCTCATACGGGAATAAGGAGAGGTTCCTGACGCTGGTGTGAGGGACAGATTACCAATATAAAATCATCCCTTACTAGTCTAGGGAGGAGTTATAACATCATCTCACACTGGTATAGGGAGAGGTTCCTTCTGCTGGTGTGAGGGACAGATTACAGTTATAAAATCATCTCATACTGGTATAGGTAGAGGTTCATGCTGCTTATGTGAGGGACAGATTGCCGTTATAAAATCATCTCATACTAGTATAGGGAGAGGTTATAAAATCATCTCATACTGGTATAGGTAGAGGTTCCTGCTGCTGGTGAGAGGGACATATTACCGTTATAAAATCATCTCATACTGGTATAGGCAGAGGTTCCTGCTGCTGGTGTGAGGGACAGATTACCGTTATAAAATCATCTCATACTAGTATAGGGAGAGGTTATAAAATCATCTCATACTGGTATAGGGAGAGGTTCCTGCTGTTGGTGGGAGGGACAGGGTCGCAGTCCTTGGAGAGGAATAAGGGCATACTCTACTAAAATATTTGCGATTAGATAGGG
>BLSH010468652.1:19929-32073 GCA_018402905.1 Glandirana rugosa | reverse complement strand
GAGAGGTTCCTGCTGCTGGTGTGAGGGACAGATTACCGTTAAAAAAATCATCTCATACTAGTATAGGGAGAGGTTCATGCTGCTGGTGTGAAGGACAGATTACCGTTATAAAATCATCTCATACTAGTATAGAGAGAGGTTCCAGCTGCTGGTGTGAGGGACAGATTACCGTTATAAAATCATCTCATACTGGTATAGGGAGAGGTTCCTGCAGCTGGAGTGAGGGACAGATTAGCGTTATAAAATCATCTCATACTGGTATAGGGAGAGGTTCCTGCTGCTGGTGTGAAGGACAGATTACCATTATAAAATCATCTCATACTGGTATAGGGAGAGGTTCCTGTTGCTGGTGTGAGGGACAGATTACCGTTATAAAATCATCTCATACTGGTGTAGGGAGAGCTTCCTGCTGCTGGTGTGAGGGACAGATTACCGTTATAAAATCATCTCATACTGGTGTAGAGAGAGGTTCCTGCTGCTGGTGTGAGCGACAGATTAGCGTTATAAAATTATCTCTTACTGGTAGAGGGAGAGGTTCCTGCTGCTGATGTGAAGGACAGATTACCATTATAAAATAATCTCATAATACTATATGGATAGGTTCATGCTGCTGGTGTCAGGGACAGATTACCGTTATAAACTCATCTCATACTAATATAGAGAGAGGTTCCTGCTGCTGGTGTGAGGGACAGATTACCGTTTTAAAATCATCTCATACTAGTATAGGGAGAGGTTCCTGCTGCTGTTGTGAGGGACAGATTACCGTTATGAAATCATCTCATACTAGTATAGGGAGAGGTTCCTGCTGCTGGTGTGAGGGACAGATTACCGTTATAAAATCATCTCATACTGGTATAGGGAGAAGTTCCTGCAGCTGGAGTGAGGGACAGATTTGCGTTATAAAATTATCTCATACTGGTATAGGGAGAGTTTCCTGCTGCTGGTGTGAAGGACAGATTACTGTTATAAAATCATCTCATACTGGTATAGGGAGAGGTTCCTGCTGCTGGTGTGAGGGACAGATTACCGTTAAAAAATCATCTCATACTAGTATAGGGAGAGGTTCATGCTGCTGGTGTGAAGGATAGATTACCGTTATAAAATCATCTCATACTAGTATAGAGAGAGGTTCCAGCTGCTGGTGTGAGGGACAGATTACCGTTATAAAATCATCTCATACTGGTATAGGGAGAGGTTCCTGCAGCTGGAGTGAGGGACAGATTAGCGTTATAAAATCATCTCATACTGGTATAGGGAGAGGTTCCTGCTGCTGGTGTGAAGGACAGATTACCATTATAAAATCATCTCATACTGGTATAGGGAGAGGTTCCTGTTGCTGGTGTGAGGGACAGATTACCGTTATAAAATCATCTCATACTGGTGTAGGCAGAGCTTCCTGCTGCTGGTGTGAGGGACAGATTACCGTTATAAAATTATCTCATACTGGTGTAGAGAGAGGTTCCTGTTGCTGATGTGAGCGACAGATTAGCGTTATAAAATTATCTCTTACTGGTATAGGGAGAGGTTCCTGCCGCTGGTATGAGTGACAGATTACCGTTATAAAATCATCTCATACTAGTATAGGGAGAGATTGCTACTGCTTGTGTGAGGGACAGATTAGGATTATAAAATCATCTCATACTGGTATAGGGAGAGGTTCCTGAAGCTGGTGTGAGCGACAGATTACCGTTATAAAATCATCTCATAATAGTATAGGGAGAAGTTATAAAATCATCTCATACTGGTATTGGGAGAGGTTCCTGCTAGTGCTGTGAGGGACAGATTAACGTTATAAAATCATCTCATACTGGTATAGGGAGAGGTTCCTGTAACTGGTGTGAGGGATAGATTACCGTTATAAAATCATCTCATAAGGTAATAGGGAGAGGTTCCTGCCACTGGTGTGAGGGATAGGTTAGCGTTATAAATTGATCTCATACGGGAATAGTTAGAGGTTCCTGAAGCTGGTGTGAGGGACAGATTACTGTTATAAAATCATCTCATACTTGTCTAGGGAGAGGTTATAACATCATCTCATACTGGTATAGGGAGAGGTTCCTGCTGCTGGTGTGAGGGACAGATTACAGTTATAAAATCATCTCATACTGGTAAAGGTAGAATTTCCTGCTGCTGGTGTGAGGGACAGATTACCGTTATCAAATCATCTCATACAGGTATAGGGAGAGGTTGCTGCTGCTGTTGTGAGGGACAGAGTACCGTTATAAAATCATCTCATACTGGTATAGGGAGAGGTTCATACTGCTGGAGTGAGGGACAGATTAGCGTTATAAAATCATCTCATACTGGTATAGGGAGAGGTTCCTGCTGCTGGTGTGAGGGACAGATTACCGTTACAAAATAATCTCATACTAGTATAGGGAGAGGTTCCTGCTGCTGGTGTGAAGGGCAGATTAGCATTATAAAATCATCTCATACTGGTATAGGGAGAGGTTCCTGAAGCTGGTGTGAGCGACAGATTACCGTTATAAAATCATCTCAGACTAGTATAGGGAGAGGTTATAAAATCATCTCATACTGGTATAGGGAGAGGTTCCTGCTGCTGGTGTGAGAGACAGATTACCGTTATAAAATCATCTCATACTGGTATAGGGAGAGGTTCCTGCCACTGGTGTGAGGGATAGATTAGCGTTATAAAATCATCTCATACGGGAATAGGGAGAGGTTCCTGCCACTGGTGTGAGGGATAGGTTAGCGTTATAAAATCATCTCATACGGGAATAGGGAGAGGTTCCTGACGCTGGTGTGAGTGACAGATTACCGTTATAAAATCATCTCATACTAGTATTTGGAGAGGTTATAAAATCATCTCATACTGATATAGGGAGAGGTTCCTGCTGCTGGTTTGAGGGACAGATTACAGTTATAAAATCATCTCATACTTTTATAGGGAAAGGTTCCTGCTGCTGGTGTGAAGGACAGATTACCGTTATAAAATCATCTCATACTGGTAAAGGGAAAGGTTCCTGCTGTTGGTGTGAGGGACAGATTACCGTTATAAAATCATCTCATACCGGTATAGGGATAGGTTCCTGCTGCTGGTGTGAGGGGCAGATTAGCATTATAAAATCATCTCAAACTGGTATAGGGAGAGGTTCCTGCTGCTGGTGTGAGGTACAGATTACCGTTATAAAATCATCTCATACTGGTAAAAGGAGAGGTTCCTACCGCTGGTGTGAGGGACAGATTACCGTTATAAAATCATCTCATGCTGATATAGGGAGAGGTTCCTGCTGCTGGTGTGAGGGACAGATTACCGTTATAAAATCATCTCATACTAGTATAGGGAGAGGTACCTGCTGCTGGTGTGAGGGACAGATTACCGTTATAAAATAATCTCATACTGGTATAGGGAGAGATTCATGCTGCTGGTGTGAGGGACAGATTACCATTATAAAATCATCTCATACTAGTATAGAGAGAGGTTCCTGCTGCTGGTGTGAGGGACAGATTACCGTTATAAAATCATCTCATACTGGTGTAGGGAGAGGTTCCTGCTGCTGGTGTGAGCGACAGATTAGCGCTATAAAATCATCTCATACTGGTGTAGGGAGAGGTTCCTGCTGCTGGTGTAAAGGACAGATAAGCGTTATAAAAAATAATGTAAATTTGTGCTAAATAGTACATTTGTATCCAGAACGAGGAGAGCGTCATATAAAGGACATGGTTGTGGTACTGCTGGTGCTGCTGGTGTTGGTGGTGTTGGTGAAGTTCCTGTTGCAAGGAGAGGACTTGGTCGATCTGTGCCAGCTACATGCACAAGTGAAACACCTTCCTCAGGTGCGAGTAGCCGACAGAACCTTCAACGTTATATGTTAGGCACGAATACCGCTCAACGAATGGTGAGGCCAGAACAAGTAAAGGCGATAGTAGATTGGGTGGCAGACAATGCCTCCAGTTCCTTCACATTGTCTCCCACCCAGTCCCTTGCTGAAAGCTCAGAGTTTGCACCTGAACCCCATGGCCATCTGTCTTTCACCTCAGCCCCTTGTAAATCAGCCAAGCAGTCTGAGCCCCAAGTAATGCAGCAGTCTCTTATGCTTTTTGATGACTCTGCTGGTGTGCATTCCGTAGGCTATCCACATAGCCCTGCCCCAGAAGTGGAAGACATTGAGTGCATGGATGCCCAACCACTTCTGTTTCAGGATGAGGACATGGAAACACCACTGCAGCATGTCTCTGATGATGACAAAACTGCTGCGGTTTTCTACAGTGTGTAGACTGACAAGGAGGGCAGTGGTGAAGAGTGGGCGGAAGATGATGTGGAGGATGATGAGGTCCTAGTCCCCACATGGAATGAAGGTCATGCGAGTGACATGTGCAGTTTGGAGGAAGAGGTGGTGAACACACAGAGGTACCAGCACAGCAAAAGAGGAAGCAGGTTGCAAAAGCAGAGCGACCATCCCCTAGACAGTACACCTGCTACTACCCACTGCACCCAGGGACATAGCACACCAAAGGCAGCTCAAAGGAGTTCCCTGGCATGGTAGTTCTTCAGACAATGTGCTGATGATGTTCCAGTGCCGCCTGCCACCCAGAAAACAGATGATGTGACAGCAACGCCACCATGTCCGCCACCGTCCCCAAGCATTTCTACACCATGGTCCCATGGAAGCTTAAAGCTGTCCATCTCCCAAACACTGGAGAGAAAGACCCACTCGCGATCCCTGGCCCAGAATGCCAGCATTTCAAAATTCCTGGCTTTTGAAATGCTGTCATTCCGTTTTGTGGACACGGACAGTTTTGAAAACCTGATGGTGGTGGCTGTCCCACAGTACGTGGTTCCCAGCCGCCACTACTTTTCCAGGCGAGCCATTCCTTCCCTGCACAAACAAGTCAGGGACAAGATCAAGTGTGCACTGCGCAACACCATCTGTGGCAAGGTCCACATAACCCCTGATACGTGGACCATTAAGCACGGGCAGGGACGCTATATCTCGCTAACTGCACACTGGGCAAATGTAGTGGCGGGTGGGCCTGAGGCAGATAGCAGTTTGGTGTCCTTCCTCCACAGAGGATTGCAGGGCATTTCTCTTTGCCTCCTGTTGCCTCCTCCTCCTACTCCGCTTCCTCCTCCTCTACCACCTCCTCATCCGGTCAGCGTAACACCTTCACCACCAACTTCAGCACATCCAGGGGAAACGACAGCAGGCTGTTTTAAAACTGATATGTTTGGGTGATAAACCCCACACTGCGTAGCAGCTGTGGACGGCCAATAAACAAGAGGCCGATGAGTGATTGTTGCCACTGAGCCTCAAGCACGGCCTGGTGGTGTGTGCGATAATGGGCGAAATCTCATAGCAGCTCTGGGCCTAGCCGGTTTGACGCACATCCCTTGTCTGGCGCATGTGCTGAATTTGGTGGTGCAGAAATTTCTAAAAAACTAACCGGATATGTCAGAGCTGCTGCAGAAAGTGCGGGCCGTTTGTGCGCACTTTCGGAGTTCTCACCCTGCTGCTGCTCGCCTGTCTGCGCTGCAGCGGAACTTCGGCCTTCCTGCTCACTGCCTCCTATGTGACGTGCCCACAAGGTGGAACTCCACCTTGCACATGCTGGAGAGACTGTGCGAGCAGCAGCAGGCAAAAGTGGAGTCAACTGCAGCACGCATGGGTCAGTCGTTCTGCGGAACAGCACCACTTCACCACCAACGAGTGTGCCTCCATGCGAGACCTGTGTACCATATTGCAGTGTTTCAAGTACTCCACCAATATGGCCAGTGCCGATGACGCTGTTCTCAGCGTTACTATCCCACTTCTATCTCTCCTTGAAAAAACACTTCGGGCTGTGATGGAAGAGGATGTGGCACAGGAGGAAGAGGAGGAGAAAGAAGAGGGATCATTTCTAAGGTTATCAGGCTAGTCATTCACAAGTGGCTTGGAGGGTTGGTTCCTGCACCAGCATAGGCCAGGTAAAACATTTTCAAGCCAGGGCACAGTTCTGGAAGATGAGGAGGACGAGGATGATGGGGAGGAGGAGAAGGAACCATGTTCACAGCAGGGTGGCCCCCAACACAGCTCGTGGGCATCACTGGAGCATGGCTGGGGGGGATACAGAGGACACAGATAATACTCCTCCCACAGAGGACAGCTTGTCTTCGCCTCTGGGCAGCCTGGCACACATGAGCGACTACATGCTGCAGTGCCTGCGCAATGACAGCCAAGTTGCCCACATTGTAACTTGTGCTGATTACTGGTGGCCTCCCTGCTGGATCCCCGTTACAAGGACAACGTGCCGTCCTTAATTCCCTCACTGGAGCATGATCGGAAGATGCGCTACTACTAGCGCACTCTGGTAGATGCGCTGCTGAGGGCATTCCCAAATGACACCGGGGGCTCAGTGGAAGCACAAGGCGAAGGCAGAGGAGGAGGAAGAGGTCGCCAACGCAGCGGTGGCGCCGCCAGCACCTGAGATGGCAGGGTTAGCATGGCCAAAATGTGGAAAAACGTTGTCAGCAGCACGCCACCACAAACAGCACCACCAGCTGATAGGCAACGTCTTAGCACGAAGCAGCATTTCAGCAACATGGTAGAACAGTATGTGCGCACACACCTACACGTACTGACTGATGGGTCTGCCCCATTCAACTTCTGGGTCTCCAAATTGGGCACATGGCCTGAGCTTGCTCTTTATGCCTTGGAGGTGCTGGCCTGCCCTGCAGCCAGTGTATTGTCTGAACCTGTGTTTAGCACGGCAGGGGGCGTTATCACAGACAAGCACAGCCACCTGTCCACAGCCAACGTGGACAAGCTAACCTTTATTAAAATGAACCAGGCATGGATCCCACAAGACTTGTCTGTACCTTGTGCAGAATAGCCATTTATACCGGCCTCACACAGCCATTGGTATACTTAAGTGAACGTATCCTTTTTTTAATATGTCTCAATGTATTGGGAGCTACCCCAATTAGAAAAAAAACAAACAAACAAAAAACAGTGTTGGCTACCTCCTCCTCCTCCTGCACAGCCACTTCCACCACCTACACCACCACGGTCACGGCCTCCTCAACCACCTACTCCCCATCCATCTCCTCCTCCATTTTTTATATTTTTTATGTGATTTTAAGTTATTTCCCTATCCACATTCGTTTGCAGGGCACTTGTCCTACTCTTACCCCCATTTTGCTTCCTTTTGCAGCCCTCTAGCCCTTTCCAGGACTTTTTTAGAGCCATTTTTGTGCCCAAAAGTTCAGGTCACCATTGACTTCAATGGGGTTCGGGGTCAAGTTCAGGCCAAACTCGAACTTTTTTGCAAAGTTTGGCCGAACCCGAACATCCAGGTGTCCGCTCAACTCTAGTAGTCATACTTTATCCATCAATAATGATTTAAGGTAAATTCAAAAACTAGACTA
This sequence comes from Glandirana rugosa, assembly GCA_018402905.1. Lineage (NCBI taxonomy): Eukaryota > Metazoa > Chordata > Amphibia > Anura > Ranidae > Glandirana > Glandirana rugosa. The sequence goes on along the minus strand of BLSH010468652.1, from coordinate 24,707 downwards.
CTAAAGAGATAAATTGCCCAGATAACAACATAAAAGAGCCACTAATGAAAATTATGAGAAATTGGTACAGCAGAAATTTGAGAGTTTGTAAGAGATACAATATCATCTCGTGGTAAATTATTGGATATATTCCCAGAGGTTGATACCATTTTTTTATTTGTAAAAGGAGATATTTGCTATGAGGAATTGACAATATGATCATTTCTGGCCAAGTTTTCCTTCAAAATTTCTCAGAGGTTAAGGTTTTTCATAAATTAATTTATCCTCAGACTGGTGTACACCAGGCACCCTTGTGCTGTGCAGTAATAGTAATGACTTTACAACCTTTTGTATGGTTATGGATGGTATTTGCACCTTTAAATAAAAAATGTATATATTATAAAAAAAAGTTCTATGAATATGGTAAATTTAGAAGCAAGAGAATTAAAGGGTCCTAACTTGCTCTGCAGTGTAGTCTTCCAGAAACAACACTCCCTTTGACTTCCAATTCAAAAGGGATAAATTGTCAACAGAGTATTCTAAGTATTCAATGAGTATAGGAATTGGTCGGTCAGTTGGCTATGTCTGTATAAAGGCTTTTATGAGCAAATTAAATATAGCTTTTTAACTCTATGTGGTGTAGGATAGCCAGTAAAAATGCTAATACGTTATCTTTATGGATAAGTGCCTTTTCCATTTGCACCCAGCAATTGCTCCACCAGTATCTAGCCTGGTCTAATAGTGATGCCATGTGGTAATCCTGTAGGTGTGGACCACTAGTGGAAATGGTGTTTGATTATTATTGTCAAGAAACATAATCAAAATCAAACATCATCAGAACTTGCTTATAATTCTTTGTAACTCTTTTTTATAAATGAGACGTTAGGACAGGAACAGGGGTATTTCTAAAAATATGCAAAATTTTGGGAATCATAAACATTTTAAAAGAAGCTACTCCACCTAGACAAGTAATGTCTATGTTTGTCATACAACAAATGTCCTTTAATATTCTTTCCTCCAAAGGCTTATAGCTGCTGTTAAAATTGTGTAGGGAAGATTTTGTAAGCTGGATTCTAAATTAGGGGATGGAAAGTTTTTTTTTTTTCCACAATTAGTAAAAATAAATAGTATATTCTTTTTTTTTTTTTTGTAATTCCTTTATTTTCCGAAAAGATTACAATCATAGTAAGTAACATAGACATAAGATAGGACCAAGTAACAGAAAAGGTCGCATAAACAGATTTTACATTTCAACAGGCCCAGCTATACCAAGCTTAAATGATCATGTGAAATATAGCAGTTATATGATTCATAGACAGTGGGCAAAGCTGGGAATATGTACAGATAACTATGAGGGGAACCCAAGCATAGTAACATAAATGTCAGATTATGCTAGATAATAAAGCACATAAAATATTGGGACACAGAGTGACCCAATTGCCAGGTGAATTTAAAACGTGAACATCGAGTTTAGGAAGGAATGATTGTATGTAAGTAAGTTCTTTTGCTACCGTTTGCAGGCACCAACACAAATGCATTGGTGAACTTTGTTATTTGCATCCTTACTGCAAAGTGGGTTGTACAATTAGTGCAATTATATTTTATTCAATCTTTAGTACAACACAACATTAATTTCAATAGATGAGATTTTTTTTTTTTAATCAGTTATTGAAAGGGTCCTAAAATCTAAACCAAAACATTTTAAGTAATTTAGAGCTTTATTCTCTCATAGGCTACAGTATGCCTTCTCAAGGTCATACCAATGTGGTGCCAATATTTAAAAAAGGGCAAAGACCTATTCCTGGGAATTACAGGCCAGTCAGCCTAACATTAATAGTGGGTAAGTTATTGGAGGGAATAATTAGACTATATCCAAAAAGTAACTGAGGAAGGTAACCTCATTAGCAGTAACCAGCACGGGTTTATGAGGGGTCATTCCTGCCAGACAAACCTGCTAACATTCTACGAGGAAGTGAGTGGCCATCTAGATAGGGGGAGGTCAGTGGATGTATGAAACCTGGATTTTGCAAAAGCTTTTGACACCGTTCCCCATAAACACTTGATTTACAAGCTGAGGTCTGCAGGCATGGACCAGAAGGTCTGTTCTTGGGTAAAGAACTGGTTACAGGGACGTGTCCAAAAGGTGGTAATTAAGAACGTGTACTCAGACTGGTCTGGAGTGACGAGTGGAGTACCCCAAGGATCTGTCTTGGGACCAATTCTATTCAATTTATTCATTAATGATCTGGGGAAAGGGATTAATAGCTCAGTCTGTTTTTGCTGATGATACAAAGATAAGCAGGGCAATAACATCACAACAGGATATTGACATTTTACAGAAGGACCTGAACTAATTAACGAAGTGGGCAGACAAATGGCAAATTAGTTTTTATGTAGAGAAATGTAAGGTAATTCACTTGGGGGCAAAAAACATAAATGCAAAGTACTCACTAGGGGGAGAGCCTCTGGGGGAATCAAGAATGGAGAAGGATCTGGGGGTCCTAGTAGATGACACTGAGCAATAGCATGCAATGTCAAGCTGCAGCAAGCAGAGCCGGTAGAATATTAGCATGCATAAATAAGGGGATATGCTCCAGGGATAAAACTATAATTCTGCCACTTAATAAAAGCCTGGTTAGGCCACATCTGGAGTATTCTGTCCAGTTCTGGTCACCAGTCCTCAGAAAGGATATACTGGAGCTGGAGAGAGTCCAAAGGAGGGCAACCAAACTGATAAGGGGAGTGGAAGACCTTACTTACGAGGAACGATTGCAAGCGCTAAACTTATTCTCTCTAGAGAAGCGACGCTTGAGAGGGGACATGATTGTGATCTATAAATATCTCAATGGGGATCCAAGCATAAAAGATAAACTGTTCAGTCTCAGGGAATGTAGGAGGACAAGGGGACACACATTGAAACTAGAAGAGAAGTTTAATCTTAGAATTCGTAAGGGGTTCTTCACTGTCAGGGCAATGAGGATGTGGAACTCTCTTCCACAACTAGTGGTGACTCCGGGGAGTATGGATATATTTAAACTCTTGGATGTATATCTCAATAAGTACAGCATACAGGGATATGGGTACTGACAAGTGTACACCTACACAGGTTGAACTGGATGGACTGTTGTCTTTTTTCAGCCTTAACTACTATGTAACTATGTAACTATGTATGGATACATACAACTTCCAGAAAATATTACTAACAACTGAACCGGGTATCCAAGAAAGGAGGAGGGGAGAGGGGGAACAGAGGAAGGAATTAGAGGGGTGGGTTCCCCATGTGCGGGAGAGAAACTAAGTCTGAAAAAGGAAATGAAAAGATTGTAGGCAGCAAAATAGATAGATAGACAGATAGATAGATAGACAGATAGATAGATAGATAGATAGATAGATAGATAGATAGATAGATAGATAGATAGATAGATAGATAGTGCTACTCGTCCCCGGTGAGCGGACTCAGTCCGCAGGGTCAGCCAGTTTACGAGACCTCTCAGAGATATGCGTCAGTATGCACAAAGTGTTGCCATGGTTTCCAGGTCTCGCAAAAGATCTCCTCCTGGTTGTGCAAAGTGGAGGTGAGATCTTCCATATCTCTCAATTCATTTACTTTTTAAAACCAAAGGGCCTTGGACGGTGGGTTCTCTGATCTCCAACAGAGGGGGATGCATGCCTTAGCCGATCACCTCGTGCCAGAAAGGTCCAAGTTTATGGCAGTCCCAGAAAATATGTAGCATCATTCCCTCAGCAGTGCCACACCATCAACACAGACTAGGAACTTGAGGGAAGAAGTGGTGCAGAGTGGTGGGTATCCTGTACCATCGGGTCAAAATTTTGTAACAGGTCTCTTGGACTCTGGTAGCTATGGAGGAATTCTGGGCAAAATGCAAGATCTTCTCCTTCTGAGAGTCAGTGAACTGGGTATCCAGGTCCGACTCCCATTTAGAAAGAAAAGGGGGGGTCAAAGTCTTCCGCCGGTCAAATCAATGAAGTGTAAATTGTTGAAAGACTATGTTGGAATGGCTCTCCTTGATGACAGATGTTTTCTAGTTCCGTGAGCTGTTGGGATATGCCTGGTGTCTGCAAACTCCTACGAAGAAAGGTATGTAACTGAAGGCCACACCAAAAATCCAATGGGAGGTCTGTAGCAGACACCCCAGCAGATGAGGAGATCTGTCCATCTGAGCCTACAAAGTCACAAAGATGTAGCCTTCCACTTGTCGCCAGTCGCTGGAAGTGGGGGTTCCAAAATAGTATATCCTTAATAGGGTTGGGAGTGCCAATATTCAATATTTGGAACTTAGCCCTAGTCACCCAATAAGCTTGCACTAAAAGCTTTAACCACTTCAGCCCCGGAAGGATTTCCAGCTTTAGGACCGGAGCCCTTTTTGCGATTCGGCGCTGCGTCGCTTTAACTGACAATTGCGCGGTCGTGCGACGTATCCCGATTCAAGGTTTATAACTTATAACCGTGAGGGTTGGGATAATTCCTATATGATAAAACCTTGGGGGTGAAGGTCGCTGACCGCTGTTCACCTTCCGATGTAGAAACACTGAAACATCCGAGTCTACCTGTCTAGAGGAGTAGACGACCCCACAGACGATGTCTGGAGGGTAACCTAAAAACCACACCGGAAGTCAATGTATGGAAAGAAGCATCCTCAAACGTCTGTGGTCCGTATAGGGTTGTCGAGTGCCTTGATCTTTTGTAGACAGTAGTTCCTCTCGGTAAGGTTGTATCAGAAAGTTGTTAAATGTGAAGTAACTAAACTGGCCGCCTTCTGAAACTGGGGGGGAAAAGA
>BLSH010468652.1:0-12560 GCA_018402905.1 Glandirana rugosa | reverse complement strand
AAATATTTAAAGTTATTTCCCTGTCCCCATTTTTTTGTAGGGCACTTGCCCTACCCTTACCCCCATTTTACTTCCTTTTGCAGCCCTCTAGGGCTTTCCAGGACTTTGTTACAGCCATTTTTGTGCCTAAAAGTTCGGGTCCCCATTGATTTCAATGGGGTTCGTTGTCCGTGCGATCGTTCGGGTTCCGTCCGGACCCGGACTTTGTCCCGAAGTTCGGCCGGACCAGCAGAACCCGAACTTCCAGAGGTTCGCTCAACTCTATTCATGACATCACATTTTCTTTCCTTTTTCACAGCTCAGGCAGCTACAAACGCACACTCACATTATGCCACAACAGTGTTGTGGAGGTGTGTCCCCTTCTGCGGCCGCTTCTCTCGGGCCTTGGGGGGGATTTTTTCTGCCTCAACCCCAGGGTGGGCATCGGTCTGCGGCCTCTGTCTCCCCCATTTTTCGGCTGACCACTGTCTGGAAGTCGGTATGTACTAAGTGGATATGTTTATGTTTGATATTTTTAGCTCCCCTGATAGGGGACTATATATCTAATCATCCCTTAACTTTTAACATATTTTTCAGTACCATTTTGCCATACCCCTGATGAGTGGCTGTTACGCCACGAAACGCTTATGGTTCATTTTATAAGACGTTTAGACAAGATGGATTTTTATGAAGAATTTACTCTGCCTAATATTTTTTCCTGTGTGCATATGATATTAATTATACCCTATCAAATGTTAATTATACACGACAATTTTTATCTTGCCAATCATGTTCCTATGTCTAGATATTCTATATGTTACTATTATGTACCTTTGCATTATGAATTGTTATTTATGATACACATATGCATTTCATGATTTGATTACATTGTATCTGATGATGACTTTGCTATATTTGACATGGACCATGATTGGGTTTACATTAGTATTATATCATTATGGCATTAATAAACATGATTTATGGATTTCATGCACACAGGTTTTGTAGTATCATTCATAGTGACACGCCTCACTCAAAGCCCCATGTTTTGCTTGTTTGCTTTTTTTGTATTCAATTAGGGTGGAGGCTTGTTACTGTGGGTTACCAGGTCACACATTTTTCTGCTTAACTATACCAGGGTGGAAGACACCCAATTTTTCTTTCTGTGTGACATGACGCCCATAACTATAATTATTTATATATTTACTACCCTACTTTTATTTATATTGTCCACTTGTTTTATAGGTGTCCTGTAGTTGACACATGGTTTGTGCCAATATGGTACTGGTATTTTAGATACATATGCTATTTTTTCACACCCCTTTCAGTATTGCTCCTAGCCCTATCTGGGGGCGGGAGGTCGGGGTTGTTGTCCATCTTCCGGGGTTGCGATGCGTCACGGCTCTTCCCCCTCTCCGCTCTCCCTCTGTGGGGTGGGTGGGGGTCAACCCCTGACGCATCGGCGTCATGCTTGGACACTCCGCCTATTGCGTCATTGTGACGCTGCGAGGGTCCTTTCCATCCCGGGTCACAGATGGGATGGGCGTGGTTCCATTGCGGATTTAATGCCGCGGTTGACCCGCACCATTCCCTGCTGTTGTGGCGCGGATGTATGACGTTGGCGGATATCCGCCCCGGGCCGTGGGGGTGCCGGTAGCGGAGTGGACAGCACACCACCTCACTTGCTTCCATTGAGTGGAGAGGCCTTTCACGTAGCCAGTGTCCACACCACATCACAAGCACAGGTAATCCATACTATCATCATTTTTACACATTCAGGCACCCATTTACACAGCATATACTGTTTTTTTCATACACGGATTCACACACTTCCACCACTGTTCCTTTCGCACATATATATATATATATTTTTTTCACAAACATTCACTTATATCCATTGCCATCTGCATAATTATTATTCATGACATCACATTTTCTTTCCTTTTTCACAGCTCAGGCAGCTACAAACGCACACTCACATTATGCCACAACAGTGTCGTGGAGGTGTGTCCCCTTCTGTGGCTGCTTCTCTCGGGCCTTGGGGGGGATTTTTTCTGCCTCAACCCCGGGGTGGGCATCCGTCTGTGGTCTCTGTCTCCCCCATTTTTCGGCTGAGCACTGTCTGGAAGTCGGTATGTACTAAGTGGATATGTTTATGTTTGATATTTTTAGCTCCCCTGATAGGGGACTATATATCTAATCATCCCTTAACTTTTAACATATTTTTCAGTACCATCTTGCCATACCCCAGATGAGTGGCTGATATGCCACGAAACGCGTAGGGTTCATTTTATAAGCCTTTTAGACAAGATGGATTTTTATGAAGAATTTACGCTGCCTAATATTTTTTCCTGTGTGCATATGATATTAATTATACCCTATCAAATGTTAGTTATACATGACAATTTTTATCTTGCCAATCATGTTCCTATGTTTAGATATCCTATATGTTACTATTATGTACCTTTGCATTATGAATTGTTATTTATGATACACATATGCATTTCATGATTTGATTACATTGTATCTGATGATGACTTTGCTATATTTGACATGGACCATGATTGTGTTTACATTAGTATTATATCATTATGGCATTAATAAACATGATTTATGGATTTCATGCACACAGGTTTTGTAGTATCATTCATAGTGACACGCCGCACTCAAAGCCCCATGTTTTGCTTGTTCGCTTTTTTTGTATTCAATTAGGGGGTGGAGGCTTGTTACTGTGGGTCGCCAGGTCACACATTTTTCTGCTTGTTAAGGTGAGTATAATTTTTTTTTCCTTCAAAGGTAAGTCTATATAGGCAAAGGACTTGAATGATGTTAAAAAAAAAAATTCTGGGTGGAACTCTGCTTTAAGGTTTTGTTGGATTTATTTCAGGAATTCAGTGGGTCATATGATTGTCATAATAAAATCAATAGCAAGTGGTCCAATTTTAAGTTGCTGAGATGCAGGAGAAAGGAAAGAGAAGTTATTGATGAGGAGAGTATTGTGATCTCACAGATGGGTAAAAAATACCTGAAAGTGCTGCACATTATTTAGAAAAGTTCAAATTGCAAAGTACATGAAAAGTCTTTAATGGTTCATATGCATTGTCGTCCAAACACCCTGAATTTCAGTGTGTACAAGTTGATGGAAAAGTTCTATAACAACACTGTTCTATAAAAATATCCTTTATTAGGTTGTATGATGTTGGTGCAAAGGAATTTCTACACTTTACATAGGATTCATACAGTTAACATGGATAAATAAATATTTCATGCTAGGCCAGTTTAAAAAAAAACCCTTTCCTTTGCCAATGTTTGCGAACAATAGCTGCCAAATATGAACTATTTTTTTTCCAATAACAATTTTTATTGAGCAAAATGTGCATGGCATTACATACATGTGGTTCTGTCCACATTACATCATGTGGATAGCCAAGTAGACATGTAAAATATACAAGATACATATTCAATCACTTCTATCCCATTAAAACGTCCACAATAGAACCACAAGATTTTGTCTAACCGTATTTTCCATATGTTACGGTATCTGGTCTCAGTCCCTACTGGGATGATTTGCTTTATTTTTATCACCCCTTGGTTAGTTTCTCTGTTGGTTGTGTGGGTCATGGGGTGGGGGAAAATGAAAATCCAAATGTAAAGCTCTGCTTTTAAATAGAAAAGGGAAGTGACATGGGGGGCCGACTCGCGTCCAGTGCTCCCCACCCACTCCCCTCTCAGTGTTGTTTAGAAGCAGGAAGGGGGGTGGTGGAGGGCGTAAGGTTAGAATAATCGAGGGGGAAGATAGTATGAGAGGTCTGGCTGTCACTCATCTCTTCACCCATCTCAGGGGGTGGTGAAGGGGAAAGGCACAGTACAGGTCACTAATGGGCAGGTGTTTACTAATTGTCTTCAGGCCCGTGTAGGCAGTCAGAGTATTTCCTGCATCAGATCTTGGCAGGTCTGGGAATTCCGAAAGGAATGCCATCCTTCCCAGATCAGTGTGTATGTGGATATTTTGTCTCGAGCTGTGAAGATTAAGTCCTCCATAGTGCCAATTTGGTCGGCCCGGTTAACCCACTCCTTCCAGGTAGGGGGGGAAACTAATCCTCCAATGTGCAGGGAGGCATCTTCTGGCTGCATTGATCATATGTATGGCAATCGATTTAAAGTAGTTTTTTTTTGGAATCTTAGAATGATGAAGGAGGTATTGAGCAGGTGTGAATTCCAAGGGGAGAGAGGAGATCTTTTTTGTGAGATCATGGATCTTGATCCAGAAGGGCTGGATCCATGAGCATGTCCACCAGATATGGATAAAGGTCCCCCGTTCTGCACCACATCTCCAACACTGGTTACTTACCAACGGATTGAATCTGTGGAGCAGGTCTGAGGTCCTGTACCACCTGGTTTTGGTTTTATACCCATTTTCTTGGTTTTGTACATTAAGGGATCCCTTATGGATGTAAAAGTGAATACGGTCCCAACTGTCTTCCTTAATTTCTGTGCCCAGAACATTTTCTCAAAACGAGTGGTCCGGATTCAAGATGGATGCCTTTTCCGGAAACAAGAAAGGATAGATCATGGAAATCACATGACTCTGGGGTGTTGTTCTGGAACAGAGCGATTCAAACATTGTAAGGTCCCTGGAGTCATTTTGTCTATGAGTTGGATGGTCTAGGAAATGTTTTAATTGGATATAACTCCAGAAAGGGATTTTTGCGTTATTGGATATCGCCGCTAGGTCTCTTTGTTGCCGGAATTTGTCGCGGTTAAAGAAATGCCTAGCGTACATAAGTTGATGAGGCCAATCCACCCGTCTGGATTTCTCCTTATCGGGGTGATTGGGCATTTTTTATGAGAGACTTTATATACCTTGCATGCTTTATCAAAAATTTGGAGATTTGTGCCAATTAGGGGGTGTGTATATAGGCTAGGATCTACTTTGTCTTTGGAAAGCTAGGGGATATCTCTTAGCTCTCCTTTGGCGAAGGAGTTTTCTAACTGTACCCAGCTTTTGCAACCAGAGTGTACCTTCCAGTCCACCATCCGAGCCAGAAGGGTTGCCCAATGGTATCTGGGAGGCCAATGCCTCCTTTGGCCTTTGGGAGGACCAATTTCTCCCATCCTATTCGTGCTGATTTGCCGCACCATAAGAAATCCCTACATATACTTTGGTAGGATGTCAGGAAGCTTAGTGGCAATTGTATGGGTACTGTTTGCATCTTGTATAACAGCTGTGGGAGGATCGTCATCTTTAAGATGGAAGCCCTTCCAAACCAGGATATGTGAGGTCCTGTCCAACGCGCAAGATCTTGCCGGATGTTTAAGAGTTCAGTTGCAAAGTTTTTGTGCTAAAGTTCAGAGGGGTCTGTTGGGATTTGTATTCCCAAGTAAGTTATGGCCTCCGCCTTCCACTGAAAGGGGATGTTTGCTTTGCACCTCTTAACTACCTCACTTGGAAGCGATACATTTAGTGCGAATGACTTGTGGTAATTTATTTTTAGATTGGAGATTTTATTGAATTGACCCAGGCACTGCATTAGGTTAGGTATGAATGTCAAGGGGGAGGAAAGAAATAGTAGAACATCATTCGCAAAAGCTGCAATTTTATACTCTTTGTTGTTTATGGTTATGCACGTAAAATTTGGGTTGGCTCTAATACTTCGCAATAGGGGTTCTAGTGTCAAAATGTACAGGATCGGGGACAGTGGACAACCCTGTCTCATTCCATCATGGATGGAGAAGGCATCTGAGAGGTGGCTGTTAACTCTAACTTTTGCTGTCGGGTTGGAGTATAGGGATAGTATAAAGGCCTGCATCCTTTTTCCAATTCCTATGGATCTCAACACTTCCGCCATGTAGCCCCAGGCCACCCTATCAAACGCCTTCTCCACATCCACTGATAGAAAGAAGCGTTCCTCTTTTGACCGTATCAGCCAGTGTTGGATGTTTAGGGCTGTTGTGGTATTGTCCCTGGCCTCCCTGTCAGGGACAAAGCCCACTTGGTCCAATCCCACCCAGATCGGTAAGTGCGCGGCTAGGCGCGTGGCTAGAATTTTGGAAAATATCTTGACATCCCCGTTTCAGATATGAACTATTTAACTTATAAATGACAAACTGGTACAAAATCAGTGAACAAAAGTTATGCTCTAGTGTGTTTCACAGGATTCAGTTTTTCTGCTCTTGGGCACCACCATTCTGTCTCTTGCACAGCAAAGAAAAAGTGAAGCCAGAGTTTGTTACTGATTTTGCCAGAGCAGCAGTCATACAGTATATCGGCAGGCAAGAGAACTGGTTATAAATGGAGTAGAAAGTTTGTTAACAAAAATCTAAATTTCCTTACCAGTAACATTATTCAAATGGTAAATATAAAAACTGCACTCAGAGACTACATGTAGCTGCTGACACTTAACTAGACATATAATGCAAAAAAACATAAAATAAAAGAATTGTGCAGCTCTTAAAATGATATGTGAAACAGAGTAATATAAAACCTTAACTCAAGAATAAATTCTCAGTGGCATGGATTATAAAGTAAATTATCTCAAAACATTCATTGAGTCCATTGAATAGTACCAGTGATATGGTAACCAAAATTCAAAACAAATCTTGGAAAATAAATAGTGTTGAGCGAACCCGGACTGTAACGTTCGGGTCCGTATCGAACTTTGGGGTGTCAAGGACCCGGAACCGAACACGGACGTTTCAAAAAACGTTCGGGTTCGGGTTCTGGGTTCTGGTAGTTGATCACACATGTTGAATAGCTGCAGGGCAGCCAATCAACAAGCGTTTCACTGGTTTGCCCTTAGAAGCAATCACAGCCATGCCTACTAATGACATAGCTGTGATTGGCCAGTGCATCATGTGACCCAGCCTCTATATGAGGCTGGAGTCACAGTGCTGCATGTCATATGCTCTTGGGTTAGTGTAGGGAGAGGATGCTGCCAGCGTTTTTGTGAGGGACAGATTGCAGACATTTTAACATCTGATCCTGCATCCTGAGATTACTACTACTGTTGCTCTGAGGGACAGATTGCAGAAATTTGAGATTTCACATATTGCTGCTTTGAGTGACAGATTGCAGATCAAACTCTGCATAACACAACGATCGCTACGATCGTACTCAACGATCAGATTGTGGAATTGTACACAATGATCAGATTGTGGGAGTAATTTGAGATTTCACATACTGCTGCTTTGAGCGATCTGACTGCACTAGGTAGAGGCTTCTGCTTAGAGGGACAGATTATTGTTCAAAAATCATCTCCTAGTTCTAAAGGGAGAGGTTCTAGCTGCAGCTGTAAGTGACACATTATTGTTCAAAAATCATCTCCTAGTTTATTTGATTTTAATTTATATTCACTATCCCCATTTTTTTGTAGGGCACTTGCCCCACTCTTACCCCATTTTACTTCCTTTTGCAGCCCTCTAGCACTTGCCAGGACTTTGTTACAGCCATTTTTGTGCCTAAAAGTTCGGGTCCCCATTGACTTCAATGGGGTTTCGAGGTCCGGGATAATGTTCGGGCAACGTTCGGTGCCGAACCCGGACTTTTTCCTAAAGTTCGTTCGGACCCGCAGAACCCGAACATCCAGGTGTTCGCTCAACTCTAAAAATAAATCAAAACTAAGGTGTTATTTATTATTTTTTTTTGGTTGAACTAGATGGACTTGTGTCTTTTTTCAACCTGACTAACTGTGTAGCTTTATGAAAAAAAAAATCTTGATATCTTGAACAGTCCAGAGTGTACAAGTGATGTGATACTATCAAAATATTTTGTAGCCAAAATTAACAAGTAAATAAATAAAATCTTAATGTGTAATAGTCCATCATAGGTTATAAGACCCACAAGTTGAATAGGGGTCACCTGTGAAGAGGCAGGGTATAATCAAACTTCACCATTGCTGTGTAATCCTCCACGATAATGTGAAGTCAGCATGCTTACCAGAAGGTGTGGACTCATATACTGGTATGTATTGAGTCAACAGAGCAGTTATGGATAAACACCTCAATTCATAATCAACGTTCCCAGAAAGTTGATAGGGAAATCCACCAGCCCAAAATCAGATGGTGAGATTCAACCTTCAGAAAGTGGGCTCCCAACAAATGACCGGCCACATGAGACTGGCAAGCAATTCTTGAACAAAAATGGAGGAAACAGTGAGCAACGGCATATAGTGTAAAACTGTGTCAAAATGTTTAATGGTAAAACCAGATGTGCACTTACATAAATACAATTAAAATAGTTCTATGTACATAATCATCATATCCAATGGTGTAGGGAAGAGGATCGCAATGACATCAGCCTGCTTAAAGTTAGCAAATATAACCTTATTTCTTGTCCTGCTTGACAACACTTTACAAAACAGGAAGCAAAGGGAACTTACCAGCAGCAACACAGACAGAAATAAAAATGCCTTCCTCAGTAGGTCCTTAGTAGAGTAGTTGAAGGCTAGAACCCCTGTCAGATATGTATTTCTGTCTGTGTCCCTGTTGCAGATTTTCTCTCGCTTCCTGCCTCTAAAGCCTTGTACACACGGGACGACGATCATATACAACAGGTCGTATGAATGACCGGTGTATGCAAAATCGATCGTTCGTATGCGCAATTAGAACAGCCGACATACGACAGTCATACAAGGGGAGTTGTATGAGCAGATTAGAAAACTTGGTCGTACCAACAAGCGGTCATACGACCGCTGTATCGTGTGTACAGAGCAGTTGGTACAACAAGTTGTATTGTGCAAAACACGCATGCTCCGAAGTCAGGAACGGCCAGATGCTAATTACATGCACCTGAACGTTCTTTCCGTGGTCGTACAATCGTGTAGTGTAGTCAGTATGCAAGTTACATTATCCTACATACGATTTGAGACGATCGTACGTCCGATCGTCGTCCCATGTGTACGAGGCATAACACAGCCCCAGTAAGAAGTAAAACTAGACTGGAGGCTTAATCCTTTGCCATTCTATTCAAAACTAGAAAAAAAAGTATTTCTCTTGACATGCACATTAAAATAAAGGTTTTGGGTGAAAGAAAACATGTGTTTGTGACAGCAGTTGGAAAATATTATGCAGATACCTTTCTTTTATGCTAAATGAATGAAAATGTTAAATTTAAAGTGGAAGCCAGGAACACGTTAGTTGGAGTCACGCTAACAGTTAGTATTGTGATAAACACAATGAAACAGTGAAAAAGTGAATTATAGCAAATATGAAAAAAGTTCCAGGTGTATAGTCCAAATAAATGTTGTAAGAGTGAAAACTCTCAATAGGTGAAAACATTTTGGTGCCTTTACTTTTGCTTTAGGGATTGTTCACATCACAATTTCTGCTTTCAGAATGTACTTCTACATGCACATGTTTTATGTGTTCCAGTGCATGTTTGATGTGTTTTTGATGTGTTCCAGTGCATTTTTTCACCTTTTTTCTCAATCTCAGTTCAGTACATATACATTTTTGATGCTTTACAGTGCATTTTTGATGCATTTTGCCACATTCCAAATGTGTTCCATTCAAGAAAAAATACAGCATGTTTTATTTCTGTTGACTGCACTGGAACAAACTACACTGGTGTGAACTAAGGTCATTTGGAATACTTGGAAACCACTGTGAATGCATTTTTGATACAGATTAAAAATACGCTGCATCTGGTGTGAACCATCCCTAAGGCTGGGTTCACACTTGTCCAACAAACGGACCAACATTGTGAGCACATGTCGCATGATGTCACCAAATCAATGTTTCCCTATGAGAGCCATCTTAACTGGTCCGACTTTGAAAAAGGTTCCTGTACTACTTTGGTCTGACTTTGGTCCTACTTCAGCCCATTGAATATCATTAAAGTAGGATCAAAGTCGGATCCTTGTTCTAACCATCCGACTTGTGACATCCGAATTGGTAATTACAGCAGCAGTAAAAGGAATTTATCTCACTCTGGGATTGTTTTGATTGGTCAAAGGACAAGTCACTATCTCTTGTTCATTCACGTCGGATGGAAGAAGAACCAAAGTAGGGCCGATGTTGCAGGGCAAAGTAGGATCAAAAGTCTGACCATTTTTGTGTCGGATAGTGTGAACCCAGCCTCAATGCCTTATGAAGTTTTTTGTCAACTTTGTCAAAAGCTACTTCTGCACAAACAGGTATTGCATATTATTAATATTCTTGAGAATAGAATTCCCCATGATCCTTCATTGGTTTTTTGGAAGCACTGTTTGGCAGAAAAGCTAACAATCCATATCAGATTTCAGCGTACTGTCTGTGACAAGAGGGCAATTAGTTTAGCAGCTGGGACCTGGAATGGATGGAGTATTATACTTCAATACAGAGACATCTAAGTCTCACATTAAAAAAACAAACAAAAAAGTTAATCTGATATTATGGAACTGCACTGAAAATGTTTGTCTCTACTCAAGTTTTTCTCACACTTTCCTCCATTTATTCACCAGCAGACAACTTACAGTATTCTCATCACTAAAATTAGCATATTACCATAAGTGTTAAAATTACTTTTGAATTACTAAGGTGGAAAAGAAACATTTAGCATTACAGAGTACAAAAGAATTCATGGGGGGGTTGATTTACTAAACCTGGAGAGTACAAAATCTGGTGCAGCTCTGCATAGGTTCCAGGTTTAACCTCCCTGGCGGTATGATTATGTCAGATTTTTGCATCTCAAAGCAGTACATTGTTTCGCATAGAAATTTAGCATTTTATATTGTAGGCCTGTAATTCTTAGGAATAACTCACTTAAATCTGTCCAAACAAGAGTCTAGTAGACATCCCGGGTATGATAAAGTTTGAAGCAACAAAATCATAAACTATAATATATATGAAAAAAAAAACATTATAATTTAATAAATAACTATAAATAATTATAAAATAGATGAATATAATAATAATAAAATGTATTCAATAATATAATCAAGTCAAAAACACTGAAATTTGCTCAGTTGCAGAATTGTCTCTGTCGTCACTTTCAGTGTTTGATGACAAATTTCATCACGAATCAGTATCGCTCAATTCTGCAAGTGATTCTTATTTACTATCACTGTTTTGTAGCTGGTCAAAAACCTCTTTTGACGTAAAGGAATGCTTTTTGGATGCCATGGACATTCTCAAGTTTCCAGGCAGGAAGAATGGCATATATAATATAAAAGTGCATGCAGGGCACTGGGCAAACCACTAGGGACAAAAGGGGTGTGAAATGATTCCATACAGTAATGTAATCTTACAGATTACAGTGTACTGTATGTGTTTTTCACTTTTTGAATTTGCCCCCGGCTCCGTCCCGAGCGACGCAACGCTCGCAGGGAACGGAGCCTGGCACACAGTACATCGGGTGGAGGACACAGCCCACGGACACAGCGGGAGGACATTTCAGGATCCTGGGGACCAGGTAAGTAACATTGCCTGGATACTGCAGTCGAGGTTAGCGCTTTTGGTATTGAAAACTCCCCCCGAGCCACACTCGGGATAACCGCCAGGGAGATTAATTGTCATTGCTTAATTGAACAATCTTACATTAGAAGCTGATTGGCTACCATGCACGGCTGTACCAGTTTAATAAATCAACCCTATTGCTCCTATCATTTCAGAAAATCAAGCTAGCCAATATCTAAAAGACAGGCTTAAAGAGGAGCTCCACTCCCCTCTTTCAGTATTGGCTTTTGGGGGGGTGGGTACCCGATTTTGACAGGTGCCCGCTCCCACTTCAGCTCCGATCGCCTAGGCAATCAGAAGTGGAATTTCTCATTGTGTTTGTGTTGGAGGGTAATTGGAGCTTCGTTAACTGTGTCAGAAGCTGGATCTACATTGCTTGAGATCAGCAATGCAAGTGCAAAGTTTAGGAGTATAGTGTACAACATAACATATACAATGTAGGGTATAGGGGTATAATGTACAATGTAGTAAATGCTGTGCAGGGGAAACAAGTAAATTGCACAACATAGTGAATGCAGTACAAGTATCAGTAGTAAAACACATAACATAATGTATACACTACGGGATCAAGAGTATAATGATGTATACAGTTTAGTGGACAAGAGTACAATGTACAATTTAGTGAAGGCAGTGCAGGGGTCAGAAGTATAACTTACAATATATTGAATGCAGTGCATGGGAAAGGAGTATATTGTATAGCCTATTGAATGTACAACAGAGATCAGGAGTATAACATACAATGTGAATGCAGTCCAGGGAATAGGAGTATAATGTACAACATAGTGAATGCAATTTAGGGGTCAGGAGTATAATGTACAAAATAGTGAATTGAGAGCAGGAAATTGTATTATAATGCACAATATAGTGAAGGTAGTACAGGGATCAGGAGTATAACATACAACATAATGTATACAGTACAAAGGTCAAGAGTATATTTATAGAGTATTCAGTGCAGTGGACAGGAGTGTAATGTATGACATAACATATACGGTGCAGGGGTCAGGAGTATAATATACAAAATAGTGAATACAGTGAAAGGATCAGGAGTAGTGTTGAGCGAACCCGGACTGTAACGTTCGGGTCCGTACCGAACTTTAGGGTGTCCGTGGCACGGACCCGGACCCGGACATTTCAAAAATCGTTCGGGT
>BLSH010468642.1:39587-50914 GCA_018402905.1 Glandirana rugosa | reverse complement strand
GTAACATTGTTTATAAACATTGATCAGACGGGAGATAGAGAGATACAAAGTAACATTGTTTATAAACATTGCTCAGACAGGAGATAGAGAGATACAAAGTAACATTGTTTAATCTCTTCATGATGGAAGATAAAATGCCTGTATAAATCAACTCCTTAGTGTTTTCGGTTGCTTTATATTGCATTTGGTGGTCATGGATCTCTCCTAGGTAACAACCGCCCACTCCTCCAAATCAACAGCCAGTCATCAAAGTATTTTGATATTTGCAGAATTCCTCACAGAAGCCGGCCGAGCGCTTGCATCAGTACTGAGGAAGGGTGCGGTGCTGTAATGTTTTCAGGAAGCTCCCTGTGCCTCCCCCTGCCAACCCCTCCCATCATCCATTGTCTGCCTGCATTGCATAGAGAAGCACAGAGACCCAGTAATGTCATCTATAATAGGGCGCGTCATGAAAACAAAGATTTTACCTAAAAATTACATTAGCATATTTATGGAGGGAAGGGGGAACCAGGGAAGGCACCAACCATAGGCTACATATGTCCCAATGAGTTTTATACTGGTTCAAGTTATATAATATTCACTATATTACCAAAAGTATTGGGACGCCTGTCTTTCCACGCACATGAACTTTAATGGCGTCCCAGTCTTAGTCTGTAGGGTTCAATATTGGGTTGGCCCACTCTTTGCAGCTATAAGTGGTGTAGTGGGAAGCACTTTCGCCTAGCAGTAAAAGGGTCGCTGGTTCGAATCCCAACCATGACACTACCTGCCTGGAGTTTGCATGTTCTCTCTGTGCCTGCGTGGGTTTCCTCCGGGTGCTCCGGTTTCCTCCCACACTCCAAAGACATGCTGGTAGGTAAATTGGATCCTCTCTAAATTGGCCCTAGTATAATATGTATGAATGTGAGTTAGGGACTTGAGATTGTCAGCTCCTTGGGGGTAGGGACTGATGTGAATGTACAATGTGTATGTAAAGCGCTGCGTAAATTGACGGCGCTATACAAGTAACTGAAATAAATACATAAAATAAAAATATAAAAGCTTCACCTCTTCTGGGAAGGCCATCCACAAGGTTTAGGAGTGTCTATGGGAATGTTTGACCATTCTTCCAGAGGTCAGGCACTGATGTTGGACAAGAAGGCCTGGCTCTCGGTCTCCACTCAAAGGTGTTCTATCGGGTTGAGGTCAGGACTCTGTGCAGACCAATTGAGTTCCTCCACCCCAAACTCGCTCATCCGTGTCTTTATGAACCTTGCTTTGTGCAGTGGTCCAAATCATTTGGTGGAGGGGGGATTATGGTGTGGGGGTTGTTTTTCAGGGGTTGGGTTTGGCCCCTCAGTTCCAGTGAAGGGAACTCTTAAGGCGTCAGCAGACCAAGACATTTTGGACAATTTCATGCTCTCAGCTTTGTGGGAAGTTTGGGGAGGACCCCTTCCTGTTCCAACATGACTGCCCACCACTGCACAAAGCAAGGTCCATAAGGGCAGTCATGTTGGAACAGGAAGGGGTCCTCCCCAAACTTCCCACAAAGCTGAGAGCATGAAATTGTCCAAAATGTCTTGGTCTGCTGACGCCTTAAGAGTTCCCTTCACTGGAACTGAGGGGCCAAGCCCAACCCCTGAAAAACAACCCCCACTCCAGGGGCGTAACTACAGGGGTTGCAATTGCAACCGGGCCCCGTGCTCCAGAGGGCCCATGTCCCTCCCTTGTACACCTGGATAGGAGGGATGGTGGGGGTGGCATTTAGAGGAGCCAATCTCCTACATTTTCTCCTAATGCAGCAGATTCCTCTCTATGCTGCCCCCGCCGCCCCTCCTATCCAGGTTACTTGTCTTCTGCTGTTCCCAGGGCCCCTGTGTGCTTCCCTGGTCCCCCCCCCACCCCCCCGCACATAGCTGCTCCTGTAGAAGATGAGTCATGATGGAGAGATGGGAACGGGTCGGTAAATTTGTCATTTACCGGCTCCATCCTTTTCTGAATGGACAGAGTCAGTGATTGGTACCAATTGGTTCATTCATAACTGAAGCATAGTAAACTGTTTTTACTATACTTCAGTTTCTGAATGAATGGGAGGCTCGTGCACAGCTATTCGTTTATTCAGTGGGACCGTAATAAAGGGACGGAAGTAAAGGGCCCCAGGGTCAGTGGGAAGAGGGGAGGGCCCTTCATAATTTCTTGCACCGGGGCCACCTCAATATTGAACCCTACGGACTAAGACTGTGATGCCATTAAAGTTCATGTGCGTGTAAAGGAAGGTGTCCCAATACTTTTGGTAATATGGTGTAGATGGGATAAGGCACCTACAAGCCTTATATACTCATCCTCCTTGAAGCAGATCTGCGGATTGGCTCGTGTCTAAAATGTTCACTTTGTAGTGAAAGTTTTCCCCAGCCGTATGAAGCGCGGCAGACGAGGGACGGCGCAGGAAACCCACTTACCCGGCGTACCGGTGAGAATTCTCCGGAAAGTTCCGTCTCTCGGCTGTATAAAAGGACAGAAACATTTAGAGGCCATTAGAAGTATTGAAGACGGCACCGAAGCGCACGCTGTCTTCTGCTATTACAGAAACCTCCCGGATCCGCGTCCCCCGGGACCCAAAGACAGCGCTATTGATTTTCCCGCTCCGTACGCGGCGGGTGGAAGACTTCAGCCAACAAAAAGAAGACTTTTTTTTGGGCTCCAAAGTTCGATTCCTTGCAGTACAACAAAAACACAAAATGGGATTTTGTAAATCCCCTGGAAACCGCAAAGCTTTCAGGCTGATTTAATAGAGAGAAGAGAAAAACGCTGTGACTAACGAGGAGTGAAGTGCCGAGATCGGCGCTCCGGCCAACAATCGGCAAGGATATTCATCATGGGGGATGTTTTGTTTTTTTACCAATAAAGCTGAATCCTCCGCAGTCAGCAAATCTCCTCTAAATCCATCCATCATCTGCAATCTTCTGGAATCCAGTGTGAGACTTCCTGTAATAAAGACCACTCGCTGCTGCCCTCTCTCCGTATGCAGGTTGACTGGTCTTGTCTCCGCCCCCTTCTGTAGTTTTCTGTAGTGGGTGGAGCCTGCTGGGTCCCTCCCACAGCTCTGCTCTCTCTTTTCACAGGTTGACTGGTCTTGTCTCCGCCCCTTCCTGTAGTTTTCTGTAGTGGGTGGAGCCTGCTGGGTCCCTCCCACAGCTCTGCTCTCTCTTCTTTTCGCAGGGTGACTGGTCTTGTCTCCGCCCCCTTCCTGTAGTTTTCTGTAGTGGGTGGAGTCTGCTGGGTCCCTCCCACAGCTCTGCTCTCTCTTCTTTTCACAGGTTGACCGGTCTTGTCTCCACCCCTTCCTGTAGTTTTCTGTAGTGGGTGGAGTCTGCTGGGTCCCTCCCACAGCTCTGCTCTCTCCCCTTGTTCAGGGTGACTGGTCTTGTCTCCGCCCCCTCCCATAGTTTTCTGTAGTGGGTGGAGTCTGTTGGGTCCCTCCCACAGCTCTGCTCTCTCCCCTTGTTCAGGGTGACTGGTCTTGTCTCCGCCCCCTCCCATAGTTTTCTGTAGTGGGTGGAGTCTGTTGGGTCCCTCCCACAGCTCTGCTCTCTCCCCTTGTTCAGGGTGACTGGTCTTGTCTCCGCCCCCTCCTGTAGTTTTCTGTAGTGGGTGGAGTCTGCTGGGTCCCTCCCACAGCTCTGCTCTGTCCCCTTGTTCAGGGTGACTGGTCTTGTCTCCACCCCCTCCTTTAGTTTTTTGTAGTGGGTGGAGTCTGCTGGGCCCCTCCCACAGCTCTGCTCTCTCCTTGTGCAGGGTGACTGGTCTTGTCTCCGCCCCCTCCTGTAGTTTTCTGTAGTGGGTGGAGCCTGCTGGTCCCTCCCACAGCTCTGCTCTCTCTCCCTGTGCAGGGGACTGGTCTCGTCTCCTCCCCCTTTTGTAGTTTTCTGTAGTGGGTGGGGCCTGTTGGGCCCCTCCCACAGCTCTACTATCTCTCCTTTTTTTAGTGTGACTGTTCTTGTCTCCATCCCTCCTATAGTTTTCTGTAGTGGGTGGGGCCTATTTGTGGGGAAAAAAAGGACGCAAATTTTGTTTGGGTACAACGTCGCACGACCGCACAATTGACAGTTAAAGCGACGCAGCGCCAAATCACAAAAGTTGGAAGTTATTAAGGTTTTGCCAGAATATGAAGAGTTGACCAATGGCTCCCACTGCTGTGTCTCAGCCAATGAGGAGGCTCTCATGCAGTATACCGGTTTGGTGTATTCTTTGCTGCCTAGAAGTCCGAGGGGGATATATAACTAAGCCTAGGTTCACATCTATGCAGTTGTGGTTGATGCGGTTTTCAGGTGCGCTTGGCAGTGCATTTTGCATTTTTAAACCCGCGTTTTTGATGCACATTTTGCAAGCAGTTTTCATGCATTTTGTGTTTTTTTTTTTTAAATGGCGTGGGGTCCCCCCAAAATCCATACCGGGCCCTTATCCGAGCATGCAGCCCGCCAGGTCAGGAAAAGGAGGGGACGCCCCCCTGAAGGACAAGGGGGGGGGGGGCCCACGTACTTTTTGTCCCAATTTTTTTGCCAGCAATTCTTTATTTTTTACATTAAGCTGTCAGGGAGGAACCCCGCTGGCAGCTGATGACTCATCAGTTGTTAAGGACGCAGCGGCCAGCTTCCCTGTTCCTTAGCAACCAGCAACCAATCAGTCATCAGCTGTCAGTGGGGTTCCCCGCTGACAGCTGAATGTAAAAAAAAAATTGCAGGTAAGAAAAAAAGAATTGGAAAAAAACAGCATGGGGTCCCCCAAATCCATACCGGGCCCTTATCCGAGCATGCAGTCCTGCAGGTCAGGAAAGGGAGGGGATTTCCACCTGAAGGGCCTGATATGGATTTGGAGGGGAACCCCTATGCCAACATTTTTTTTTTTTAAATGGCGCGGGGTCTCCCCAAAATCCATACCAGGCCCTTATGCGAGCATGCAGTCCGCCAGGTCAGGAAAAGGAGGGGACGCCCCCCTGAAGGACCTGGTATGGATTCAGAAGGGGGGCCCACATACTTTTTGTCCCAAATTTTGCCAGCAATTCTTTATTTTTTACATTCAGCTGAAGGACCTGGTATGGATTTGGAAGGGGGGGGGCCACGTCATTTTTGTCCCGTTTTTTTTTTTTCCAGCAGTTCTTTTTTTTACATTCAGCTTTTTTTACATTCAGCTGTCAGTGGGGAACCCCGCCGACAGCTGATGACTCATCGGTTGCTAAGGACACGGCAGCCAGCTTCCCAGCCCTGCTCCTTAGCAACCAGCTATACACAGTGTGTTAAAGAGAAAAAACGCATAGGTGTGAACGTAGGGTAAGTGTGAGTGAAACTTTATAATAATAATAACAAGCTTATGGTGAACATTCCATGCAATGAAGTGTTTTTGAATGGCCGAGGCGATTTAAGGAGGGGCGGGAAGATTTCCGCGATGATGCAAGAGGTGGGTAGCCAAAAACGCAAAAATAAATGTGAACAGAGTGCGATTCCACGAACGCTCATGCTGGGGTGTTTTTTTATCGCAAGGGGACGGGTTTAAGGTAATAAAACTGCGCTTGGTGCAAATATTGCATAAAAAATAATCAATGTGCACAGCAGCAAGACATTCATATAAAAACAGAACTCCAAATATATGACGCGCTGTGCCTTTAAATCTCAATTTGCCATAAAAATCCTTTAAATCGCGCAAACAGCGAAAAACGTGCAAAATTTTACAGGAAGGTCACCCCCAGAACAGTTGGATAAAATAATTAATGATGTTTCTGGGATCCCAAGGGAACAATTACTGGGGAAATGGTGAGATAGGTTTGGAGGAGTTTTATTACAGGTTAGCGGGCAAAAATAAAGAAAATTAGAATATTTTTTAAAAAGCGCTGCCATATTCTCCTACATCAGCGATCTCCAAACTGTGGCCCTTTGCTTGCCTGTAACCGGCCATTGGAGCATTTTTCCTTCCACTGACACAAGACACTGCCAGTGACACCAACAATAGGGCACTATTCCTCCTACTGACACCAATGATAGGGCACTATTCCTCCCACTGACACCAATGATGGGGCACTACTCCCCTCACTGATACCAATGATGGGGCACTATTCCTCCTACTGACACCAATGATGGGGCACTATTCCTCCTACTGACACCAATGATGGGGCACTATTCCTCTCATTGATACCAATGATGGGGCACTACTCCCCTCACTGATACCAATGATGGGGCACTATTCCTCCCACTGACACCAATGATGGGACACTATTAATGGGAATAGTGTCCCATTATTGGTGTCAGTGGGAGGAATAGTGCCCCATCATTGGTGTCAGTGGGAGGAATAGTGTCCCATCATTGGTATCAGGGGGAGGAATAGTGTCCAATCATTGGTGTCAGTGGGAGGAATAGTGCCCCATCATTGGTATCAGTGGGAGGAATAGTGTCCAATCATTGGTGTCAGTGGGAGGAATAGTGCCCCATCATTGGTGTCAGTGGGAGGAATAGTGTCCCATCATTGTTGGCCTCTCCTCAAGCTATCTCCTCTCCAGTCTATCATGAATGCCACTGCCAGACTCATCCACCTTTACCAACCGTTCGGTGTCCGCCATCCCTCTCTGCCCATCCCTCTCTGCCAATCCATCCACCGGCTTCCCATTCCCCAAAGAATAACATTCAAAACCCCAACCATGGCATACAAAGCCATTTACAATTCTGCCCCGAGCTGCACCTCCAATCTTATCTCCAAATATCTCCCAAACCGCCCTCTTCGCTCCTCCCAATACCTGCTCTCTATCTCCCTTGTCTCCTCCTCCCATGCCCATCTCCAGGACTTCTCCAGAGCCTCTCCCATCCTCTGGAACTCTCTACCCCAATCTGTCCGTCTATCTCCTACTCCACTTTTAGGCGATCCCTGAAAGCTCATCTCTACAGGGAGGTCTATCCTGCCTCCAGCTAGCAACGGAATCTTCTGCTCCCCTCATCAGTTCATCCCTCACAGTCCCTACCTTTTATTTCACCAGCCCCCCCCCTCTTAGATTGTAAGCTCACAGGAGCAGGGGCCCTCCAACCCGTTGGTTTGAATTGTACGGTCTCTATATTGTCAAGCACTGCGCAAACTGTTGGCGCCATATAAATCCTGTATAATAATAATATATGGGTCTTAGGTATTGTAAGAAAGGCCTTCCAGGCACAAGCTAAAATATGTTCTCTTTCATGCTCACAAGAATTGGGTACTGGCTAATGCACATGCGCATTCCTACGCGTGACGGCGCTTGCGAGCGCCTGACAGTTGCTGGCGCCAAACTGACTATTTCAGCTCAGCCAGTGCTCAGGATCAGTGCTGCTTTGTCTTCAGCCTCCTGTGTAACCTGTGACCCTGTGAATCCAGTTGTTGAGCCAGCTTGTCTTGACCATTCTCTGAACTCCACCTGCATTGACCTTGGCTTGCCCCCTGACCTCTGCTTCTGTCTGCTTCATTGGCTCCTGCTTTACTGATCAGTTCCAGACCTGGCTTGTCTCCTGACCACGCTCCTGCCTGTGCCCTGTACCCGATCCATGCTGTCTGTGTATGACCTGGCCTGCCTGACTCTGCTACTCTGCCTGCTGTCGCCATTACCAACTGCCCGCCTGCATGCTGGAGCCATCTGACGACTTCTCCTGCCCAGCGTGGACATCTGCCCTGCTGCTAGCAAGATATACCAATTAGAAAACCAAGACCCTCTGATGGGCATAGACTCCACTCAAACATAAATACAGAGTAGTATAAAAATAGTTTCTAATTGCAATTAAAATCAAAGAGGAAAAGGAGGGGGAAAGAATTGGAAGGGAGCCACATAACCCAATATACAAAATGATGATAAAATGCAACAGTACAAATAGCAGAACCACGTATTTACTGCACTGCTGTGTAATTGAAACAGAATGCAACCCAACGCGTTTCAAGATCATGCGTTGTTCCTCTTCATCATGGGAAAGTGGTGATATTACTCATATCTATCGTTCAGGCATGCATATGGCGTAAATGTGGGTTCTCATATAAAACGAGTGCAGATTAAATGCAGGAACAAAGGATCCTGCTGCCACTGGTATCAGAAAGTCCATAGGCGTGAATGGCGAGGATCAGTCCCGAAGCTGTCGCCTGTGAAGGGAGAGCAGGAGAGGGGGCCACCCTGCCCAAGACTGGGTCGGCTCCCAGGAGGGAAGGCTCACTCAGAACGGGCTGCCCGGTTGTATGGGTCAACCCGTGCCGTCTATGGTATGTGTAGATGCAGTATGGACAGTAGGAGGGTGGTGGGACCGCGTGGGAACAGAGCAAGCGCCAATGTGTATGGCGTATCCATTTTGGTATAGTCCACTGGATAACCAGAACCCAATGTGGAGATTTTATTCCAACTGTTCACTAGGTGACAGGGAGAGGAGTGGGTAAATGCCACAAATGCACATGCAGGATCTCTACAAGTGCAGACAGGGCGCAAGACATACGGGCACTTGTGCCGCTTTGTACTCCTGTGCCTCCTGTCTACATTATCAGGGGCCCCGAGTCACAGAGGTAAGAGAGGCCTTCCTCATCATATTAGGCTCTGCTACCAGATACATGATGGGTATGTTGTAGTTCTTGTTAAAAATTCATTGACACCCCCCCCCCCCATTACTCTATATATCAGAGTTATGCTTTCTAAAATTGATGGGGTTTTGGATTTAGATTTCTATACACCCTTTGTTTTTAGGGCCGCCTGTAACTATTCTCTTTGTGCCCAGAATGGACTTAGACATTATGAATCTAGGATCTGAAGTGAAAACGCATGCAGAATAAGGAAGCTGTGTCCCTGGAAGTGTTCTTTGAGCTCCTTGGAAGAGATAGGCCTACAGATCTGGGGATTGAGGCGGGTGAACTGGTGGAAGGGGAGCCCGGTGGATTTATGTTATGAAGTGAAGGAGCACTGGGTGAAAGTTATCTGTTGATGCTGAGAAGTTTATATGGACTCTTTGTATACACGTGGACACTGAAAATTGTCTATTATGCCATAGCAACGAAACGCGTCGGGATGGAGCAACAGTATGAGCACTGTTTAACCACTTGCCGACCACCCACCGCAGCATGACGGCGGCAAAGTGGTTAGTTATCGGCTGCGATGACTATTATTGTGAGCGCGCGCATGCCGCCGGGCTGTCCAAATCTCATTAACCAGCTTTCTTTTCACCTACATCTCTTCACTGAGTTGCAAGTTGGCAGAGACCCTCATGGCTTCATTGACTGTTAAATGTAACAATGTCCTTTTGCATTATATAACAGGAGATCTTCCTAAATGCTTGTAGCTCCCTCAAATGCCAGGGTCTATAGTCAGTAGGCCAGAGGCTACCCTGTAGTCCCCTCCAGAAGCCCCTCTCCTGGTTGGGTCTATCACACTCATCATGGGGGCAAGGTGCTTTGCCAGGGTCTTCCCCTCCCTGGCCAGGCTCCATGCTTGGGGTTTGGTGTGGATTTTTTGGGGCAACGTCACACTTTTTTTGTGTGGGGATCCCCCTTTAAAATCTAAACATTTTTTTTGTATAATATTGTATGTTTTTAACCCATCTATTGGGTTTCTACCTGTGAAGTCCCTTCATTCTAATCTTGGGATGATGGAACACATAAGTTAGTCTTTACCACAAATGTGTCCATAGATCTTTTTATTACCTTTTCTGCTGAACCATGGGTGTCCGCAGGTAGGGGCAAGGGGCAATTGCCCCCCCCCCCCCTGGAATCAGGAATCAGATCAGGGGTTCCCCACTAGGTCCTTATCCTCTTGAGCCATGTATGCAGTTTCTGACAGTCTCTTGGGCCATGTATGCAGTCTCTGACCGTTTCCTGTACCATGTCCGCAGTCTCTGACCGTATCCTGTACTATGTCTGCAGTCTCTGACTGTCTCCTGTGCTATGTATGCAGTCTCTGACTGTCTCCTGTTCCATGTCCGCAGTCTCTGACCATATCCTGTACTATGTCTGTAGTCTCTGACCACCTCCTGTACTATGTCCACAGTCTCTGACCATATCCTGTACTATGTCCGCAGTCTCTGACCGTCTCCTGTACCATGTCTGCAGTCTCCGACTGTCTCCTGTATCACGTCTGCAGTCTCTGACCATCTCCTGGATCATGTCAGCAGTCTCTGACCATCTCCTGTATCACGTCTGCAGTCTCTGACCATCTCCTGTATCACGTCTGCAGTCTCTGACCATCTCCTGTATCATGTCTGCAGTCTCTGACCATCTCCTGTACTATGTCTGCAGTCTCTGACCATCTCCTGGATCACGTCTGCAGTCTCTGACCATCTCCTGGATCATGTCTGCAGTCTCTGACTGTCTCCTGTACCATGTCTGCAGTCTCCGACTGTCTCCTGGATCATGTCAGCAGTCTCTGACTGTCTCCTGGATCATGTCAGCAGTCTCTGACCATCTCCTGTACTATGTCTGCAGTCTCTGACCATCTCCTGTATCACGTCTGCAGTCTCTGACCATCTCCTGTATCATGTCTGCAATCTCTGACCATCTCCTGTATCATGTCTGCAGTCTCTGACCATCTCCTGGATCATGTCTGCAGTCTCTGACCATCTCCTGTACTATGTCTACAGTCTCTGACCATCTCCTGTACTACGTCTGCAGTCTCTGACCGTGATAATGTAATTATGACATTGTTAAAAAGGGGCAGAGCATGCATGACCTTGAAATTATGCCCCCCCCCCCCTGGAAAAAGTTCTGCGGACGCCCATGTGCTGAACTCTTCACTATAGAGGAAGATATATCCTGGAATATAAAGGAAGGCTGGATGAAAGAATATAAGAGAGTTCGTAGAATGCGGAGGGATGGCACCTCTATGATAAGATGACATTTCTCCTCTTGCAGGGAGCCGATGAGGATACTTTGATACCTGGGAACAGTCAGCGTCTTTGTAGCAACAGAAAAACCTTCACTGGCAAACGCTTGATGTGTGGCACAACATGACGGCACGTTGCCATGGAAACTTAGTCTGGCTGAGGATGGCACGTAGGCTTTGTTGTGCCAGATCCAAAATGTTTAGACTTCATTCTCTATTTCAGTGAGATACAGGGGTGCAGATGGATTTCCTTGTGTCTATTGTACATAAAAGGGACCAGAGATGAAGGAAATCCACCGATTATTGACTTCAGATTTGTAAAACCTAGACCGTGTTGTTTCGGATGCACGGTAGGAGTCGGTCTGATTCAAAGGTACCGTTGCACGGCAGTACAACACGGTGTGTAGTTCGCAAACGGTCACTTCCAAAAAGACAACGATGTTTCTGCGACTGACAAGGGTCCATAGTTTCATAGGAGTAGCCGAGGGACGTTCTCCTC
>BLSH010468639.1:1147654-1159215 GCA_018402905.1 Glandirana rugosa | reverse complement strand
GATTTTAGAACAATAATCTGTCCCTCACAGCACCGACAGGAACCTGTCCCTACTGCAGTATGAGATGATTTTAGAACGTTAATCTGTCCCTCACAGCACCGCCAGGAACCTGTCCCTACTCCATTATGAGATGATTTTAGAATGCTAATCTGTCCCTCACAGCACTGACAGGAACCTGTACCTACTGCAGTATGAGATGATTTTAGAACAATAATCTGTCCCTCACAGCATCGACAGGAACCTGTCCCTACTGCAGTATGAGATGATTTTAGAATGATAATCTGTCCCTCACAGCACCGACAGGAACCTGTCCCTACTGCAGTATGAGATAGATTTTTAGAACGATAATCTGTCCCTCACAGCACCGACAGGAACCTGTCCCTAATGCGGGATGGGATGATATTAGAACGCTAAACTTTACCTTACAGCACCAGGATCTTGTCCCTACTCCAGTATCAGATGATTTTAGAATGCTAATCTTTTTTTTTTTTTTTCAATAAAGCTTTATTGAACAGTTCAAGTAAATACAATCATTGATATATGAAGTTTCGTAAAAGATATATCAAAGAATTATCACATGGCTGTATCTTCCATACAAAAGAGAAAACATTTTCATTAATTTTTATTATTATCTATCTTGAAACATTGTTAAATCAATATCTCATTGTATTGGTATATCAAGTTTGTCTGATTTGGGAAAGGGGTATATACTTGGCTAATCAGTAGTTGTCAACGGTCTTGTAACTGGGTGTAATGGTAAAGGTTATATGTTTAGTTCATTAAATTCGTGTAATCATCTGAATATTTGAACCATGTCCACCTATTCCAGAGACTGTGGAATTGTTGTGCGTTTTCTTTTTTGATTGCTAATGTTTCTTCCATCTCATATATTGTGTTCATTTTTATTATCCATTCCTTGATAGTTGGGGGCTGCGTTGTTTTCCAATGTAGTGGTATCAAGACTTTTGCTGCATTAAGCATATGTCTTACCAATGATTTTTTGTATTTTCTATATGTAAGACTGTGGACATGTAATAGACAGATAGCTGCGTCAAATTTAATCTTAGTTTCGGTGATTTTCACTATCAAATTAATGACTCCTGTCCAGAATTTCTGAATCTCACGGCAAGACCACCAAATATGAACAAAGGTGCCAATCTCATCTAAGCATCTCCAACACTTGTCTGATTCTGCTGGGTTCCACCCTTTTATTTTCTCAGGTGTAATGTACCAATGGTTTCGAATTTTGAAGGATGTTTTTTGCATTTGAGTGCTCAATGAGCATTTGTGGGTGAAAGCGCAAGCTTTTTCCCATTGTGCATCAGAAATCTGAACACCCAGTTCTTTTTCCCAAGTAGCTTTGTGTCTGTCTATAGAATCAGTGTCTGGTTGAGAGATCCATCTATAAGCTAGTGAGGTGGCTCCTTTAATGGGATTTTGGTCGAAACAAATTTTTTCTAAGGTTGTGAAGGGTCTTGCCATGAGGTTTTTATCTTTATTATTCCTGACAAAGTCATGTATTTGTAGGTAAGTCCAACTATTTAAAGAGTGATTTATTAATTTATTCTTAAGTTGTTGAAAGGAAAGAATTTCGTTATTGTGTAGGCAGTCATGCACTAATAGGGGTGTGTCTCGCTCTGATCTGAGAGAGTTGATTTTTTCAGAACCTGGAGGGAATTCCGGGTTTCCTGCGATCGTTGTTAGTGGGCTGGTAATAGAAGAAAGATGCTGGGCCTCCATTACTTTTTGGACAATTTTTAAGGTGGTACTGATTAGGGGGTGGTTTTTAATTACGTGTGGGTGGAACTTAGCTTTGGTCCACTTAGTGGAGATTTTGGGGTTGGAATCTTCTAGGCTAATCCAATCTTTGAATACTGAATGGCAGTGCCAATCGATTAATCTAGTAATATGCGTTGCATAGTAGTATCTTTTAAAGTCTGGTAGACCCATTCCTCCTTTATCTTTGGGTAATGTGAGTAATTTCAACTGAATGCGAGGTTTTTTATGTGCCCATAAAAACTTTCTTTTGGCTATAGTGAGTCTTTTAAAGAATTCTTGGGGTATATCGATGGGGAGGGCGTGAAACATATAAAGTAGTCTGGGTAGGACTGTCATTTTAAGTATAGCGGCTCTGCCGAACCATGAAAAATGCTTAGAGTTCCAATTTCTAAGGTCTTCTTCGATTTTTTTCAGAAGTGGGAGGAGATTTGATGGTATAGATCTTTGAGGTGGCGTGTTATTCTTACCCCTAGATATTTGAGGGAAGTTGATTTCCATTTGTATGGACAATTACCTATAGTAAGTTCTTCCATTTCTTTGGGGAGAGATAAGTTCATTGCTTCGGATTTACTGCTATTTATTTTGAAGTTAGAGATAAACCTAAACTGTTTGAAGACCTCATTTAAATTTGGGATGGATATGTGTGGATTAGATATGAAGAATAACAAGTCATCAGCATAAGCTGCTAATTTGTACTCTCTTCGGTTTGTGGTGAACCCTTGAATGTTCTCATTTTTGTTAATGGTTCTAATCAGGGGTTCTAATATCAAAATAAATAGCAGCGGGGATAGGGGACACCCCTGTCTGGTGCAGTTTTTAATTTGAATAGGCTCAGATAAACGGTCATTGATTTTGATTTTTGCTGTGGGGTTGTTGTATATGGATTGAATCCAAGACATCTTTTTCTTGCCCAAACCTATATGTTCGCATGTCGCAAAAATGTAATCCCACGCCACTCTGTCGAAGGCCTTCTCCGCGTCTGTCGACAGGAGAAGGCCCTCGACACCGCTGCTCTGCACTCTGTGTATTAAGTTCAGAGTTTTAATAATGTTGTCTTTTGCTTCACGGCCAGGCATGAAGCCTACCTGCTCTGGGCCTATTATTTTGGATAACAGAGGTCTCAGTCTGTTAGCCAGAATTTTAGTAAGAAGCTTAAGATCCAAGTTTAGGAGTGAAATAGGTCTGTAGTTGGCGCAGTTTTTATGGTCCTTGTCTTGTTTTGGGATTAAAGTGATTTGTGCTGTGAGGAATTCTGACGATGTTGAGGCTTTCTTGTTTAAATAGTTAAGGGCTTCTGCTAGTGGTTTAGCTAGAATAGGGTTGAAGGTCTTATAGTATTGAGATGTAAGGCCATCTGGGCCTGGGCTTTTCCCCGTTTTGAGTCCTGAAATGGTATCGCTAATCTCCTCTATCATAATATCTTTTTCTAGGGCTTCAGTTTCACTTTTTGTGATTTTGGGTAGGTTGCTATTTTGTAGAAATTCATTGATGAGTTTTGTTCTTGGGGTTGTGGAGTATGGGGCTTTGTCTTGTGGGGTGATATTGTATAATTTTGTGTAATAGTCCTGGAAGAATAGTCCTTATGATTTTATTTGTGTCAAAATGTTCAGTTCCTTTGGGGTCATGTATGCTATGAATAACGTTTGCCAATTTTGTTTCTTTCAGGGCTCTAGCTAATAACTTACTACTCTTGTCTCTATGTTCATAGTATATTGTTTTCTTAAGAAAAAGGGATCTTCTTGTGTTTTTGTCCAAGAGGTTTTGAAGTTCCTTCCTGGAATCGATTAGGTTTTGTTCTGTTACTAAAGCTTGTGATTGTTTGTGTACTCTTTCTAATTGGCTTATTTTTGTTAGAAGATTGGTAATGTGTTTTTCGTTTTCTTTTTTCTTTTTGGTTCCCCACTTAATGAAGTCTCCCCTAATCACACATTTATGTGCTTCCCAAATCAGAAATGGTGAGGTGTCTTGATTGTGATTATTGAGGAAGTAGTTAGACAAATTCTTTTTGATGTCTGCTGAGATTTCGGGGTCTGTTAGGAGTGATGGGTTTAATCTCCAGTTAAATGTTTTGGGTTCTTGTTTTTTGGTATTTAAGTGGATTAATATTGGTGCTTGATCCGTTATAGTTATATTTCCTATCCTGGCCTTTTGGAGAATTGGGATATCTCTTTGTGAGATGAAGAGATAATCAATTCTGGTGTATCTCTTATGTGGATTGGAGAAGAAAGTGAAATCTTTTTCTTTGGGGTTGAGTAGTTTCCAGGTGTCGATAAGGGCCAGGGATTGTAGTAGTGTTTTGATTTTTTTGAGAACACGATAGGTTACGCTAGTTTTCCCGGTGGAGGTGTCTTGAATTGGATTTAAAGGGATGTTAAAATCTCCTCCAAGTATTAACCGTCCAGACATAAAACCTTTCAATTCATCTACTATTTTTTGGCAAAAGGAAACATGTGCTTTGTTTGGAAAGTAAATATTTGCCAGGGTTGTCGGGGAACCTGACATTGTCCCTTTCAGGAATATGTACCTGCCCTCAGTGTCGGCGAGTAAATGTTCAGTCTGAAATGTCGCGTCTTTACTCAGGAGTATTGAAACTCCTTTTGTTTTGGCCTGTGGGTTAGTGGCGTGATAGGCTTTGATAAAGAAGTTGTTAGTCATTTTAGGGATTGATGTACTTTTAAAGTGCGTCTCTTGTAGGAATACTATTTGTGGATGCATCTTCTTGAGTTCTTTTAGCACTTTGTGTCTTTTTTCGGGTGTCCCAAGACCGTTGACGTTATGAAAAACAATTGTTGGGTTCTTCCCCAGGTTGGTATATGCCATGTTTGTATTGGCTATAAGTGGGGGTGGGGAGGAGGTGGAGGGGAAGAGGTGTGTAGGGGGGAGGGGGATAGAGTTTCCTCTGTAAAACACTACCTCCAACGTTGCCGGCAACCACAGAGGAGTGTTACGATTTTAGAAATAAACGTCTTAATGAAAAATGTTGTTGTAAAGTATTTATTCTATCTTCCTTTTGGGGGTTGTGGAAGAGGTTTCCTGGTGACTAGGTCAGTTTTAGGTTTGGTAAGGGAAGTTTGTTATTGTGTTGAATATGTGAGGTTGAGTTTCGTAGGGGTGGGTAGGGTCACCACATAATTTCCCAGTTGTTCTTGATTAGGTAATGTCTCCTTTGTACTGGGACAAATTGTTTTAGGTTGTGTCGTATTGAGTGCAGGGAGCAGCGCCCTAAACGCGTCGCTCTTGTTGAAATAAGATTTTGCATATGTAGGTGTGTATTAAGATAGATAGGATGTGGTTACTCACAGTATTTGTAAAAACCTTGTCGAACTTGTTTGAACTAATATCAACTGGTGAAACTTATAATCGGTAATATAACCAAGAACAGCACGGTAAAGTCGCCACAAGGGCCTCGTCCACAGTTACCTTTCTTACTCTCCATTTCTCATTTCCTTTCTCCTCCTCTTCTCATCTCTTTTGCTAGTGTCCAATTTTCGTAGGAGTATGTTTTTCGCTGTCACTTAGTCTATTGAGGTGAGAGAATTTTATTTTCTGTGGACGAGCCCCTCTCGACGTCAAGCAATTTAACAATTCTTAACAGTATTGCCTTAAACAAAATAAGCAATGTTAATTCCAGAGATAACAATGAAACATGGCCAAAGCAACTATTGTACTCCCCTGACAGCATTCAACATCTTCTTCTGTCTCAACTTTTAGGCTTCTCAAGACACAGGTATGAGAGAAGGAAAAAAAAAAAAAAATTATAAAATTTCCCTCTCCTTTCTGTTGGGGAATGTTTCTGAGTCGCAGGGAGGACAAAACAGTCTTCAGGGCCCTGCATGGTTCAGTTGTCGCCAGTTTGTACCTTTGTCTCTGCATGCCATTGTCTTTTATCTCCTGTCTTCTGCATCCAGTGTTGATTCTATCTGTGTCTTTGTTCTGTGTCAGCCTCCTGGTTAAAGGATCATAGGTATGATCATTAGTTCTAAATCTTGTGTTGGAGCTAACAGGGGTTTGCAGTTCTTCTCTTTCAACATGTTTGGGTATTATCCCGTAGAAATGAATTGGTTTCAGTGTCTATTATCTCTACCTCTTGGGGTTTTAGATGATGGGGTACTTGTACCTTGTCCTTCGTTATATTTTTGTTTTTTCCCTTTTGGGTAGGGAGAGCTGTTGGGTGATTTTCCTGGTGAATTCCCTGTTGTTGGAGTGTGTGGAGGGAGGCAGAATTCTTGGTACCAATCTGGCAATTCGATTATTTCACTTTGTATTGCTTCACAAAAGAATGGTATGTCTTCAGGAGTGCGGAGGAGCACCTGTCTTTCCTCCACCGTTATTTGAACCGCGAAGGGAAATTTCCACCTATATGAAATTTTTTTTTCCTTCAGGATGTCTAGAAGTGGTTTTATTGCTCTTCTGTTTTTAAGAGTGATTGGAGATAAATCTTGGAAGAGTTGAATAGATGCGCCATTGAAGAGGATCTGGTCATTTTGTCTAGCTTTTATCAATATCTCTTATTTTAGGGGGAAATCAGTAAGACAGCAAATTATGTCTCTGGGTGGAGCTGAATCTGGCCCTTCGGGACGGAGGGCTCTGTGAGCTCTTTCAAAATTGATTGTAGAATCAGTGGGTCTTTCCAACACATTGTTAAAAATGGAAGTGAGGACAGGTTTGATTTCCTCCGGGTTGATTGTTTCTGGGATGCCTCTAATCCTTATATTTTTCCTCCTCCCTCTGTTATCTAAGTCTTCTACTTGTCTGTTTAGATTAATCAGGTGTATGGCGTGAGTGGTAGTGACTTGATCTAGTCTTTTTATGGCTCTGTCCCTCTGCTTCCCAATTTTTTCATTGGCTGCTAATTGCTCTGTTAGTACAAGTAAGTCCGCTTTGAGGTCTGTGATTGCAGATGAAAATGATTTTTTAATATCTGCTGCTATTTCCGTCATATCCCCAAAGGTTAGAGGATGGTCTTGGTTTGCTGACGTTTTTGTTGGTCTGTCTGAGGCAGCTAATGATTCATCATCATAGTCCTCTTCGTCTGTGTAATCCTGTGGTGGGTTCTTGGATCCTGTCATGCTTCTATTTCTTTGTGACTGGTTTTTAAAAATGTCCGCAATGTCAGGACATGAAGACCCCGTTAGAGAGCGTTGATATCGTGTCAATGATCCTGATTGTGAGTTCGATTTTTGAGATTTGCCCATCTTATAGTTAATCCCTGCAGTATAATAACAACTGGGAGTGTGGTGACCTGTCTGTTAGAATTATGACATCATCGTCAGCCCCCCTTTATCCTCGTTGCTAAGGGGTATCCAATAATCAGGGTCTTGGATCTATGTCTCCTCAGTGTGTGTAGATTGAGCAGAGGGTTACTGCTGGAGCTTTTAAGATGGCGTCCGCCCTATTCTCAGCAATAGCAGTATTGGGTGTACCAAGATGGCCGCTCTAGTAATTATCCAGAATCTTGATTTTTAAGTATTATGTCCTGCTTTAGTATAATTTACTTCTGCAAGATGAATCAAGAGTCTAGGCCAAACGTTGTGGGCTAGGAAGAGCTTTTAGCCTCCTGTGGGTTAAAGTGTGTCAATGTGGATTGGTAGGCCTTAATAGGCCCTGGGTAAGCCTGGGGCCTCTCCTAGTTCCCACTGCCGCAGAATTGGTGAGGTGATCGTGGAGGGTAGGGAGCCTGTCAGTGTTCTGTGTTGCGTGGTATGCAGCTGATACCAGTGCGTGGATGGATTCTGCTTACCGGATCTTTTCTGCTAGGCCGCAACCACGGTGTTGCGTAGGCTAGTCCCTCCGAAGTCCCTCCGATCAGTTCTCCGGCCACTCAGCGGCTTCAGGTTGGGCTCTGCTGCTTCGTTCAAGTGTCGTGGAGCTAGTGGTGTTGAAGGTTTTCCCTTTTTTTTCATCTGTTTACCGGGATCGGTTTGGATGCGTGTCCGGCTCTCGGAGCTCTCTCCAGACACGTCCGCCACCATGCGCCGCTAGCCACGCCTGTGTATATTTTTTTTATCTTATGTTATTGGACTGATATTTTCAGAAAGATTATCTCCATTATCTGTATTTGCATTCACTGTTCATACATATATTCTCTATTCTATATGTTTTATTATTGTATTTGCAATGTGTATTATTATGCATTTCTAATGATATTAGCATTTTATGTATATTTTCATTTCCCCCCTTTTTTCAATTTCATCAAAATATTTTGTTAATCCAACTATTTTTTTAATTATTTTTTGGGTAAAGGGTGTTGCTTCTTTGTTTTAGGTGTCATAATAGCTGTGTGTGTTTTTAAGGCCATTTGCAGCTAAATAGTGCAAACGTTCTTGAACATTTTGGCTGTACGTTTGTAGACATATGCAATTATACAGCACTATTTGTTTACATAAGGGTATAGAAAATATTACGATAATTAAAAAAAAAAAAACCTGAACACGCGTAACCCAAACTGTTAAAATATACACTGTTCTAAAATGTATACATAGTATAATGTAAGAAAAAAATATAAATTAATTATTGTTTAATTGTCACATGTAATTCCAGCCTAACACAGTACAGAATTAAAGTTTTGTTCCAAAGTAAATAGAAAACATTTTTAGAAGCGTGAAGATACTTTTTGGAAGCTTCAATTGGATTGGGAATCTGAAAACTTCAAAGCAAATCCCACAATGAACTGAAACAATGAAAAAAATCCCTTTTGGGAAAAATGAATAGTTATATACTCCTGATAAACAATATCTGATCTCTTTCAATTTGCCTTGCATCAACAGAGCATGAGAGTAGCTATACCACTATCACTTAAAACTCCACAAGGGCTCTTTCTTGGAAAATCAAAGATTTACAGGTATAATAACTTGATAATATTACTTTACAGTATTCTACCAGAGTTTGTTTGATAGGACTGTTTTCTTGGCATACCTGACTGTCATATCTAAACATTTTTGTAGGAATGGAAGAGTTTCCATCGTCAAATATCTCCATAACCAGAAATGGAGTTGTATGTTATATTGGAAAACTCAAACCAAACAATTGTAAGGAAATTTATTCTTCTTGGACTCTCTTCTGTCTATAGTCTGCAAGTTGTCTTTTCCATGCTGCTTTGCTTGATGTACATTGTTACATCATTAGGAAATTTTTTGCTGATCATCACGGTAAAACTTAACCCCCGACTCCAGACCCCTATGTACTTTTTTCTGACTAATCTTGCTGCTATTGATATTTGTTATTCCACAACTGTGGTGCCTAAAATGTTAGAAAACACCCTGTCACAGGATAGAAGCATTTCCTTTTTGGGATGTGCAATGCAGTTATACTTTCATGCATCTCTAGCTGCTGCAGAATGTTTAATCTTGACTATTATGGCTTTTGACAGATACAATGCCATCTGTAAACCTCTGCAATACCACATGATCATGGACCAAAAACGGTGTCTCTATTTGACTGTTGGATGTTGGACTGTGAGCTTTGCTGTTCCTGTACATCTTACCCTTTATACTTTTGGGTTGCCTTTCTGTAAATCCAACAACATTGAACATTTTTTCTGTGAGATGCCACCATTACTCCATTTGGCCTGTGCGGATATTTGGTTCAATGAGATCTTGGAATATGTTGCAGCTATAATAGTAATTGGAGGCACCTTTGTGCTAATACTTGCATCTTATCTCTTCATCACCTTGACCATTCTAAATATAAAATCTACCAAACTAAAGCAAAAAGCTTTCTCTACTTGTGCCTCCCACCTTGCCGTAGTCTTCCTTTTTTATGTAACAGTGTTGTTCATGCACTTACGCCCTCCTTCCAGTTACTACCCAGAACAGGATAGAGTTGTGGCTCTCTTTTATACTGTGGTAACACCAATGCTAAACCCTCTTATCTACAGTGTACGAAATAAGGAAATAAAAGCAGCTATAAGAAAAACATTGTCAGTCATAGCATGTCATTAATATTCATTAGCAACAAACAATATTGGTTCCTTTGATTCTTGGGACCTCGATGCCAATTAGTTGATTGATACTGAATATAAATGTTACCTTAAAGGTACACTCCAGCCGTATATGAAATGTTTAAAATTGAAAGATCACTTTCTTTTAGATACAAACAAAGACCCCCTCTATCCATCACTACTACCACAACTAAGCCTATTGATCTTAAATATAAATAACAGGCAATATCCAGTGCAAATGGCTGAGGCATTGGGTTTGATTTTATGAAGGTAAACAGACTGTTCACTTTGCAAGGGAAGTTGCATTTTGTAAATTCATTTTTCACAGAGCTTAGAGAATGAGGTGAAGTTCTGCTCACTTCAATCATCCAATCCGCTGCAATCAAAAATGCTGTTTAATTTTTCTCTCATGTGATTAGGTATTTTTGTAAAGTGAAATTTCACTACATTCACTGTGCTCTTGGTATAATTCCCTTGCAATGTGAACAGCCTACTTGCCTATAGTAAATCAACCCAATTGGTGGATTCCCCAACTAGAAATGATGCATTGCTAGATACAGATCTGGTTGCAGATGTGGAAATATGGGACAACTTGGGAACTAGTGACCACAAGATAATCACATTCAGCATAAATCATAGGAAAAGGAGACACAAGGGTAATACATGAACACTAAATTTCAAAAGAGACAACTTTTCTAAACTGCACTCAATACTACAAGATATTAAATGGGACCAAATCCTTGAACCATTGAACACAAAGTAAAAATGGGAGTGCTTTAGGAACATATTAATTTCAATATTTCTTTATTGAGGTTTTACATCAAGAACAGGATAATGCAACAGTAACATGTAGCAATGAGTGCACATTCTAGAGCTAGTCTGATCAATACAGTAAAGGATAACAAATAGTTGCGGATTGTCTGAGTTATGGTGAGAAAAAACAAAAAAACAAAAGAAACCAGTCAGCATATGGGCCCTAGTTAGGGTGTTTGTGGAGTATGGTCTAGTCCCATGATATAGGATGGGTTTTGTGTCGTCTTCCCCCCTTCCCGGCACCCCAATGGGAACATACTGTGCTCCGAGGGGAGGGGGGAAGCGAGTAGACATTGGAGGGACTTGGAAGGTAGAAGTGCTCAGTTGTGGTCAGGTCTCTAGAACGGCAAGTAGAACTATTAGTGGAGAAACTACTGGGAATGGGGTGGGAGGGGGTAGGGAGGGTTTGGGGTGGGTATAGAATCCGAGGGCTATTTCGGTGATAGTGCTACTTGAGGTAAAGTTTGTGGTTGAGCCATATGTTCCAGCGTACCAGAAATTTTTGGGAAGATGAATTGGCGGACGCCAACATTTTTTCCATTTCACATTGAAAGTTTAGCAGGCTAAACGTGTCAGTGTAAGATGGAATTTCTGTGGATTTCCACAGCTTTGTAATATTCGTTTTGGCAGCTAGTAGAAGATGCAGAATAATAGTACGTACTCCAGGGGGGAGATTATGGGTATTTAGGTGTAATAGAGCAAGTGCAGGGTTTGGTTCGATTCTTTGATTACATAGTTCTGAGATCAGATAGAATATCCTATTCCAGAAGGATCTTAAGGATTTGCAAGACCAGAGTATATGGTAAAGGGTACCTGGTTCTCCACAGTCTCTCCAGCATTGGGTGGTTTGATCTGGGAACAATTTTGCCAGTTTGAATGGGGTGAAGTACCATAGGTGTAGCGTTTTTTGGTAATTTTCCCAGTGGTTAACGCATTTCGTGGCCGAGTAAGTAATATGGAATGCTTTGTTCCACTCATTATCTGGGAAGACCTGCCCTAGAGTATCTTCCCATGAGCCGGTGCTTTACGC
>BLSH010468639.1:1127873-1144286 GCA_018402905.1 Glandirana rugosa | reverse complement strand
ATGTCTGTTTTGAGCGGCTGTATCTCCTGGCGCCCTCCGCGTTATTGTAATTTAAGTCCCCCTATGGTCTCAGCCATGGGGGTTTACTTGACTGATTGAAATATGTCGCAGACTACTTTCGTGAACAGGGTTGCAATTCACTGTATCTCGAGACGTATCTGTCCCGCGTGGCGGATGGCTTTGGGTTTAAGGACGGTCTGTGTCGACCAGCGGTATATTATACCATTGTTGCGGAGAATTTTGGTGAGAGTGATTAACTTCTTTCTATTCAGGGCCGTCTGTTGTGATATATCTGTAAAAAGGGATATATTCAAGAATTCATCGGGTACCACGGGGGATCGTTTCGCTGCAGCCATCACTCTTTCTTTCGCGTGATAATAGTGAATACGTGCCAGGGTATCTCTGGGAGCTGTGTCTGGCAGGAATTTGGGTTTCGGTAGGCGGTGCGCCCTGTCTATGCAGAGCTCTATGTCACTTAACGTTGGGACAAGTGCTTTCATCAGACGCTGTATAAAGTTAGTCAGTTCATTTGGGGGTACCGACTCTGGTATCCCCCTGAATTTAATGTTATTGCGCCTCCCGCGGTCCTCTATGTCGGCGAGTTTTGTCTGTAGACATTGTAGTTCGGCTTCTTGCTCAGAGTATGCGTCTACTAGGTCGTTGTGGGCCGTGAATAGGTCTGCCATTTTATTTTCTAAATGTAATATTCTATCTTCATGGATTTGCACTGCGTCCTGCAGGGGGTTGAACATGTTTGAGAAGTCTCTGAAGAGAGTGCTCCTTAGGGATAGGAGCATGTTTTTCATAGTGTTCTCAGATATGGTTTGCTCTGTAGCAGGGAAGAGATCTATGGTCGGGCCTTGTAATGGCGGCTGTGTTATGGCCTGCGGGAGCGTGCTTTGCAGAGCCTGCTCTGGGTTCTCTCCCTCCCTCCTCTGCTTTGATTTAGCAGGGCTGCGGGAGGTAGGGGTGGTATGAGCTACCCATGTGTGGCTGGTCTGTGTGGGCGGCTGAGGGAGCTCCGTTCCCGGGGCCGGCGCCATCTTGCTTCCCCCTCCGTAGTGCGGCCGGGAAGAAGTCTGTCAGACGCTGCGTGACTTTAGTGTCCTTTCTTCTCTTGCTCATTCCTGCGAAGTGAGCTGGTGTTCCCCCACTTACTTCTGTCGCTGAGCGGCTCTCCCGTGCCTCGTACAGCGTCGCTTCGGGTGTGTGGGATGCAGGAGCTCCTCTTCACGCGGCCATCAACTCCGCCGGCCGGACACGCCCCCCCTTTAGGAACATATTAAATAAAAGTTTCACCAAGTGCATTCCAATAGATAATAAATATAGGAAAACAAAGGTTAAACCTGTGTGGCTGAACCAAAGTGTAAAAAGTCATATTAAGGACAATAAAATGTCCTTTAAAAAATATAAAGGGGAGGGGTCATTGTGAGCATTCCAACATTACAAGGAATGCAATAATACGTGTAAGAACACATTTAGGGCAGCTAAAAAAGACTATGAGAGACACATAGCGGAGGACAGTAAAAAAAATCCCAAGACATTTTATAAATATATTAACAGTAAAGAGGCAAGGTTGTAACACATAGGCCCCATAAAGGATGATGAAGGGAACTTGGTTACAGATGACAAGGAGAAGGCAACTGTACAAAATGTTCTCTTCTCCTCAGTCTTCACACAGGAAAAGGAGGGGTATAACAACCACAACTGTATTGTTAGTAACACGTCACAGGATCTACCCTTGTGGCTAACAGAAGCCAGAGTTCAGAAAGGATTAGGAAAGCTTAACATAAATAAATCACCAGGACTGGATGACTTACACTTAAGAGTCCTCAAATAACTCAGTCAGGTTATAGCCACACCACTATTCCTAATCTTTATGGACAGCATACTGACAGGAATGGTTTCAGCTGATTGGCAAAAAGCCCACATGGTTCCAATATTCAAAAAAGGGCAGCGATATATTCCTGGAAACTACAGGCCAGTTAGTCTAACATCAATAGTTTGTGAACTATTTGAGGGGATGATAAGGGACCATATCCAAGAATTTGCTGATCAAAGCAGTATCATTAGTAGTAATTAGTGTGGGTTTATGAAAGGTCGTTCTTACCAAACCAACCTGTTAACGTTCTACAAGGAAGTGAGTTGTCACCTGGACAAGGGTAGGCCTGTGGATGTGATGTATCTGGATTTTGCAAAAGCACACTTAGTCTACAAACTGAGGTCTGTGGGTATGGACCATAGGGTTTGTTCTTGGATAAAAAAAGTGCTATGGGGCACATCCGAAGGGTGGTGATAAATAATGTTTACTCAGAATGGTCTAGAGTGGTAAGTGGGGTACCCCAAGGCTCTGTCCTGGGAACAGTTCTGTTTAATTTACTTATAAATGATATAGAGGATGGGATAAATAGCTCAATTTCAGTGTTTGCGGACGACACAAAAATAATACACAAAAATAAGTAGGGCAATAACTTCACAGCAGGATATAGAAACCTTACAAGACCTTAATAAATTAATGGAGTGGGCAGCTTGATGTCAAATGAGGCTTAACATTGAAAAATGTAAGGTAATGCACTTGGGGGTTAAAATATAACTGCAAGTTACTCACTAGGGGAAGAACCCCTGAGGGATTCCAGGATGGAGAAGGATCTGGGGGTCATAGTAGAAGACAGACTGAGCAGTAGTATGCAATGCCAAGCTGCAGCAAGCAAGCCAGCAAAATATTAGCATGCATTAAAAGGGCATTTAGAGACATAAAATGATAATCCTGCCACTTTATAAAACTCTGGTTAGGCTGCATCTGGAGTATTCGGTCCAGTTCTGGTCACCAATCCTGAGAAAGGATGTGGAGAGAGTCAAAAGAAGAGCAACAAAATTAATATGGGGACTGGAGGACCTCATTTAAGAGGAACTACAAGCACTAAATGTATTCTCCCTGGAGAAGAGATGCTTGAGAGGAGATATGATAATGATATACAAATATCTCAATGGTGATCCCAGCATAAGTATGAAACTTCAGTCCCAGGGAGTGTAAGAAGACACGAGACCACACGATGAGACTAGAAAAGAAGCGGTTTAACCTTAAGCTGTGTAGAGTG
The DNA here is from genome assembly GCA_018402905.1 of Glandirana rugosa. Lineage (NCBI taxonomy): Eukaryota > Metazoa > Chordata > Amphibia > Anura > Ranidae > Glandirana > Glandirana rugosa. Next base: position 1,141,188 of record BLSH010468639.1, on the reverse strand, counting down.
TTTTTCACTAGCAGGGCTGTAAGGAGGTGGAAATCAGTGGTGTCAGCAGGAAGTATTGATAGTTTTAGAAGATTCTTGCACATGCATCTTAGCGAACACAATATACAGGCATATGGGAAATGATTATCTACACAAACACATATACACCAACGCAGGTTGAACTGGATGGACTGTTGTCTTTATTCAACCTTACCTATGATGTAACTATGTATGTAACCTGATAGTTTGCATTATACAGCAGTTCCAGATCCAAGTAGAATGTAACAGTCTTGGACAGGTGTGACCATGGAGTAAAATGATCAATCTGCCTGATCTCCATTATCAAATTGGCACATGAGCCAAATTGATTTTTTTTTTTCAAGTGCATTTTTATTGAAAAATTGTAGCGATGCAAAGATACATTATGGAGTAATAAGAGTAATTTGTATGTTACCTTGGTTACATGGGCTCAACAGCCTGGATTTATACATCAAATCAACATTCCTCATATAGACAGAAGGGATGTACCAGTTGTGAGGCGGGTTTACCCCGTGATTGTAGCTATTGGTACATATTAAATCAGTGTTCATTGTAGTACCTTTCAAGCAGGTTATGCTTGCTTAAGGCCAGGGAGTGCTAGTCCTGAAGCATAACTCACGTTGGTGTATTTGGTGTTATAGGTGCAGACGGGTGATAGGGAGTAGTCATGGTAACCTTTCATGTATTTGTAGGGTGTTACTGAAGTTGAGTGTTTAGTATAACCGGTATCAGGTGGTGGTAATTGACAGAGGCTGGGGGTGTTCCCAAGGCTAGCAGGCCGTCTGATAGCCTTGGGTGAGACTGTTGGTTGGTTCAGATTGATTATTTTATAGTCTATCAGTCAACACATATTTGAGAACCTATTTTTCAAAAATACTTTTTATTGAAAATTTTCCATTATAACAGACCACATAAATAAATTATATAAAGCTCTGTAACAACCTTCAGTGTCTGGATGGTAAGATATTAGTATAGCGGTAACAAAGTAGAACCATAATACAAACAGCGTCAAGCAATGCTGAGCAAACATAAGTGATCTAACAAAGGCTTGCTTATTTCACTATAGAGTAAGGATCCATACAAATGGTACTAATAGCAGAATACAAAAGAAACACATAGATCACTGCCATTTGGGGCTGCAAAGCATTGGAAAATCCAACCCATCATATACATTAATTAAAACTGAGAACTACTAAAAAGTGATAAACACAGAGTATGTACATCACAAAATATTGAAATCCACTTGTTAAAAGAATGTATTATGTAACGTATCCTATGATATCAGATATTAGCAGGTCTCAGCACTTATGGACCACTACATATGTGAGCCTTTAGGCAGGCCATAGATGGTGTGATTTTCTTTCCTGCAATCACAGTCAGTGTTGATGGGGGAATCCATACCACTGAGCTATTGTGTGCTCCCAGCAGGAGGTGCGGGTGATTGTTGCTAGCGGCTATAGCTGCTGGCAATAATCACATGCTGAATATCTGACATGCTGGTTGTACCCAAGTCAATCGATGGATCAACTTGGGTACATTAAGCCTGCCCATAGATGGGTCAAAATCCGGCCAGTCCCTGCTGAACCGGCCAGATTTGAACCATCTATGGCTGACTTTACTGGAAGCTGGCACTGGATTTAATGTATTTGTATTGAGTACACACATTCTTTAAATTTACCCAGAGCTTTCCTGCTGAAAGTTCTCATTTTTATCACACCACTATTTGTGTGCTGAAAAATCCTATAAAATGAGTCCCAGTATACCATGATGTGCAATACATGGATTTAGAGTGTGTGAAAATGCAAACCAGAGTATCCATCACCTCACACACTGGAGGAGAGATACTAAAACAGGTGCACACAGAATCCGGTGCAGTTGTGAATAGTAAACAATCAGCTTCTAGTTTTTTTGGCAAAGCTTTAGGGCCGGTTCACACTGCAGCGGGGCGGAGCGGCGCGACTTCGCTGACAGTTCACATCTAGGCGAATTGTCAGGCGACTTGAGTCGCCTGACAATTCGCCTCAATGCTGTGCAAATGGGACCGTTCTAATAGGAGCGAATCGCTTCGCTCCGCCTTAGAAAAATGATCCCTGCACTATTTTTAGGGCGATCTCAGGCGGCTTGCATTGACTTCTATGATAGAAGTCGCCTAGCAAGCCACTTTGAGATCGCCTGGAGCGCCGCATCGCGCCGCTCCGCCTCGCTACAATGTGAACCGGCCCTAACTGAACAGCCTGAAGTTAGAAGTTGATTGGTTACTATGCACAGCTGCATCGGATTCTGAGTGCACCAGTTTTAGTAAATCTCCCACAGTAACACATATGTGTATGACCGCGTTCAAAATACCAAGTGTTAAACTACCTAAAACAAGAAAAACTTGTATCAGGAAAATATTTTTTTTCAAAATATCGTGCAGCTCAGTTCACAAACAATGTATACATAATAATTATTCCTAAATCCAGAAAAGTCCCTAATGTCCACTATCAAGTGTAATATGTGCACAAAATATAAAATAAAATAAAAAAATACATACAAAATTATTTTTGCTTAAAGGTGTGATGTTAAAGCACCCAGTGTCCTTCATCTCTTTAGGTAAATGACTCACCTCTTTCAACACAACTTAAAATACAAAGTAAAAATGTGTTCTTTAAAAGGTATCATACACAATGCAATCCACTTCCAATCCTGTTGGAGCACTATGCAATCTTTAACAGCCAACAATGGGTTAATGGATCCACTCTGTTCATTAATGGGCTTGCAAGCTTCTCACAGTTCCAGACCATTTTCCATAAAGTCAAAAAACAGAAAGGAAGGCTTCATAGCATAAAGCAACCCATTATTTATTCATAAAAAACATCATAAGTACACTCACATTGCCATGTGTCATGCCCGACACTAAGGAGGTATTAACAAAGACAGGTAAAGCTGACGGGAAAGTGTAAAAATAAAAAAACAATAAAAAATGTAAAGTGCTCCCATCCCTCTGTGCTTGTGCGCAGAAGTGAAAGCATGCATAAGTCACGCACGCATATGTAAACAGTGTTTGCACCACACATGGGAGGTATCACCATGAATGTTAGAGCGAGAACAATAATTCTAGTGCTAGACCTCCTCTGTAACTCTAAACAGGCAACCTGTATCATTTTTTAAGGTGTCAACTATGGAGAATTTTAGGGACTGTACTTTGTTGCCATTCCACGAGCGTGCACAATTTTAAAGAGTGACATGTTAGGTATCTTTTTACTCTTACTTTTACTGTTTTTTTTAATTCATTAAAGTGTATTTTTTTCAAAGAAATTGCCTTTGATTGGCCGCTGTGCAACTACCGTGTGACAAAAAACTGCAACTATCGCCATTTTACTCCCTAGGATCTCTGCTAAATCTTTATATATTGTTTGGGGGTTATAAGTAATTTTCTAGCAAAAAATACCAATTTAAGCTTGTAAATAAAAAATGCCAGAAAAGGCTTGGTCTTCATGTGGATAGAAACCAATCAGCTTCTAACTTCAGCTTGTTCAATTAAACTGGGAAACCTGAAAGCTGATTGGTTTCTGTGGGGTTGTCTGCTAGCTGGCTGTTTTTTAAGCCTGCAATTTTAATAAATCAAAAAAGGGTCCTTGGTTGCCAAGAAACAAAACCATTGTGATAGTTGGTGAAGATACCAGCAAAGTTCTTGTAAGGCCTGCAGCAAGTTTGAGAGCGCTTATGGCCAGCAAACCTGAGACACTCAATGCCCTGTTCCCTGAGAATGTCTCTTGTATGACTTTTGCCAGGACTGAGCCCACAATATCTCCTAGGAAGTACTGAAACCATTTTGAGTAGGATAATAGTAAATGGACAGCAAGCTGGAGAATAAATAGTGCCTTGTTATTTTTTTGAATGGTAAAGTCTATTTTACTGTTACGTGTTTGGTTCCTGAATTAATGGTTAACTGATCCATTAGGTCGGACCTAGTTATCATCCTTCAGGCTGGGTTCACATTACAGTATGGAGCGGCTCACAGCAGGGGTCTGGTGCATCCCTGTTTACCATTTCAGGTTTGATTTCAGTCCAAATGTTTGCCTGAAACAGAGCAGAAGACGCACAGGACTCCTGTGCAATTTGCACCAGAGCTGCTCTGTAGATGTGTAAAATAATCATGTGAATTGGATGCGGGGAAACCCACATCCAATTCACAATAGTGCAATCCCAGCCTTAGACCCCATACACACTATTAGATTTTCTGCAGATTTTTGTCTTCAGATTCATCAAAACCATGTAGTGCAAGGGCCTGCCTGATTGCATACAAATTAAAACGGCTAAGGTTTGACCTCATATTATTTGGTTTTGGTAAATCTGAAGACAAAAATCTGCAGAAAATCTAATAGTGTGTATGGGGTCTTACTCTTCTTGCTACCGGTTACTCAGTAATATCGAGCTGTTGCAAACTTAACAGCAGGCTTAACTGTCTCTGCTTCAGTGTTCCAATGATGCATAGTTTGGCGATAAGATCAAGCATACTTCATAGCTAAGCAGGATATAGTGAAAGTCTTCTGAGATAGCGGCACAATTTTTCATGTATTTGACAAGTATCAGATTTCCAGGGCAATTTTATCAACTCACATTAAAAATCACAGGGCACTTACAATTTTAAAATATTATGACTGAGTTTGGATTGCTGGATTGCAGGCTATACATATTTACATAGTTTAAAAGCATTTATCTAGTGGTAAAACTTCTTATTAGTTTTAGGCTAGGTTCACATCTATGCAGGCCACGGTTGATGTATTTTCCCCAGCGCATTTTGTAGTGCATTTTGTGTTTTTGATGCTTTTTTGATACTTTTTGCATTTTTGTTTTTTTTGGTTAACAGGAAAGTATGACAATTCTGTTCATGGAGTGTGACTTTGATAAAATTTTACAAGTAGCATCAAAGTATTGCAGAAAGCTTTATTTGTCCAAAGTCGCATGTTAGGGTTAGGGCAGAGAGCTACCTTACTCTGCGCAGGGACAGTCATATTTCCTGCAGGCTTTCACTCCAGGTTGCCTGATCCCCCATTAGGGAGCTGAGCAACCTCACAGATGTAAGTACACCATTGTAATTTACCTTTTTATGATATATTTCATCCAATTATCTGTCAAACTACTACACCATAAGGACCGCTACCATGGCCTCTTGCTTTTTTTTCTCCTTATCTTTGGAGGTACCCCAGTTATGCACATTGGCTGAACTGGATGGGCTTGTGTCTTTATTCATCCTTACCAACCATATAACTAATTGGCTTCCCCACAGTGGATATCCATATATTCCACACCTCTAGCTTAGAGTGTAAAAGATAGCGTCTCGCCACAAAACTCGACTGTCAACTGCCACACGCACAAATCTCAAAATGGCTTCTACAAAAATAAAGCATGTTTCCACATATGGGCTGCACAGCAGAATAAGCTGCAGTTAAAAGGGGTTTCCCATTCTTTTGTGCATACTCCTGACCGCCATGCTACCAGTGCTGTGCCACAGATAGCAGGTGGGTTACAACAATTTTTAAATATGAAGATAGAAAGGATAAGTAAGATGCTGACATGAAAAGAGTTATGAATGGGTGCACTGGGGAAACTGGAGATTACAGCAAGGACACATTTGTTTTTATTCATATATAAGCCAAGGAGAGAGCCAAACAAACATCTAAGCGTTCACAGTAATTTCATGATAACATTCTTTTTTAGCAGAATAAATCCAACATGTTTCGAGGGCCACATACACTCCCCTTCATCAGGGCTTAAGCATTTTACTTAAATGGACTTAGGTAATCATATGGCAAACAAATCTGCACTGTGATGTACTGCTTGCAACAGTTTCAGGAGGCCAAGTTACACCAGTGTTAGTGAATAAAGCAGAGGAGGCTCCGGTTTTGTGGAGTCCTGCTAAACCAAAGCTAGTGTGCCCAGTGACATTTTCAGTAGAAAAGCTGAATCCAGCACCCCATTTGTTGTTGTGTGTGGATGTTCCTTTTTATTGACTATTACTGACTGGTAGTTAGAAGATGATACAAAGGGAAAAAATTCAGACATGCATGTTGCAACACAATGCATTTGATTTGCACTACATTAAAGCGGTTGTATACCCTGCTTGGACATTTTTACCTACATGTAAGCCTATAATAAGGCTTACCTGTAGGTAAAATTAATATCTCCTAAATCTGCATGGTTTGAAGGTCTGGCGGATTGTGCCAGAATGATGGACTTGCCAGAACGGAGGCCAATCACCGCACCGGAGCCGTGAACCCAGAAGAAATGCAGAGGGAACATGTCAGCTCCCTCAGCGGTGACCGGGCATGCTGAGGGGCTCCGTTCTGCGGTAAGTATTTCATAATGTGCTAGTATGCGATGCATACTAGCACATGATTCTATTGTCTTGCAGGTTTTTTTTTTTTTGTGGTTTACTACCGCTTTAAGAAGGCCTCAGAAGGACTTTCTAACATTGCTACTGTTCTTTTTATTATGTCAGATGCAAGAAGCAGATTTAGTACGTGTGTGTAAAAAGTTATCTTCTCACTATTTTAACATAGTGCATCACAAAAATAAAAGTATCACAGACACTGTGGAAAATTAATGCAAATGCGAGTAAAGCATTTCCGCATACTGTGATAGCTAATCTGATAGTCAGCTCCTGATTGATAGTGCATGATCAGGAGCCGTCAGTGACAGATCAGCCTCTGTGCTAGGAAAGCCCTATGAAGTGTGCTTCCAGCATAAACACAAATTCTTCACAATTCTGTGAAGCTGCATATATGTATTACAACAGCATCAATTTACAAAATGTATTTTTCAAATGCAAGCAGTGTAAATACATAAATCTGGATTGAGCTTGGAAATAAAACATAATAATAATGGTCAAAGAAGAAATGCACTGACAACAGTAGTGTTCTGTTACATAGGTGTTCAGTGGAAAAGGGCCATTGTAGTGTTCTTATATTTATTGTTAATTGAAAGACCTCCTTACATTGTTGGCAGCAAGAAGTGCCCATTTATACTGATATTTAATGGCAAGAATAAATCTTCATTGGTGTTCAGTGTCAAGATGAAATTTGCACTCGTGTTCAGTGCAAGGACTAACTCTGTATTAGTGTTCAATGGATAAAATATGGAAAGGGAACTGATGGATGGATATTAATCTGCCACCACAGCCATAGCAGACAGTAGAAATAAAGTCAACATTGTGTAGATATAATTACACTTTTTAAAGAATATGAAGAGGTAGCCGGAGAAGGAACCCTTGAAGACCTAGGTTTCTATGGAACCTTAGCTGAAAAACCCTGTATTAAAAGTTACAGCTATGATATAATATCACCCTAAAACATATAAGTTAGAGCGTTAAATGAATGAGAGCACCACGCTAGTTTGTACTGTCCATGAAAGGTTTATTTCACACAGAAATCCTAAACATTTTGGGGTTAAAATCCCCCCCTTCATCAGGGCTAAAATCAAAGCAAAAATATATTTCGGGGCATTTTATGATTTGTTCTTTATATCTCATTATATCTCAAATAAATCTCAAGTGGTAATTGATCCAGGGAATATTCTATTGCTTCCTGGTGGATGAGGAAGGATTTTTTTTCCCCGCTGAAGAAAATTAGATTATGCTTCACTGTGGGGGTTTTTTGCATTCTTCTGAATCAACTGTGGATATAACATTGTGTACATTAAGGTTTTCTATTTGTTTTTTTCCTTTTCTGTTGGTTGTCCTAGATGGACTTGTGCCTTTTTTCAATCAGACTATGTAACTATGTAAGGTGTATCACATTTTCTACTGCTGCAGTATTCGACATGACAAAATAAACACAATAATTCCATGTAAAAAGTATTTACCTGCTTGCTGACTGTATAACACACATATACAATGGCAAGGCGGCTCTTCTGTGCTGGATCACGTACTAGGTATTCCCGGGGTATATATCCGGGTAGGGGATGCGTGCGCCGCTGGCAACCCGACTGTGCTGTGATTAGGCACAGTAGATGCTGATCAGCAGGTGCCGGCCATGACCGCCAGCACCCGCCTATGTAAAGGCAAAGCTCTGTCCTGTCAGTGGAGAAGTAATTGGTTTTCTTTCCCTGCAAAGCAGGGAATACAATTCCTCACTTCCCTTAGTAAAAATACCACATATTAAACACCAAAACACTGGCTAGGCACACATTTAATCCTTTATTTGGCCTGGCTGTTTAACCCCTTCCCATACAGTGTCATTAGTACAGTGACATTGCATAGTTTAGCACTGATCACTATATTAGTTTCTTAGTTTCACTGATTCGCAAAAAGTATCAAAAGTGTCAGTTAGTGTCAGAATATCTGCCGCAATATTGCAGTCCCGCTATAAGTTGCTGATTGCTGGCATTACTAGTAAAAAAGTTAATAACTAAGTAAAAATTCCAGTATATACGCCATAGTTTGTAGACACTATAACTTTTGCGTAAACCAAACAATATACACTTATTGGGATTTTTTTTAACAAAAAAATACAGCAGAATACATATGGCCAACATTTATGAAGAAATTACATCTTTTGATTTCTTTTTAATTGGATATATTTTACAAAATATATATATTTAAAAAATATATATATATTTTTTTCAAAACTGTCTGTCTTTTTTGTTTATAGCACAAAAAATAAAACCCTAAAACCCCAGTGTTGATCAAATACCACCAAAAGAAAGCTCTATTTGTGGGGATAAATTTTTTAGTACACCGTTGAATGACCGTACAATTATCAGTTAAAGTAACACCGTGCCATATTGCAAAAAATGGCCTGGTCATGAAGGGGTAAAGCTTCCGGAGGTCAACTGGATAGGTATCACATTTTCCATTAACCATAATATTCATTATGTAGATAAAAAACTTAGTAAAAGCGCCTAAAAAAAACATAAAAAGTATGTCTGTATCATATTTTTCACTGATCATAATGTTCATTATATTATAAATAGTAAAGTGGAAGTCATTTAGTAAAATCATATTCTTGTTCTTACATACAATACATTTCATAATCATGTAATAGACAAGAGTGAAGCAGGTTTAGCATACTCTTAAAAATTATGTAAAAATATCAGTAGTGATTAGGATAGTATACATATGAAGGCACTTTCTCTGGCTTATCATAAATGGTTATTTACAGTGTGTATTGAATGTAATAGTAGTCTCAAGCTGTGCATAGGTTATGCTTATGAGTATATGTAATACGTTTAAGAAGGATATAAACCTTATAAGGTGATAATAGATTGGATTTGGTCCTGGACTGCAGTTAAAAATGGAAGTGGACATGTCTAAGGAACAGTGGCGGCTGGTGGTAATTTTTTTTTGGGGGGGGTGGCAAACAGTGCACCCGCTAGTCCCCCGTTGGGTCAGGTCGGTCAGTGCACTTAGCCCATCCATGACGGGCAATCATGGGCATCTTCCCCAGCTCTCCTCCATGGGAATCACAGCAGCGGGCATCACAAGCAGCTTCTCCTTCCCCTGCTCGGTGGCTTCCGTCTCCTCCATTCTCCTCGGCAGCCAATCAGAACGATCGGGAAACGGGTCTCAGAAAAAAGCTTCTCCACCAATCAGCTTCCTGATTGGTGGAGAGGCGATTCGGTGTGAGAATAGGGAATATTCATTCGCTATTCTCACACACCTGGGTGGGCTAAGAGTGCACTCTCTGCACCCCGAGCCCACCCTATTTTGAAGCCTATTAGAGCCTCTGCCTCTAATCATATTGGTGCATCAAAAAACCACCCACCCACATTTCAGGATGCCGGATGCATGGATGGGGAGGTGGTGGTGATGGATAGGGGAGGCGGAGCCCGTGCCCCCTTAATGGATGGGCCGCCCCTGCTAGGGAGTAAGAGCACATGGGGTTAGCTACAAAAGAGGTCATGCGTATGGACTGTAATTGGGAAACAGTATAATCACTGGCAGTGTGTCCAGGGAAAAAATAAGTTAGGCAGGCAAATAAGGAGCTTGGATTGCAGATCCAGTGTAAGTATGTATGAAAGATTGCATGAATCATGAATTGTGTAAGTGAATCTCAATGCCACATAAATGGTGCCACATCCCCAAATGGAATAACGCAGCCGGTCCGTCAGCAATGATGTCATCTGCCGCAGATGTAGTGGAAGATACAATGTCCACATAGTGCATGCAGTTTTTGGTGGGTTCCTCATCACCCACCGTAGTATGGATGGGTCATGCCCCCTTCTATATACGTGGGGCTTTTTGATAGGTGGACAGATCTGTCTTTTGGATGGGCCTATTTCATGTATTGGCCATTTATTATTAGGCTTTCTTTAATTGGTTGGATGATTGTTCAATTTTACATGTAAACTACATTCAGGTGGGTGCACTTGAGACCTGGTCTTCCACCCTATTGATGGGCCATATAAATAGATCTCCCCCTGGGGGGGGGCTTGAATAGTAACTTGTGCCCTTTTTGGACCCTTGACATGTGGTGTGTTGCCCACCTTATTGTCTGCCTTGAGGTAGGTTGTATTGCTATATTTATGTTGAATTCTCTATATAGGACCATCTTTTGTATTTAGTTATACCCTGTTGTTGCTATTTTTTTTATATAGGCACTTCATAAACATCTCCCCCTGGGACTTGCTGTGTCTGTTTGTGCGATATGCATATATCTTACCCGTTCTCTCACTAGTTCATCTTAACTGTGGGTAATTATTTTGCCTGTATGCCTTCATCCATATATGCCCATTTCTGAGGATATGTGAGGGTAATTATGTGTTTTACTAATGTACATGATATGCCCAATATATCCTCTTGCTGACTCGCCTTTGGCTGGTCTTCATTAACAATATTTTAAGTTGCTAATACCAACATCTCTCTGTATATGATACAATTATTATTACTACTACTGTTTGTGTTTTTGCTGTTTTACTGTATGGTTGTTATTGTTTCTTTAGAACCCATCTCAGTTGAATTAACTCCCTGAAGAAGACTGTTCATGTTGAAACACGTTGGGGTCTACTCTGTCATATAGATTTTTTGACTGATGGGGTTTCCTACAACACTTTTTTCTATGCACATAGATATACAACATTTGAATTTGTTTTAACATAGTGTTTAGATTGTATATGATTGTACAATAAACCTTTTTGTATTTAAATATAATCCTGTCTCATGATGCCTATAAAGTCCCATCCATAGTACAATTTTCTCTGTGATTACATGAATCAATTAATGTTAAATGAAGATGCACAGGTATAACACAAATCTTGAATATGTGAATAGCATTGAACATACAACTATCAGCTAGCAAACAGTGACCAGGAAAGGAAAACTATATGGGAGCATCCTTTTGCAGAGAAAAAATAGGTCTGTGAAGATGCAGAGGATGTATTTCCCATGCCAGACTATAGCTATGTGAGGTGTAAGGGGAGAAAAAGAGGGGGGAGGGGTGGCAGCAGACATGGGTGAGCTGGAAGGGTTGGTATGGAGGAAGGAGGGGGACCAGTTTATGTTTGAATACAATGTTTCAATGGTCTCATTCAAACCATCCAGTATAAGGGAATTAGGTTAAAAAATCTTTGCCATCTTCTCAATCGATTGTATCGGACAGACATTGGTATTTGTTCAATGATGGTGGCTGTAACTTGATCAAAATCTTTGATGTGTGATACCAAATGATGTGATAAACTGTGATCTTTAAAACAGATCTTATTGTTTCAAAGGTGCAAGTTTAATCTGCCCCTTAAGGTTTGAATGGCTCTGCCCACACATTGTAGTTTAAACAGCATATTCCAAAAAGTAGTCTACCTGGCCCTCGAAGGACCAAGAGATTAATTATCCTCAACCATAGCCTTAAGGTCCTTAAAATATTTTAAAATATATTAGACTCTGATTCTTTCCAAAGCAGGGAATAGACATTTGAGGGAAATAATAGAAGGAATGGAATTGTAGAAAGTACATACAGTATCTCACAAAAAAGAGTACACCCCTCACATTTTTGTAAATATTTTATTCTATATCTTCATGTGACAACACTGAAGAAATGACACTTTGCTACAATGTAAAGTAGTGAGTGTACAGCTTGTATAACAGTGTAAATTTGCTTTCCCCTCAAAATAACTCAACACACAGCCATTCATGTCTAAAGCGCTGGCAACAAAAGTGAGTACACCCCTAAGGGAAAATGTCCAAATTGGGCCCAAAGTGTCAATATTTTGTGTGGCCACCATTATTTCCCAGCACTGCCTTAACTATCTTGGGCATGGAACTCACCAGAGCTTCACAGGTTGCCACTGGAGTCCTCTTCCACTCCTCCATGACGACATCACGGAACTGGTGGATGTTGGAGACCATTAGAGGATGCCCCACAGATGCTCAATAGGGTTTAGGTCTGGAGACATGCTTGGCCAGTCCAACACCTTTACCCTCAGCTTCTTTAGCAAGGCAGTGGCCACCTTGGAGGTGTGTTTGGCGTTGTTATGTTGGAATACTGACCTGCGGCCCAATCTCCGAAGGGAGGAGATCATGCTCCTCTTCAGTATGTCACAGTACATGTTGGCATTCATGGTTCCCTCAATGAACTGTAGCTCCCCAGTGTTGGCAGCACTCATGCAGCCCCAGACCATGACACTCTCACCACCATGCTTGACTGTAGGCAAGACACACTTGTCTTTGCACTCCTCACCTGGTTGCTGCCACACATGCTTGACACATCTGAACCAAATAAGCTTATCTTGGTTGCATCAGACCACAGGACATGGTTCCAGTAATCCATGTCCTTAGTCTGCTTGTCTTCAGCAAACTTTCTTTAGAAGAGGCTTCCTTCTGGGATGACAGTCATGCAGTCCAATTTGATGCAGTGTGCAGCGTATGGTCTGAGCAATGACAGGCTGACCCCTCACCCCTTCAACCTCTATAGCAATGCTGGCAGCACTCATACGTCTATTTCCCAAAGACAACCTCTGGATATGATGTTGAGCATGTGCACTCAACTTCTTTGGTCAACCATAGTGAGGCCTGTTCTGAGTGGAACCTTTCCTGTTAAACCACTGTATCGTCTTGGCCACCGTGCTGCAGCTCAGTTTCAGGGTCTTGGAAATCTTCTTATAGCCTAGGAAATCTTTATGTAGAGCAACAATTCTTTTTTTTTAGATCCTCAGAGAGTTCTTTGCCATGAGATGCCATGTTGAACTTCCAGTGACCAGTATGAGAGAGTGAGAGCGATAACACAAAATTTAACACACCTACTCACCATTCACACCTGAGACCTTGTAACACTAATGAGCCACATGACTCCGGGGGCACTTACCATTCATCCGCACAATTTAA
>BLSH010468639.1:1057728-1069425 GCA_018402905.1 Glandirana rugosa | reverse complement strand
GACCCTCTCCAGGACCCTCTGAACCATTACCACTGGAACCTCTAAGTCTCGCAGAAACAACGACCAACGAAGGTAGTCAATGAGAAACCAAGCCTTCATCACATTGAACTACTATTACAGAATCCCAGGTAGTAAGAACGCTCCCCTTTCCATAGATACCTAGGACAGGTAGAGGTTAAAAAGTGTATAGCATCGCATATGTGATTTTTAGTTCTTGGAGCCTTTTTTTAATATCCGCATATTTTGCGCGTTTCTTTTGTACTTCTGGTGAATAGTCCGGATAAATTGAGATCTTATTTCCATTGAAGGTTAAAGTTCCCTTCTCTCTTGCCCTCCGGAGATCTAATCTCTGAATTAGACGGATACCCGAAGCCATAGAAGACCTCCAATCCACCATAACATCGCTCTTCTGGGAATTGGCCCCATCAGTTCCTATTGAAAAATTGGAGATGGACAGGATCCATAGATACCTTTCCCCTCGCAAGAATGATGGACCCTAAGACATTATCATCAAGTTACACTACTTCCGAACCAAAGAGTAACTGATGGAAGCAACCAGCAACAAAGACGCTCTGAATCTCCAAGGTCACCATTACCAAGTCTCCCAGGACCTCTCCCAGCAGACCCTTGCTAAAAGGAAGGCCCTGAAGCCACATCTGCAAATCCTCCAACATCACCGCATCTCGTATTGATGGAATTCCCTGTTCGCTGTCAAATTTGCCCACAAAGGTTCAACCTACACCTGCAGATCAGAAGAAGATCTTATCGCCGCACTCCATGATCTCCACCTGTCAACGCCTGAATCCACCATAGAGGGCTCCAAACGACAGATGACATCCTGCTCCCCCAAAAAGCAGCAAAATACACCTGACTAAGAAGCCCAATCCAGCACCCATAAAAGGAGACGCTTCACCTCACCAGCACGAGAAGATCCGATGGACTGAACATTTTCCTAGTTCAATATTTTTATTGAAAAAATACAAAGTGGCCGTGAGGCCATACAAACATACAGAAGTGTACGAAAGTATGAAGAAAAGACAAGGGATAATGGAGGCCCCTTAGCACAGAAGAGTCATAATTCTGCTGCTAACTAACTAGAAATGACAGTATAATTACATTAGCATTAATTATAATGAGTCCGAAGGCTAGATATGGCAGGAACTGGTGGTTTCTTCCTACTGAGCAAAGAAAAATTGTGCTTGTGCTAAAAGTCAAGAGCAACACCATATAACAGTGAATAATTACAGTGTTTCAACAATACAGTGGAGACCCTATAGGTACGATGCGGAAACTGAGGTTACTGAGAAGGCGGTGGAACAATGAGCTTAGGAAGGGGGTTCAACCCTCTTCTGAGAGCCATCCGGCTTTAAATGTTAGGGTTCAAGGAGAGTTAGGCATGTGTATGACCATTGCGATGGGGATATGAGCTAGGGGGTCCATGAGGGACTTATTAAAAAATAAGCGACATAAAGAAAAAAATAGTAGAAACAGAGAAAATAGGAAAGAAAGGGGGGGAAAAGAGTAAAATAGGGGGAACAGTAGAAGGATAGAAAAGAAAGGGATCGCCGGGAGGGGGGACAGTCCAGCAGAGATGTAGAGGTGACGGGTAGGTAGGCAATCAGTCATCACTGAGAAGTGATGGGAGAAGAAGGCTGGCATCAAAACCTGCTGGGAGGAAGTGACATACCCAAGGTTGCCATAGGCGGTCAAATTTTGGAATGGCCTCGAGAATTGTGGCTTCTATCTTGGCATGTATCATATCCTTAGTGATTCTGTGTTTGGTCTCGAGGATGGAGAGGGAGAAAGTCTTCCAGGCCTTTGCAATTGTTTGCTTTGCTGCTGTGGTTACTTGCAGCAACAGTTTAAACTGTCTGCTCGTGATCTCTGGTGGTTTGCGATTAAGTTAGGCTACAGCTGGGGTAGGGCGTAGAAATTGGTTAACGAACTTAAAGATAATAGAGAAAACTTCCTCGCAAAAACTATGTATCAGGGGACAATCCCAGCATATGTGGAGGTGTGTACCCTCGTCGGAGCAGCCTCAGAAGCAAACAGAGGGCTATAAGGTATGGTACTTGGCTATCCGAGCTGGTACCAGGTACCATCGAAAAAGTACTTTGTAGTTTGTCTTGGAGGCTATCACATTCTGAGAAGCTGACTTAGTGGCAAGCCAAATATCTCTCCATTCAGCAGCTTCCATTTGTATGCCTAAATCAGATTCCCATTTAGAGACATATGGAAGGGAGGAGTGTGGATCGGGGTTCAAGAGAAGGAGATAGAGTTGAGAGATGAGCCCCTGCATGTGTGGATCTCGATCACAGGCTTGTTCGTATATTGATTTGTGTGGTAGGGAGGGATTAGAGCGAATACATGGGGTAAAGAAATGCTTTAATTGGAGGTAACAAAATAGTTCGGTACCGGGGAGGTTGTGAACGGCTGAGAGAGTTGGAAATGGGACCAGCGCATCCGGGGTGGTGAAAGAATATGCCCGATGAGGCCAGCTGATGACCAGTTACAGAAGGAGGATGGCGATGCCCAGGTTGGGTAGAATGAGGGATTACGAAGATAAGAGAGGAGGGGGTTGTGCAGGGATTGTAACTTATATTTGAATTTAAGTTTATCCCATAGGCGAAGGGAGTGGCAGGTGACTGGGTTACGAACGATTCTACGGTCTTTCGGTAGCAACCAAAGCAGGTTAGTGACTGAAAGGGGGTCACAGTCTATTGACTCTAGGGAGACCCAGAGAGGAGTTTCTTTAGTTGCGTGGTACTTAGTGAGGGTAGCTAATTGAGCTGCCTGGTAATATTTGATAAAGGACGGGAGGACTAAACCACTATGAGGTTTTGTGAGGTAGAGCAGGGATTTGGAGACTCGGGGTCTAGTTTTGCCCCAGATAAAACTAAGGGTCCTGCGTTGCAGGATTCGCAGGAAGTAGGTGGGGACAGATATGGGGAGCAATCTAAATAAATAAAGAATTTTTGGGAGGATCACCATTTTTACCACTGTAATGTATCCTAGCCAGGCCAGGAGGAGGGTTGCCCAGGATGACATAAGTTTGGTCAAGTGGAGTAGCATGGGAGGGTAATTGGCTGAGAATAGGCTTGCTGGATCGGGGGTCAATTTGATACCTAGGTAAGTTAGGGAGGAAGAAGCAAATGAGAATGGTAAAACCGTTTGTAGATGTGTTTGTTGCATAAATGGGAAGAACATATTAAGGATTTTGGATTTGTGGATGTTAACCACTAGCCCGGAAACTTCAGCGAACCTAGTCAATGTGGTCAAAAGATTTGGCGCAGAAGTCAATGGAGAAGTGAGAAAAAGGAGGACATCGTCCACGAAGAGGCCTAATTTGTGGTTGTATCCTCCTGCTTCCATGCCTTTGATGTTAGGGTCTTTGCAAATTTTCCAGGCCAGTGGTTCGATCGTGAGGGCAAATAAAGGTGGGGAAAGTGGGCAGCCCTGTCGTGTTCCTCGCTCAACTGGGAAAGGGTCGGATCGGTGACCTGCGTAGGTGATGAGCGCCGTAGGATTGGAATAGAGAGATAATGTCCATTTTAGAAAGTGTGGGCTGAAGCCCCATTTTTGTAAGACAGAGCACAAGTATGGCCAGGATAGGCTGTCAAAGACCTTCTTTACATCTAGGGAGAGGAGGCATGTGTGTATTTTACGTGAGCAAGCTAGATGTGTCAAAGGTACTACTCTGCGGATGTTGTCACCTGCTTGCCTTGAGGGCATGAAGCCCACCTGGTCCCTATGGATAAGGGTGCCAATAAGTGTGTTTAGTCGAGAGGCGAGAATTTTCACAAATAATTTAATATCATTATTAAGTATGGAGATGGGTCGAAAATTTGCGCATGAGGTGTTGTCCGTTTGAGGCTGCAGAATCATAGATATGGTGGCCCTAAGGGAGTCAGGAGTAAAGAATGTGCCTTTAAGAATAGAGTTCAGGGGTAAACTTCCACCGACAATGGCTGAACAACAGATAATTGTTCTCCCCAAGCCCGGGAAAGATCCCAAATGCCCTGGGTCTTACAGACCGATTTCCTTACTACCTGTAGATGCCAAATTGCTAGCTAAAATATTGGCTGTTCGCCTTAATGAGGTCATACTGTCTCTGGTGCATCCCGATCAGACGGGATTCATGCCAGGGAAGAACACAGCCATGAATATCAGGCGCCTATTCATGAATCTGCAGGCGGCACATGAGAATACTGGGTCCAGGGTGGTGGTAGCCCTGGACGCGGCTAAGGCATTTGACTCGGTGGAATGGGTCTACCTGATTGAATGCCTACGCAGATTTGGATTGGGCCTCACTTTGTCAGGTGGGTGCAGCTTTTGTATCAATCACCGGTGGCCCGAGTCTTCGTGAATGGCCGCCTCTCAGAGCCATTCTCCCTGGGGAGGGGTACCCGGCAGGGATGCCCCCTCTCCCCGTTACTGTACGCCCTTGCTGCGGAGCCCCTGGCCATAGTAATCCGCACCAATGCTAATATCAGGGGCCTCAGTGTGGGAGATAGGACTGAAAAGCTAGGCATGTACGCGGATGATACCATTTTATACCTGGCAGACTGGGGCCCATCGCTCAGTACAGCCTTACAGGTTATAGATGATATAGGCCAGCACTCGGGGCTTAGGATAAACTGGTCCAAATCTCAGGTTCTGCCTCTAGATCACTTCCCACCTACCGGACAGGAGGCCTCTCTTCCTATACCCCGTGTATCTCAATTTAAATACTTGGGTGTGCTAGTCACAAGGTGCCTTAAAGATTACTATCATTTGAACATAGAACCCCTTATTTCCATGGTTAAGAATAAGATCCAAATCTGGGCCAGGCTGCCGCTGGGAGCGATGGGCAGAATAAACATTATTAAAATGATACTTCTGCCCAAAATCTTATACATAACTTGGCATTCCCCATTATATATTCAGCTCAAATTCTTTAAAATACTAGAATCTCTACTTAATTCATTTGTTTGGGGACATAGCAGGCATAAATTGGCGTGGAACGTTCTTAAAAATCCTACCACCCTGGGGGGGGGCCGCGTTGCCTGACTTTAGGGACTATTACGTGGGATCTCAATTATCACACCTATACCACTATAATAAGCAAGAGTCACAGACATACCAGGCATTAGTCTGTCACCACCCTGACCATCCAGCCCATACCCCAATGCAATCGATAATCCGGGCTTATCCCCGACCTTCCTTAATTAAATCTAACGATGGTATGCTTGCCCATCATCATAAAATTTACCAACTAGCTCTTTGAAAGACACATACCTCCCCAATCCACTCACATACCCCGCTATGGTTCAATACTCAAATTCCAGAATTGCTAACTGTCCCTGATCCCAATATATGGATCGCACAGGGAATACTGTATCTGCCCCAGGTTATGACTGCGGATGGCCCCAAAACTTTTCAAACCCTCAAGGAGGAGTTCTCCCTCCCTAATCACTTCTTATTTCGTCATTTCCAAATCCGCCATGCTCTAGATACGCAATTCAGACCGTTGAGACCACAGTTAGAACCTCCTGCCATCATGAATACGATTCTGGGGCCGGAACCTTCTAAACTGATCTCAATGTTGTATGCCACACTGCGCATGCCTCAGAATACAACATTAGCATACAATATAAAAACCAGATGGGAGGCGGTAGTGGGCGAAGTGGAAGATGAAGATTGGGATGAGATCCTTACTAATGTTAAGATGGTCTCCTCTAAACTATCCGACAGATTGACTCAGCTGTATATACTGCATCAGGCATATTTGACTGCCCCGAAGCTCGCAAAATTCCACCCTTAACGCAGCCCACTTTGCCTGATGTGTAATTTAGCGCAGGGGGACTTTTACCACCTGATTTGGGCATACCCGCAGGTACAAAATTTTTGGAAGCAAGTGGTGCAATTTTTGCATGATGTAATGGGATCCCCGGTGTCACTTGACCCTAAGATGTTTGATGGGTCTGCATACTGATCTCGAGTTAGATAAGTTTTGGGCAACTTTTATCACCGAGACCCTGTTTGCTGCCAGGAAGAGGTTAGCTAAACATTGGATGCGCTCTCTAGCCCCGTGGATTCAGGATTGGAAGAGGGAGGTGAATGGCACCCTACCATATAAAATATTAAGTTATTGTCATAGAGGATGCCCGACCAAATATTCTAAAATTTGGGACAGATGGAACTCAAACGGTGAAACGTGTGCTTAACTAACCCACTTATTTTTGGTCAGTGTTCTCCCCCCTACAAGTTAACACTCTGCCATGATTGTATTTGATGTAATCATCCTGTGAGATTATATGTACCTAACTAAGTGTACACTCTTTTTTTTTGTTTTTCTTTGTTGCTTTTCAATAAAACATCTTTTTCAATAAAAAAAAAAGAATAGAGTTTAGGGCTTCAGTTAGGAGTGGGGCCAAGAAACACTTTTAGTATTTAGCTTTGAAGCCATCTGGGCCAGGGTGCTTATTGTGGTTATTGGCTGGTCTATTTGCGTTCACTGGCTAGGGGTGAGTGTGGGGAGTTCCAGAGGGTCTAGGAAGTCTGATATTTGAGTGGGATTATTGGAAGCAGGAGAGGCAGAGTACAGGGCTGATAGGTGTTTATGGAATAGTTGGAGGATCTTAAGAGGGTTACTGGTGTAGGAGTCCGAAGATGTCTGTAAACGAATGGGCTTGTAGATCTTTTCGAGATTGCAAAGAAATAGAGCTAAAAAAGAGTATGGTTAGTTGGCTTTTATGTAAACCCGATAGCTCGAACACCAGAGGGCTTTTTCAGCAGAGTCTGTCAAAAAGAGGTCTAATTCTAGTTTCGCTTTATCTAACTTACTTTTGTTAGAGGGAGTCGGGGAGCTTTGGAACTCAGTGTGCGCTTGGGTGAAATCTCGTTCTAGTGCCTGGAATCTAGAATGGTGTTCCTTTTTCCTAAGAGAAGCTAAGCTAATCAGGGTTCCCTGGATTTCAGATTTGTGGGCTTCCCAGAGTAAAAGCGGAGAGACATCATCGGTAGAGCTTAGGGTGACATAATTTTTGAGGTCAGATTCTACCTCCTGGATATCGGAGGGGGGAGTCAAAAGGGTATCATTCAGAGACCAGGTTCTGCTACTGGAAGGCGGGACTAGGGATGACAGAGAGGTTAGAATGGCGTTGTGGTCAGACCACAGGATAGGAACTATAAGGGAGGATGACAACAAGGGCACAGTACCTACCGAGACTAGAACGTGGTCAATTTGAGAAAAAGTGTTATGTGGATGTGAGTAGAACGTATACTGATTCTTGGTAGGATTGTGCTCTTGCCAGGTGTCAACTAGAGAATGTCTATGCAGAAGTTTCTGAAATGTGAATTTGTAGGAACTGGAGGAGGAAAAAAAGGGTGACTTATCTAAGAAGGGGAAGAGGACTTGGTTAGAGTGTCTGCCAGTTATTAAAGTGCCTTGTTTATGGGAATCTATAACTTGAAACAGGTGAGATAGGAATGAGGTTGGGTTTCGATTGGTGGCATAATAGGAGACTATAGTAACAGGTGTGTCGACTAGGTGGCCTATTAGGACTAAATATCTGCCTTCAGGATCTCGTAGTTCAGTCTTTAAGATAAAGGGGGCAGATTTATGGAAGGCGATTAGGACTCCTCTTTGTTTGGTGCCCGCTGAGGCCGTATATATTTGGGGGTATGCAGGGTTTATGTACTTTGGAGTGCATAAAGTAGTGAAGTCGGTCTCCTGGAGACAAACAATGTGTGCTTTAAGGGAAAAAAAATGCCTTTCGCCTCTTACAGGGGGAATTCAGCCCTTGTGAAGGAGAGGAGGTTAAATGTTACCATGGGGGAGTGCATGGTGTGAGGCTGGAATGTATCTCTACTGGATGGGGTCGCTCCCTCCCAGCGAGGTAGTGTGCTGTCCAGGCAGGCATTGGGAGCCTGCATGGAGGGAATCATGTTGCCTGGGGGTGCTCCAATGGAGGGAACCACCAGGCAAGTTGGGGGGCAGCAGTGGTAAGCAGCCCGGGACTGGTCAGCTGAGCGTCAATTTGAAATTTGCAGGATAAAGCAGCCAGATGGAGAATAGGATAGACTCCGCATTAGTAATGTGAGGCGGATCTTCACATGACTTCCTGAGCATAGTAAACGTGCATGAATAACAGAGGTTAACTTTTAAAATTGTTGCCTAGGAGCAAATAAATTGCGAGTATAAAGGCGACAAGAATTTTCCTGATCGTGACACCCGGGACTCAATTTAATATATTCGATTGTCGCGAGGTGGTTATGGATAAATTATTACGAGGATTGAATAATCAGAATGAAGGAGGCCAAAGCTGGTTTGTGAGTGCGAGGGGAACAGTTTAGGGGGTCACGGTCAAGTGTTTTATTGTTCAACATCAATAATAAACAGTAACAGTTAAACAAACATTAAGTTACTCAGGAGGTATCTAGAACTGAACCGTTTTAAGGTATATGTAGGAGCATCTGTCTTACTGGGTCCTTGTAGGGGGGAGCCTGCGAGAGAGCCTGTCTCTTGTTGCATACCCTTGAAGGCATTTAAAAATGCCCACAAGGTCAAGGAAAAAATTCCTGGAAGAGAAAACATTAGTGTGGTAATGGAATTGTTTGTAGAAAGATGGAGCTTCAAAAAAGAAAAAAACCTGGTACCAGTTAGGATCTATTATGTTCTTTGGGGAGACAGCAATAAAAGTTGCGGTAGAAAACCAGTTTGTTCTTCCATTGCGGGAATAAGCGCCTCGAGAAAGGCGTGTGGACAAGTCCCAGAAGGATGGTGATTACCTTCAGTCCATAGAGTCTGAGGGATCTTGATGGACAATGGTTATTCTACTTCTCTTAGAAGAAGAGGAGGGCGAGGGGGCCGTTTTCTGAGGCGAGCAGGAAGCTGAGCGTCTGCGAGTCCTTTGAGCTGGAGATGGGGTCCCAGGAGCCAAGTGGAGGTCTTGGAGGCAATTTTGCAGGTCTTCCACCATTTTACAGGTGTGTTTGTGGCCTTGATATGTGAATTGCAGGGCAAAGGGGAATCTCCATGAGTAAGTTATATGGCGTTGCTGCAGTATTTGTAAATGAGGCTTGAAAGCTCTCCTTTTAACGATGGTGGTTTGGGAGAGATCGGCAAAAAGTTGATATTGATGGCCCTGAAAGGTGAGGGAGTCCCTTTGTCTTGCGGCTTGCATGAGTTGCTCTTTGGTGCGAAAGTAATGTAGCTTTGCTATAATGTCCTGTGGTGGGCCATCTTGTTTGCGAGGGGCTAAAGCCCTATGGACACGGTCCATCTCGAGACGTTCGATAGGGATGGACAGGGCCAATTCTTGGACAAGAGCCGTGACTGCCGACTGCAAGTCATCGATCAATTCTGGGATCCCCCTGATCCTAAGAGTGGACCTTCTATCCCTATTTTCGAAGTCTTCCAGGTGGGACTGGAGGGTAAGATTTTCTTCTCTGAGTGATTCTAGCTCATCTGCTTGAGAGGCAAGGCGTGTTTCCAGCTCATGTACCCTCTGTACAAGCTCAGATGTGCGTGCCCTAGCTCCCTTATCTCCCTTGTTAAGCATTCAGTAATCTGATCAGATGTGTGCTTTAGTGCAAGGTAAAGCATGCGTTCGAATTGCAGCAGTATATATGCTTGTAGTTCACCTTGCTGGGAGAGGAAGGGGAGGCTAGGGGCTCTGTGTCTGACTCACCCTCGTCAGGATGGCGTGGCGGCCTCAGCTTAGGTGTCCGAGGTGTGCACATACGGGAGGTGGACGGTGGCGCCATCTTGGCGGAGGCCCGAGCCAGGGCCTTGCGTATATTTTTGGTCTGAAGCTTCGGCTTGGATCCAGAGGCGACCATTGCGGCCGCTGCAGGGGACTCATGGGGTCTCAGGAAGCCTGTTGGGGCTCTTTGGAGCTGTGAAGGATGGCTGGCTGCTGATCCGATCAGCTTAAAGTCCCCAGGTTGAGCGGAGCTCTAGAGTGGCATGTCTGTCCCGGTGAGCTTTGCGCATGCGCCCCGGACTGAACATTTTCAACTGGGTAATGTTTTAACCCACATGATTACCTTACTAACCTCGCGCATATAGCGAACCCTGAGGTAATGCTGATTAGTAGTTATGTCATTCCCCGCCTCCTTCTGAGCCTTTGAGCTAGACTGCCTTAACTCCTGCCCTGAATGCCTGGTGACCCATGGTCACACCTTTCTATCCTATGTTAGATTTGTTTTATACTGCTCCTTCACAGGATACACTTTGTCTGCTGGCCTGCAGTGAACCCAACTCCCATTCCCTCCCACCTGCCACACAACTGAGACCTATATATGGTCTAGTAGCATGGCACTGCATATTTTACCCCTTTACTGTTCCTGTGGGATCCTCACTCTATGCCTTAGTCCTGTGTACCCATATCCTTTAGCTTTATTAGGGTTCACTCTGCTTAACTGTACAAAATGTATACATGAGACTTGTTTGGTCTATAATATGACATTCTGATAGCTCTTGTATTGGTTGTCGTAGTCCCAGAGATAGTCTACTGCGCCTCCACTTCTTCCACTTCTTCCTCTGGCACCCAACGGGTTTTTACCCATTGGCTGGTGCTCCCCCACCACCCTTTGGATAATTGCTCCGCTCTGGAGCCAATTTCTCCCTACTATCCTCATAGTTTTGCCACTCTCATCTACCTCCTGAGTACTACTCATTAACCTATACCTACCTGCTCCTCTTCCCTACTACGGCTGCCCTACCTAACCTAACCTCCCCGTTTCATTTTCTCCAGAGGGGAATCCCTGTTTGCTATCATCCAGCAGCTGTAGTAACTGGCCACACTCCTAGATGGGCCCCCTGAATGTTTTAACTCTCAATGTACAAGGCCTTAACTCCCCTCCCAAATGATCTAAAGCCTTCCGCACCTTTTCCACGCTCTCTGTCCATGTAGTTTGCCTTCAGGAGACACACTTCTCTTCCCAATCCTTTCCAAAATGTTTTAATCGCCAATATCCTCAGGTCAACATGGCTTCTGCCTCCACCAAACAACAGTGGGGTTTGACTGCTTTACACTACACCACCCCATTTATTCTCCTGCCAGAGATCAAAAACCCAGAAGGTCGATACCTCATCCTCACAGGCCTCCTATTAGATAAAAAAGTTACTGTTGTCTCCTACTACACCCCTAACACCAATCCGCCGTCGTTTCTTTCCCACTTTTTCAAAGTAATAGATTCTCACAAGCGTGGTACGCTCATAATCTGCAGGGACTCCAACCATGTTCTATATGTTCTTATAGACAAATCCCCAGCCCCGATAACCACCCATCATCTCTCTTACCAACAGCTCCTGAATAGAGTTGAGCGAACCTCTGGAAGTTCGGGTTCTGCTGGTCCGGACGGAACCCGAACGATCGCACGGACACCGAACCCCATTGAAATCAATGGGGACCCAAACTTTTAGGCACAAAAATGGCTGTAACAAAGTCCTGGAAAGCCCTAGAGGGCTGCAAAATGAAGTAAAATGGGGGTAAGGGTAGGGCAAGTGCCCTACAAAAAAATGGGGACAGGGAAATAACTTTAAATATTTAAAAAAAAAAAAAAATAATAAAAAATGCAAAAATGAAGGTGAATGCTACTACCCACCAATAGCCCCGACCCCTAAACAGATATTCTTGTATATCTTGTACCAACCTCAGGGACGTCTAATACTCGCATGGTGCGAACACTCTTAGATAATGAAACTTT
>BLSH010468639.1:990473-1005571 GCA_018402905.1 Glandirana rugosa | reverse complement strand
CTTAGGTCAATGTCGCCTTGCATGAGGGTATCGAGTTGTGAAACTAGCCAAGATGTTCAGTAGGGGTCTCCCAGAATCCCACTTCAACGAAATTTAAATAGCTCAGCATCTCCCCTGATATTGTCCCGGGAAGAGACGTTTCTTTTTCTCACCTAAAAGACGGAGCCTTGATACTGGGGGTTTGCCAACTTACATCAAATGTCCATAAGGAACTCGGGACTCAACTACACTTTATTAAGAGAGGAACAGGGGACATAGTACCTATCTATACGACATAGGTTATACATACCCTCATCACAACTCGCTTGGGCCTGACATTGCAAGCCCAGGCATGGCTTGAAACGAACCCGAACGATTTTTGAAATGTCCGGGTCCGGGTCCGTGCCACGGACACCCGAAAGTTCGGTACGGACCCGAACGTTACAGTCCGGGTTCGCTCAACACTACTCCCATACATATTGGATACAGCATATCTATCCATGATACAGGGGACAAGGAGAGAATTATTTCACATCAACTCAGGGCTCAAGGAATACCTGTAAACTACATTCAACCGTTTGGGGGTCATAGTTCCGAGGCAGAAAATCCACTCTTTTTCTTTGCAGAGAAGGGCCCTGTTATAGTCCCCTCTACGACTCGATAAATTTAAAGCAACTTCACCCTAAGACCCTCTGGGGATGACTTGTAGAACCGATCAAAGTGTTGAGCTATGGGAGTACGTTCCGCTGTAACTGGATTCTTAGGCGGCTTGATACTGGAGAGGTGTTCACCGATACAGATCCTGAGTTGGCATTTGGTTTTGTCCACATAGTATTTCCTACATGGGCATTCCAAAATATACAGGATCCTAGATGCAGTTAATAAACTGCCTAATGTGATAGGTCCGTTGGTTATCTGCATCAGTGAACACCCCGGTGCGCTCCACATATCGACAGATATGGCAGTGGCCACATAGGAACATCCCGGTAAGACGTGGCATATCTGTTAATCGGTTTCCTGATGAAGTATGTTTAAATTCAGACTGCACCAGGCTATCCCTTAGATTTCTCGCCCTTTTGGCAACCAAAAGGGGTCTAGGCCCCACAACCTGAGCTATATTGCGTGATTGAGTAAGTACGTGCAAATGTCTAGATAGAATGAAACGCACTTTGTTCCATTGGGAGCCGTATTGTGTGATAAAACACATGGGATATTTCAGAGGAGGTGGATTTCAACACATCTGTTTTGAGTAGATCCTCACGGGGCATTGAAGAAGCGCATTTACGTGTTCCTCTAATGGTTTTGTTTGAATATCCTCTGTCTCTAAATCGTTGGTACAGCTCCCCAGACTCAGATCTATAATCACTGTCACTTGAACAGTCTAATAGATCCTGAGGGACGTTTTGTGCTACTGTTTTGTAGGATCTACCGAGTAACATGTATTCTGGCTGCGGTGTATGTCCCACCTCCCTTCTCACCGGCCGTACTGAGAACTGTGTTGGCCTACCAGCTGGGTCACCCGGGGACCCCGCTCGTAGTGATGGGGGACCTTAATGGCTACTTAAATCCTATACTGGATAAACATCCTCCTATGGCTGGTGGGGGGGGCGGGGTCGGGGTACGGCGCTTCAGAAATTCATACAAGAGGTGGGTTGGATAGATCCATGGCGTCTTCGCAATCCCTTTCTAAAGCAGTTTACCTGCTTCTCAAAGACACACATGTCTCTATCACAAATTGATTTGTGCCTGTGTACTCATGTGATGCTTGCCAATATTACAGACATCCATTATGCAGTAAGGGGTGTATCTGATCATTCCCCTATGATAGTTTTGTTGCAAGCCATACCGGCCTCCAGCTTACACCGAGCTTCGTGGAAGCTGAACGCTTTTTGGCTCTCCCTGATCACTAGCCAGGAGAGTATAACAGCATCCATTAATGCTTTTTGGATACATCACTCGAATCATACGGACCTGGCTGTGGTTTGGGATACGTTAAAGGCTTACTTGCGGGGAGTGTTCATTAAGGAGGTGAAGGCGGTCAAGGATGCAACAAAAGCACAAGGGATACAGGCGGAGAAGTTGGTGTGTAAATTTGAAGCTGATTATGTGGCGGATCCCACTGAGGCCAAACGGGAGGCGTGGGAGGCAGCACAAGAAGCATTGAACTACATTAATAAGTCTGGGGCAGATAGGAAGAGGTTCTTTAGCAAACTAGCGTTTTATGAAGAGGGAGAACAAACTGGTCGGTTATTGTCCAAAATAACACAGTCCCAACAGTCTTTGCCCCCTATAGGAGCTCTGCCTACCAAACAGGGAAGGTTGGTTAATGATCCGGATCTTGTGATGAGGGAACTGGTGAGCTTCTACTCCGACCTATACTGTTCTCGAGGGAATTATTATTCAGAGTCCCTGCAGGAGTTTTTGGGGGGGATTGAATTGCCTGCCTTGTTGGCCCCACATCGAGAGAAGTTGGACGCCCCTATAGTTCTGGAGGAACTGAAGGAGGCTATTGGCCTGTTCCCTAACTGTAAGGCCCCGGGAGATGACGGACTGCCGATGGAGGTGTATAAGCAGTATGGAGATGTTATCCTGCCATATATACTCAAAGTACTTAATTATGCACGAGAGGAGGGAGTTCTACCGATGTCTATGAGGCGGGCCAATATTGTCCTATTGCTAAAACCAGGGAAGGACCCAGTTGACCCCGGCTCCTACAGGCCCATATCCCTGTTACAGAGTGATATAAAGATTCTGGCCAAGGTCCTGGCATTAAGACTAAATAAAGTAATATCCACCATTATACAGATCAATACGTATATCCAGATCAATCTGGATTTATGCCCCAAAAATCGACCGCTATAAATCTGCGCAGACTCTATCTTAACATTCAAACACTGGCTGATAATACAGGAAATAGGGCCTTACTATCATTGGATGCCCACAAGGCCTTTGATAGTATTGAATGGAAATATCTTTGGCCGACGTTGACTAAGATGGGTTTTGGGGCAACCTATATGGCCTGGGTCAGGCTGCTATATGCTTCGCTGGTGGCGGCGATCAGGGAAGCGGGCAGAGTCTCACAACCCTTCTCTTTGCACACGGGCACCCGGCAGGGGTGCCCTCTGTCCCCCCTGTTGTTCGCTGTCGCGGTGGAGCCCCTGGCGGCAATGATCCGACCAAACCCAAACATCCATGGCTTTAAATACGGTGGGATACAGGAAAAAATCATGTTGTATGCGGATGACGCATTGCGTCTCCTAGGAGACACCTCTGGGTCTCTGGGGGAGGCGATGGTGGTCATATCCCAGTTTGGCAGGTACTCGGGCCTGGTCATAAATTGGACCAAATCCTCCATCATGCTACTGGATCCTATACAGGACACTCAGATAGCCTCAATACAGAACATACCTGTGTCTTCAGGTTTTAAATACTTGGGAATACAGATTACCCCTGACCCATTGGAATATGTGTCCTTGAACATAATGCCACTGATAGGTCGGATTAGGGATAAGATCAAGGTTTGGTCAAAGCTGAAATTATCTCTGGCTGGCAGGGTAAATCTTATAAAAATGGTCTTCATGCCCCAACTTCTTTACGCACTGCATAATACTCCGGTGGTGATACCTCTGAAAGTGTTTCACATCATCAACATGGCCTTCCGATCCTTTTTATGGCTAAATAAGCCTTCTCGAATTAAGCTGGAGCAGTTGCAGAGGCCAAAGGATGCAGGGGGATTGGCATTACCAAACCCGTGGCTGTACTATTTGGCATCCCAGCTGCAGCATATTGCAAGGGCTATGTTGGTGGAGCGAGAGGGGGGAGATCCAGTAATGGACTCCTCCGTACTCTTATTAAGGTATATAACAAAAAATGTGGAGGTGGCAAGGGGCTTAGAGGCCCTGGCCTATGCTTAACCAAATAAAAGATACCCCACCTATGCTCTAATGCAGAAGGTGTGGCTTAAGGCTAGACAGTTGCAAAATGTAGATGGGTTTACTGTACTGAGCCCTATATGGAACAATAAATGCTACCCGGAATTCTTGGCAATAGATAGCGGGCCTAGGTGGGCAAGATATGGGATCACAGATCTGAAACATATTTTTTGTAATGGCAAATTGCTGAATTTCCCTTAGTTAAGGCATAAATATGGGATCCCACAAAGTATGTACTTTTATTACTTACAATTGTACCATGCAGTTGGGACACAATTTGAAGGGGCAAAATGGGAATTCTTCCAAACACCAGTCTTTGATTACATGGGGGAAGTCTCTCTCCTTAAGGGATTCATCTCCATCTGCTACTCCATGTTGTTAAAAGCCTTTCTGTGGAGCTACTCTATAGGGGTGATTGATAAATGGGAAAGAGACGTGGGGGGCTTTTGAAAACGATCAGTGGGAGGAGGTTTTGCAGGCGGCTGTGACCTGCTCCCTTAACGTGGCGCAGAGAGTATCACAGTTATACATAATTCTTAGAGTGCACTTAACGCCTGCCCGATTATGCGGAATGAGACTGAGGGAAAACCCCAGCTGTACAAGATGCCTCAGGGACCATGGGGATTTGATCCATTTATTGTGGCGGTGTCCAAAGCTTCATTTGTATTGGACCAGGGTAATAGATACAGTCAACTCAGTGTTTCGGGTGGCCGTGCCTAGTGACCCGAAACAGTGTATATTGGGTATCCTGGATGACTTACCTGTTGAGGAATTTACTAGGACAGCCGTGGCTAGAGCCCTTTTTCAGGCCTGTATCTTGGTGTTGAGGCATTGGAGATCCGAGGATCCCCCTGTACTCAAGGAATAGATAGGGCACATGGGAAGTATGCTGAGGATGGAAAAATACATATACCAGCACAGGGGATGTCCCCAGAGATTCAACAAAATATGGGATCTATGGCTAGACACTCCGAGACTATCCCCCATGTAATTAGTGATGGATAGAATACTGGGGTAAGGGTATATTGCTTATGTTATTCTTATATGAGCCTCGGTTCTAAGCGCAGAAGCACCACTGTCCCCCGGCTGGGGGAGGTGTGGACGTTGTACCCCTGTAAGAATGTGTGGGGGGGATGAAGGAGAATGGTAGAGGGCTGGTATGGTAGGGAGATACTTGATTATATAGTATATGGCAGGGTGCTTCTTTATTGTTAATAGGGTTATTATGAATGCTTTGGTAAGCAGGACTGCAAACCATTGAATGTATCACTTGTTACTTGGCTTTTGCAATCTTCATGTAGTAATTACACTCCTAATGCATTTTGATGTGAATGTACCTGTCTTACCTGTTCTTACTGATCAGCAAATAAAATCTTCTTCTGATAAAAAAAAAAAATGGACAAAACTTTGAACAAAAACATACCTGAAGGACCTGTCTTTATATACTGAAAAAAACAATCATTTGGAGACAGAATAGTCAAAAAAGTACTAGATCCACCCACAAAACCCAAATTGTTCTGGGAAAAACAAGGCTTTTATGCATGCAGGAGATGCAAGGCGTGCCAACAAGTAGATGAACATCTGAGAGGGCTAACGGGATTCATATCACCATCTAACAATAAAAAATGTATAATTAAGGAGTGTATAACTTGCCAGTCAACCCACGTGGTATATGCCCTCCTATGTCCCTGCAAGCTAATGTACATAGGCCGCACCAAGAGAAAGCTTAGTAAAAGAATATCAGAACACATAGAAAACATAAAAAAGGAATACAAAGATCATAGCGTATCTCTACATTTTATACAAAAACATAACAGGGACCCAAGGGGGTTGAAATTTTGGGGCATAGATAAAATACAAGCCCCATGGAGAGGAGCCAACTTGATTAGAGAAATCTCCAAAAGTGAAACACACTGGATCTATAGTACAGATTCTTTATTCCCCAAAGGGCTGAACATCGAACTAGATGTCAACAGTTTTATAAGTAATTACTAAAAGAATAATAATGTAGAAATTTCAATAAACAGCGCAAAAACCAATAAACATAAAAACGATAGTGTAAGCCAACTAGAACACTAGATAAGTCTTAAACAATAAAGATCAATCCAGACACAGAACAAAATGGGACCAGATGATAGTAATACGAAAAATAATACAAAAATAAAAAAACAAAAAATAAATAAAAAAAAACAATATATCAAATATTATAGATCCTAGGGTAGAGTCCATAAAAAGGTAAAGAACAACTCTGCAGATCACCTAAAGTGATAGTAGAAGTTTCACACAAACAATAGATAACAAAAATAACCAAATAGTCACTGTTAGGGGTCTATTGGGTAAATTTAATATATGAACTCAAAACAAATATTGGCAATATCGTATTGTTAAGTGAATGGGATGGAAAAAAGCCCGCTACTAAATAAACACGTGAACCGACCAGTAGACAACATAACGGTAGAATCCTTAAAGTGTTAGTAAACCCCCAAAGCTGTTTTTACCTACAGGTAAGCCTATAATAAGGCTTACTTGTAGGTAAAAAGAATATCTCCTAAACCTGCATGGTTTAGGAGATATTCTCCCTGCATGCAGCCTCTGACATTAGCGGCGCATGCGCTCTGATGATCCGGCCGAGGCGTCCGGCAACTCAGAGCTGGCTGCCGGAACGAAGAGCTCCCGCGCGCATGCGCGGGAATGACGTCACGCGGCTCCAGCCACTCACAGCGCCGGAGCCGCGTACCCGGAAGAAAGAAGAGGACCAACATTTCAGCATCCTTAGCGCTGACTGACTCGGGCATCGGGGGCCTCGTTCTAAGGTAAGTATTTCTTAATATGTTAGTATGTGATGCATACTAACATATTAAAGAACAAGAAAGGTGCGCCTCTAAGTGCAGTAGTGTATAAAACAAATTTATTAAACAAGATAAAAACTACTCAGCAGCCATTCCAGACAGACCAAGGACAACCATAGCCAGCAGTGGCTGACACTGCAATGCGCACCTGCACACTACCATTGTGAGTAGTGTAAGGGCCCCTCCCTTCCCCCCCCCCCAAGAGCCCGCAGCCTCAACCTGTCCGGGCTCCCCCAACCCTCACTCCCGTGCTTGCGCTGCCTACTCCGTTTTTTCTTCTACTAACATATTATGCTATTGTCTTGCAGGATTTTTTTTTTTTTTTGGGAACGGGTTTACTACCACTTTAAGTGGCAAAGGACTATGGGGTGTCAAGAAATATGCACATTCAATGTTTTTATTAATGTTTTATAGATGGAATATGTGTACACACAATTTTATAATTTTACATATGTTTTATGTTGCTTATATTATAGTAAGAGGAATTTGCCACAATCTAGCGAGTGCAATGTATAAGTATACATTGGGTCTAATTACCCAGAGGTACAGAGATATATACTTACATTCAAAGAATTTATACGTTCACACCCGTATTTAATAACAAATCCAACGAATTGAAATACATAGGACAGAATTAATGACGCGTAAGAGTGTAAAATAGATACAATGAAATGGCAACAATTATCATACATTAGTGTAAGCGCAGCTTTGTAAAAAAATGAGTTTATAAAAATGAAACAAATGAAACAAATAATATAAACAAAAGCTTTTAACGGTAGAACGCCTAGTCAGCTAGCATCCACTCGCACAGCTGGCAGGTAACATACTCACGCCAACACTGTATGATAGAAGCGATGATATGTATGATTTTGAAATAGACCAATGAAATTGCAATAATTATTAGATACCAGTTTAAGCGCAGCTAGGTAAAAAAATTAAGCAAACAAATGAAACAATAATGTAAACAATAGCTCCTATCAGCAGAAACCAAGTCAGCGAGTATTCGCTATCACAGCTGATAGGTAACACACCAGTTGCGGCACTACAAAAGAATACAAGCCGTGGCGTGTGATCAACCCCATTGACAAAGACGTAATGACGAAACGCGTCTGGGAGTGATCACACGGCATTCATTTGGATTACCAAGACAGAGTGAAAGACACTGAGCACCCACGCACCATAGGCCGGGAACACCAACAACAGGAGGCTTCCCCTGCACAAAGGACATGGTGATATAACATAACCAAAGCGCAATATTTTGTGATTTGATGTAAGCATGTTTTAGGGGAGAGGGGGCGTGTGTTATAAAGATAACAGTTTTACGCTATGAGGCTCTCCCTTTTCATTTTGCATGCTGCTTGAACAACCCTGAGGAAAAAACAACAGGGATTCATCCACTGGAAGGAAAAGAGAAAGACCAAAGGGGTATCCTACTCACCTTTAAGGAGCAGGACAGCGCTTTAAGTTATCAGCTTCGGTAAGTGGGGATCCAAAAGGGGATAAAGCAATAAGGAACACAATCAGCGGGGAAAAGTGGAAGTTCTCCCAGTGAAAATGATTTTATAGTATGGACTGGTTCCAAGTTTAACCCCATAAGGATTGAAATAATTAAGATAGAAAGATTCAGTGTTTTATATGAAAGGAAGACTGAGACCCGGAACATGGACTAATGATATATAGACTGCAACATGTATTTCATATCTGTGTTTTAAAGTTTTATAAGTGATTTTATAAGTATGTTTAACAATGAATAGTGCTAAAATCCTTTTGAATACATAGATTAACACATACAGAAAATAGCAAAACAAAAGGAAACATCGCTTTATAAACAGTTTAATCATCAGCGGCGCTGCTAACTTTAACAGGGGGTGTACTAGGAAAAATACACAACGAGTTAAAGTCTATACTATGTTTTGCAATCTATATAGCAGCAGCCGATAACAATAATACAAAATAAGAACAAAAATACAGTTAACACAACAAAACCTCAAAACAATAAATTGAGCGCTGGGTACAGAGATAATCACACCATTTATCTTTGAAGTAGACTTTGGTTTTGATTAAAATTGTGTGCTAAATAATCCGTGCTAGGACCAATGAATTACTCATATACACTAATCCCTCTGACCCTTATTAGGAATCCAGAGATCAGTCAATGAGTGGGGGCTGCTGCCATATAAGTATCTACTAAGAGGTACCTTGGTAAATAAAATTGAACAAATGCTGCGCCACCCCAAATAATAATCAACAAACCAAAGAATAAATATACAAAAAGTGGTAATTGCTTCAAATTGTGACCAAAATGTTATGTGCAAAGATTGCTAAGTTGGATGCAACCATCCAGTGTAGTCCATAAACATAAATACAAAGGTTGATATATAGAATGCAACCATCCAGTGCAGTTCATATAAAATAAAAAGTGCTCTGTGCTCCAAATCAAGTGCCAAGTATGCAGTCCGTGGTGCTCAGTGACAGACCCCTCTTGTGACCCCACTCACCAGAAAAAATGGACCCCCAGCTTTGCAGTCTGGGGGTCACAATAGGCTTGTTCCTGGTGATGGTCAACCAAGGAATACGATACAGACAATGCAGGACCCATTCCTATTAGGCTGTAGACTGTAGGCTCCACTTCTCCACATAAAGTGCTTAAAGATGAACTTCATGAAAACCAGCAACTTGTGGGTATGCTACTGCATTCTCCAATCAGGAAGCTGGGGGTGTGTCTTTCCTCATCATGTGAATCGGCTATGGGCCAGGGTCAGGATCGGAAGCCGCAATCACATAACCCCGCTCCCATATCTCTATATAGTTTTTTCTTTTGGGTGTCCCTATCAACCTTTTCCAATTTTTTACTTATATTTGTGTTAAAATCCTTCCACTGTTGTCAGTCTTTAATAGGTTCTAATTTTGTCTGTATATCTGTCTTTCTAAATTAGTCATTTTTATTTTTTTATTTTTAAAACTAGTTCCTGTAATTTCAAACCTACACCGTTAAAAAATTTGAACCACTCATTTAGTGATTCTGGGTCATTCAGCCCATCCTGGGGGGTTACATCCCACCTCAGGCTCCGCACAATGATTTTTTCTTTTAAATAATGCTCAAAAGTGCAAATATCCCATCATGTTCTGACTTGTTTTTCCAGTGCATTTCGCAAAGATGAGAGAAATCCATTAAAATCATCACAGACCTGAGTTTCAATATTTGTGTAAAATAAAGCTTCCAAATCTATTTGTCTAATGCTTAAAAATGTCACTGCTTCCATAGTTGCTATGTATTATACAGTGCTATTATACTATAAAATCGGATTTCAAAGGCGCCCTCCAAAGAGCTCCAGGATAATGGAGAAATTATGGATTAAATTGTCTAAAACACTTCAAAGTGCACTCTAAGGGCAGCTGCTTATAATATTATAAAACTCCTTAAAACCCCAGTTAGCACCACATTATCAGCAGAGCTCAAGAAAAATTGATACAATTAGCTTCAATCAAACAAACATTATCTCTCATGACACTGAGATATAACAATCATTTGTGCATTCGTCTCTCTTAGTCTGTTCCAGCGCCTACGAGACAAGGGGTGGTTATATGTCACCAATTTTCTGCGCACGGATGGGACTCTCTCGCCTGTTGCAGGGGTAGATGCAACCACCACCCCCCTTGGATTTCCTTAGTGGCCTCCAGCTCCGCGCCTTCCTACAGAAATACATTTGGGTGCCGGGCATCTCCAGACCGCTCACTGACCTGGAGGACATTTTCCGGGGTGAACTGCTCCGCCACAGCCTTTCGATGGTATACACCTCCCTGACCAAACCTTTGGAGGGCTTCACATCCCCGTTTCTCTCCAAATGGGAAGTGGATCTAGGCCTCCAATTTACAGACTTCCAAAGGGAGAAAATATTGCATTTTGCACACAATTCCACCATCGTCATCAAAACCCAAGAGACATGCTACAAAATCTTATCAAGGTGGTATAGAGTCCCCTCGGTCCTGCACCATCTCTACCCGCGGGTCTCTTACCTGTGCTGGTGATGTGGCAGGGAGGAGGGTACAATAATCCACATTTTTTGGAGCTGCCCCAAGCTGCAATCCTTCTGGTGGGGGGTGACCCGCACCATCAGACACCTGACGGGCGTTGACCTACAGGGCAAGCAGGCGGTCTGCTTACTCACCTATCGGAGCGACCCATTAAAAAATATAAATCCTCACTTACCATACAACTCCTGAATGCGGCCAAGGCCTGTGTTCACCTTTGCTGGAAATCAGAGAACCATCCATCGTTGGCGTTGTGGTTCTCCATGGTCAACGAACTGAGGGACAAGGAAGACCTCACCGCTACCCTGCACAATAAAGAGGAGACCGACCTGGAGACCTTGCGGAGATTCCGCATCAGGGATGATTTTGGGCGTCTAATTGGGAGACCCAGGCACGGGACATACCCTTTGTACCCTTCATACCCTTTATACATTTCTTTGTATTTCCCATGTTCTCTTTTTATGACCTGTTTAATTATCTCTCCCTTTTGTTTTACCTGTTCTGATCCCTCTTTCTGTGGTCAGTCTGACGACAACCCTCATCACTGTCTGACTATTCCCACTTTCTGTTTATGAAAGATTCTGCAATGTCACTTCAATATTAGGATTCCTGCCTACCTAAGTTCTCACCCTATAAGTTTTATTACACACTGCTTAGTCATGGCCCTCTTCACAGGATGATGACCTTGTCCCACACTCTGTTTTTTAACCTTTGGAAAAATGTCAAACGACTACTGTCACTACCATAGGCCGACCCTTCGGAAGACGGAATGGTTGGAGTATTGGGTTCAGCCCCCCAAACACGTTGCTATATATTAGACTACTACGCAATTGTCGATTGTTACTGTTCTCCTGTTAAGAACGCTGTAGTTTAACCTGGATCTATGAGGCTGTAACCCACCGCTATGACAGTTGTACTTTACTTGGATGGTGTTCATTGTCTGTGCAGATGTTTGTATCCTGTAACCTTTTTTCGATAAATAAAGGAATTACAAAAAATAAATAAATAAATAATTGTGTTCAAGCAGAAAAGTCACTGCAAGAACAAGGAACTCCTTTAGTGTGTTATCATAAAAACTATACTTAAATAGATGGAATTTAAGGGCTTCTATGGCTAAGGAATGAGGGATGCATGAGTATAGTGATCTGACATCCATCGTAACCCACAAAAAGGAGTTTTTCCATCTAATGTAAGAGCTATGATATTGCCTACCTTTTGCCTGTTTTCTGCACACTTGGACTGATTTGACTATTCTTTTGTTTACTACCTCTAGACCTCTGCTAGGACCTTGCTGCTCACTTGTTTGCTGCCTGCCTAGACCTCTGCTCGGACCTGACTACTCTCCAGCCGGCTGCCTGCCTTGACGGATGCCTGGACCTGAAACTCTGGTGAAGACCAATTGTTACTTAAATTTCATGTTTTGGGTGAGCTTGGGTCACCTGTCAGGGGACACGGTAACATCATGCCACTCATATTACTGACAATTACCAGATGTACCTCTAGTAAGAAGATCTTTTTAGAATCTGTGCACTGATATATTTATAAACTGCTGGTACTCGTATCTGTTCAAAGTTGGCTGGTAAAGTCTTAGTAATTTTCTTTGTGTTAAGAATGTTAAGTATGCTTATCAAAATTAATAAAATTAAGAAGAAATGGAGAATTCACAATATCAATTTCACTGAAATCACTCCACTCATCCCAAATAGTCATGGAACCATTGTCACAAAATTAAACACTTCAGCCCCCAAACCAGCCAGAGCTTTTATTTTCTTGGAGATGTTTTGGTTTTTGGCATTGGTAATTTTTTTATATTTTGGTATTTGGGGGTGGGGGATATTGTGTATTATTTTATGTTACAAGGGACTTTCATTTTGTTTAAACTGATCTTTTTTTTTTTGCAACAAAGTTCCTCTTAAAAAGGTGGGCTTTTGTTTCAGGGAGTATTATTCTGGGGGGGTTATTTCATTGGGGGTTAAAAGGCTTCTCTTTAAAAAAAAAAAATGGGGGGGGCTTTTGTTTAAGTGACTGTATTTTGAGGTTGTTTCTTTTAGAAGCTTTTTATTTTTATTTTATGTTGATATGTCCTAAAATTTTAGGTACTCAAAAGGCAGTATTCACTTTTTACTCACCATCAGTTCTTGTATCTGCCTTTTGTTTGCAGCATTTCCCAGAATCATTTGAAAGAAAGAAAAAAAAATATGTGCAATAACTTTGTGCACCTGAACCACCCCTTATTATATTTCTCACATTCAATGTACCCACCATTTGCATAAATAAAATAAAAATCGGGCATATATCAGTGAGGCCTATTATCCCTGATTAAAACTGTACTTCTTCGGGCCAATTTTGCACTGCAGCAGGGCCGCTGGTAAGGCAGTACAGCCAGCCCTCCTGTACTGGGCCCAGGGCCCATCAGTTCAAAAGAGGGGCCCAGGTACCTGCTAAACAGGAAAGCTGGCTGAACTTTCTTATTGCAGACACAGGTCCTCTTCTGCCTCTCTCTGCAGCACTGCTAGCTTCTCCTCCTCTTCCTCCCTCCTGACTGCACTGCAGGGGGATTGTTTCTAGCACATGCTCCCCTTCCATCTGCTGTCTGGGCCCCCTTGTGTGCCCCTTTCCCCTGCAGCACTACATTCTTCCCTCCTCTCCTCTGCTCCTGCCAGCTGCTGCAGACACACAGGGTATGTTTCAGGATGGAGAGAGGGGCTAGGGGCTGGTAAACATTTATTGGCTTCTTCTTTTCCTGAATGAACACAGTGAGTGATCAGTATTAATCACTCCTGTGTCCATTCATTACTGAAGCATAGTAAACACGGTTTACTATGGTTAAGTTTGTGAATGAGCAAGAAGCTTCAGAGTGCTTCCTATTCATTCATCTGTGTAGCTGAGGCTGTAGAGAAAGGGACTGGTAAATCTATGTTGTCAGTCACTTCCGGCCGAGGGGGCCCTGTCAGGTAGGCTGTATGGGGTCCCATTATTTCTAACAGCAGCCCTGATCTTCAGTATCTTAACTATTGTAGTAAAGCTCAAGCCTGTTCCCTTTTTCTCTGCTTTTTGTCTCTGTTACTTTTTCGGTCAATTCTCCCCACTTTACTGCTGCTGGTCAGTTTTACACTACTGTATCATCTAAGATCCCTTGATCCTGATTATAGTTTAGTAGAAATTGACCAGTGGCAAGACAGTTTTATTGAGAACAGTAACAGTCTCAGCAAGCTACTGGCCAATTTCCATCTTCTGGTCAAAGAAGGCCTATTACAGCTTGATGCTAAAACATGTGTTGCTGCTGAAACTACCTGAAAATGCCTTTTGTTCAAACTGAAATGAATCACACTGGGATACTACTCTGTATGTAAATCAAGCTAATTGCAAAACAAATTAATTAATTCCACAACCAAATATGCACTGTCTGACTATATGTGGCTGAGATAGAGAAAACCATGCTGCTACATAACACCACATACAGTCTTTAAATCTTTTCCTAAGTATATTATTTAAATAGTTTGTGTATTTTCATTGTTGTCCTTGAAGAAACTTTCCCTGCTGTATGGTATGTTTCTTTAATTTTCATCGATACATATCCTCTGGAAGAAGGTATTACCCCCTTCATGACCAGGGCATTTTCTGCTCTTCAGCATTGTGCTATTTTAACTGGCAATTGCACAGTCGTGCAACACTGTACGCAAATGAAATTTAAATAATTTATTT
This sequence comes from Glandirana rugosa, assembly GCA_018402905.1. Taxonomy (NCBI): domain Eukaryota; kingdom Metazoa; phylum Chordata; class Amphibia; order Anura; family Ranidae; genus Glandirana; species Glandirana rugosa. Next base: position 991,074 of record BLSH010468639.1, on the reverse strand, counting down.
CATATGATTTAATATTACACACAGCGCCTTCCCTTAGGATTTTATATGAAATCCCTATGAATGTATAGGTGTGTGAATACGCATCACACGTAAGCCGCCACACCTGGGGCTGCTGCCAGTGGGAGTAAATCTCTTGAAATCTGGTAAACGGAAAAGGCAGCGCCTCTATACATTCACCCCAAAATACTTGTTAACAGTGACTCTACACATATGTGAATAAATTATATGAGTTAGAAATAACCAAGAGGCCACTACTAGCTCTCTTGTAAAATAAACAAGAATTCATAAAAATAATACACACAAAATAATAATTTGCTTTAAATACTTATAAAGTGTCTATAGTGCTTAAAAAGTGCTTAATATAACTCCAAAGTGCATCCGTGTAAAAAATTGCAAACTCAAAGTTCATAGAGTGTCATAATCATAGATCCATATAAAATAAAGTGTCCAAGTGCTGGAATTCTTGTTGGCAAAATTACCAACAGGTTCTTCCCATGAAACCCAGTGCAAACAAAGTGCTTCTTAGCGTGCTGGAAGGGTTAATGTACGAGGTGACGGTAATTGGGAAGGTCGTGCGATTCTTCGTGAAACAAACGTGACC
>BLSH010468639.1:967088-988665 GCA_018402905.1 Glandirana rugosa | reverse complement strand
GACTGCGAGGTTCTCATAGTCAGTAAATAGTCGAGGGTTTTTAGGTATTTTTGGGTTATTTTGGTGGTCCCTCTGGCTATTATTCACCCTAGCTAAGGAACAAAAGATCCCGACCACTTATAGAACTAATAAAGGAGGTTGGAGAGTGCTCCTCTATAGGTCGAATAAATTTCCTATCGTTCCTAGACTAGAGTGAAAATGTCAGTTATGCCCAACCCCTACTGACATAAGACCGATCACAGCTACAGTTAAGCGACATATGATTATAGTTTGTCCATATACGATATCTCCGTCAATTTACCCGTGATCTCTCCTAGAAAACAAGGAATCGATCCCACTTATTATCGGTCTCCCTGGTGGTTTTATTGGGTTTTTATGGATTTTTGGGAGCTGATAAATGACTGATACTCTTGGAGCGTCAGGTATCAAGTACCTCGCCTCTCTTTTGTTGAGTATCCCCTTCTTGGATGCTCTTTTTATCACCTTTTTTAATTTGGCTTTATATTTATTGTTGGGATTACTTTTCAATTCCTCGTATGTGTCTTTGTCATGCACTATATTACGAAGCTCTCCCAAGTAGTCTTCCTTATTCAGGATAACAAGGCCTCCGCCTTTATCGGCAGCCCTGATTACAATGTTTTTCTTGGCCTCTAGATCCTTAATCCTTTTTTCTATATCTCTTTTACATCTTATCGGTTTTGTTTTCAGCATGGCCAGATCCTGTTCTACTGCCTGTTTGAAACTCTCAATGAAATGGTTACCCGCCGTTTTGGGATTGAATACTGAATGATTCCTAAGGGTAGTATGTTGATATTCGGTTTCTATGGTTTTTTCAACGCTATGGGTCTGTTTTTTAGAAAAAAAAATTTTAATGTTCAGTTTCCTAATGAATTTTTGTAAATCAATAAAGAGGTCAAATTTCTTAAGATGTCTATCAGGGGCGAATTTCAACCCCAGTGATAGAAGCCTGAGTTCCTCTTCCGAGAAGCTCACATCACTAAGGTTAAAAATGCCATCTATTAAGTTGTTCTTTTTCTTTTTCCTGCTACCTCCCCTACATCCTCTTCTTCTTCCTCTCCTACATATTCTTGTGGTAGAGGTCTGGGGTACCAGGGTTTCCATTCCCCCATCTCTGCAAAGTGGGGTTGGTGTTGGTTGCCCCTGCCCCTCCCCCGGGGAAACCCCCTTCCCCCCCTTGCTGGGGGGCCCCCATATCCCCTTTTCATAAAATCCCCTCGGGGATAACCTGAAAAACCTCTCTTGCCCCTATGTGTGGGTTGGGGCTGGGTCTGATGGGTGGGGTAAGTGGGCTGTCTCATGGGGCTATAGGTATAGCCATAATTGTACCCATAGTCCTCAGTATAACTATTCCTGGGGTACTGGGGGGAATATTGAGTTCCACGGGCAAGGGGACCAAACCTATTAGATGTAGGGACGCTGTATTGAGGTGTCTTGGGAGCTTCTACCTTTTGGGCCTGTTTGGGTCGTCTAGCCCCTCCTTTTGGGGTTTCCTTTGGGACTAGTGTGGACATATTCCCGGAGGGTGCTAAATTACCCTGTTCACAGGGGGTATTTTCACTATCCATCTGTTCCCCATTATTGGCATTCTGCCATTTATATACTTTATTGTTTTTGTAATCATTGGTGTCCCTAATATATTTTTTCATTTTTTTCTTTTGGGTGTCTCTATCTAGTTTAGTTACAAACTCCTGTAATTGCTTCATTTTTTCTTTATATTCGCCTGTTTCGGCCAGCGGTTCTAGTTTTAGTTTAATGGCATTAATGGATGTTTCAAGATTTTTAAGTTTACATTCTTTCCTTGCTATTAACATTTCCATTAATCTCTTTTCAGTTTTATTAAAAAAATTATACCAGTCCTTTTCATGCTGTTGCCCCTCAAGACCATCGTTGGGCGCTAAGTCCCATCTTAGTCTTCTCGGGGTAATGCCATCTTTAATGTATTTGGACAAAGTGAATATGTCCCACCAACCCCTGATCTGTTTAACTAGGACCCCTCTCAATTGTTTGAAGTCCTGACTAAGATCCAGATGGTCTGTGGGTTGGGAGAAAAACTCATCTACGTCCAATTGCCTACTTGCAATAAAATTGAAAACTTCCATTTCCAAATGACAGTAGCTTACAACAAGGTGGCAGCTGTACTCAGGTGAATTCCTGCTAAGATATGATTTAATATTACACACAGCGCCTTCCCTTAGGATTTTATATGAAATCCCTATGAATGTATAGGTGTGTGAATACGCATCACACGTAAGCCACCACACCTGGGGCTGCTGCCAGTGGGAGTAAATCTCTTGAAATCTGGTAAACGGAAAAGGCAGCGCCTCTATACATTCACCCCAAAATACTTGTTAACAGTGACTCTACACATATGTGAATAAATTATATGAGTTAGAAATAACCAAGAGGCCACTACTAGCTCTCTTGTAAAATAAACAAGAATTCATAAAAATAATACACACAAAATAATAATTTGCTTTAAATACTTATAAAGTGTCTATAGTGCTTAAAAAGTGCTTAATATAACTCCAAAGTGCATCCGTGTAAAAAATTGCAAACTCAAAGTTCATAGAGTGTCATAATCATAGATCCATATAAAATAAAGTGTCCAAGTGCTGGAATTCTTGTTGGCAAAATTACCAACAGGTTCTTCCCATGAAACCCAGTGCAAACAAAGTGCTTCTTAGCGTGCTGGAAGGGTTAATGGCAGTGGAGCATGCAGTCAGTGCCAGAAGCCCCCCTCTGTGTCCCCACTCACCAGAAGCTATTGACCATCTGCTTTTCAGTCAGAGGTCAAAAGCAGCTTGTTAGGGGGGAGAGATACGGCAGATCCCCAGATGCTAGATGTTATATCGGATTCCTTCAGAGCATAATCGGATGGAAATGTTGCCTATGGCTCGGAGGATAAAAGAAAGGAGCTCATGTGTAGACCGCCAAACATAAATTTATTGCGCAACAAGAGATACACTTACAGGAAGAAGATAAAAACCCGCGGTGAGATATCTCAAATGGCGTGCGTTCCACTGCTCGCACCCTCCGAACCGGAAATGGCGATGATGGCTACGGCGACCGGACGTGATGTCAACGCGTTTCGCCATTCCGTCATCGCCATTTCCGGTTCGGAGGGTGCGAGCAGTGTCTAAAATCCCAATAAGTGTACAGGGTGAGCACAAAAACACTCCTTGATTTCTAACGGATATAGATTGTAACTTTATTGGAATATTCTTACACATTGGTGGCTACAGTTACATCAACTCATAAAGTTTCATGTGGTATTGGTTGGCATCACACTCGATGTGTGTCCCACGCCCACCTGTTATTCAGCAAACATTGATGCAATAATCTAGCTTGTACCATACTCTGTAGGAAATCTGATATGATTGAGTTTACAGCTTCAGTGATGGGTTCCTGCAGATCATCCACAGTTGCGGGTAGTGGAGGTGCATGAATTCCATCCACCCCCAAAGCAAAAACTCAAAGTTAGGTCCGGTGATCTCGGGGGCCACGTACATACACCTGGTCATTTTGTTCAGCGCTGCCAATATATGTGTTTGAATGAAGAACACATAAACATTTCTTTCACTCATGGTTGGTGTTTGGCCGAAGCCATTTATTATCAATCAACTGTGTTTACTCTTTTTAAATCATAATTACAACAGAAACTACCCAAATGACCCTGATCAAAAGTTTACATACCCTGGTGATTTTTTTCCTTATAATATGCATACAAGTTGACACAAAAGGGTTTGAATGGCTATTATTCCCCCTGGCGGTATTCTCGAGTGTGGCTCGGGGTGAATATTCTGTACCAAGAGCGTTAACCTCGAGCCACACTCGGGAGCGCATCGCTGGATCCAGACAGCATTACTCACCTTGTCCCCTGGATCCAGCCATGTCCCCCCGCTGTGTTAGCGGGCTGTGTCTTCCGCCTGATGCCTCTGTGTGCTGGGCTCCGTTCCCTGCGAGCGTCGCGTTGCACGGGGGCGGAGACTGGCAGTAAATTCAAAAAGCGAAACACATAGTAAACATACAGTACACTGTAATCTGTAAGATTACATTACTGTATGAAATCATTTCACATCCCCTTTGTCCCTAGTGGTTTGCCCAGTGCCCGGCATGCACTTTTATATTATCTATGTCATTCTTACTGCCTGGAAACTTGAGAATGTCAATGGCAACCAAAAAGTGTCCCTTTACATCAAAAGTGGTTTTTGATCAGCTAGAAAACAGCGATAGTAAATAAGAATCATTTGCAGAATTGAGTGATACTGATTTTTGGGGAAATTTATCATCAGACACTGAAAGTGACGACAGTGACAATTCTGCAAATGAGCAAATTTCAGTGGTTTTGGTTTGATTACATTATTGAATAAATTTTATTACTATTATGTTATTATTTTTGATAATTATTTATAGTTATTTATTATATTATAATTTATGATTTCATGTTTCAAACGTTATCATACCCAGGATGTCTACTAGACTCTGGTTTGGACAGATTTAAGTGAGTTATTCCTAAGAATTACAGGCCTACAATATAAAACGCCAAATTTCTATGCAAAACAATGTACCGCTTTTAGATGTAAAAATCTTCCATAATCATACCGCCAGGGAGGTTAAAGGTAAGCATTCTCACCTGTGATCTGTTTGCTTGTAATTAGTTTGTGTGTATAAAAGGTCAATGACTTTCTGGACTCCTGACAGACCCTTGCATCTTTCATCCAGTGTTGCACTAACGTTTCTGGATTCTGAGTCATGGGGAAAGAAATAGAATTGTAAAAGGACCTGCGGGAAAAGGTAGTTGAACTGTTTAAAACAGGAAAGGGATATAAAAAGATATCCAGGGAATTGAGAATGCCAATCAGCAGTGTTCAAACTCTAATCAAGAAGTGGAAAATGAGGGGTTCTGTTGAAACCAAACCACGGTCAGGTAGACCAACTAAATTTTCAGCCAGAACTGCCAGGAAAATAGTTTGGGATACAAAGAAAAACCCACAAATAACTTTAGGACTCTCTGAAAACATGTGGCGTGGCTGTTTCAAGATGCACAATAAGGAGGCACTTGAAGAAAGATGGGCTGCATGGTGGAGTTGCTATAAGAAAGTCATTACTACGCAAATGCCACAAAATATCCCATTTACAATACACCAAACAGCACAGAGAAAAGCCTCAAACCTTCTGGCACAAAGTAATTTGGAGTGATAAGACAAAAACTGAGCTTTTTGGCCACAACCATAAACTCTACATTTGGGATCAGTGAGCTACAAAGGCACAGGAAATTTTGTCAAAATTGATGGCAAGATGAATGCGGTATGTTATTAAAAAATACTGGAGGAACATTTGCATTCATCAGCCAGGAAGCTGCGCATGGGACGTACTTGGACATTCCAACATGACAATCATTCAAAACACAAGGCCAAGTCGACCTGTCATTGGCTACAGCAGAATAAAGTGAAGGTTCTGGAGTGGCCACCTCAGTCTTCTGACCTCAATATCATTGAGCCCCTCTGGGGACATCTCAAACTTGCAGTTCATGCAAGACAGCCCAAGAATTTCCAGGAACTGAAGGCTTTTTGCCAAGAGGAATGGGCAGCTTTACCATCTGAGAAGATAAAGAGCCTCATTCACAAATACCACAAAAGACTTCAAGCTGTCATTGATGTTAAAGGGAGCAATATACGGTATTAAGAACTGGGATATGTAAACTTGTGATCAGGGTCATTTGGGTTGTTTCTGTTGTCATTATGATTTAAAAAGAGTAAACATAGTTGATTGACAATACATGTCTTTAGCCAAACACTAACCATGAGTGAAAGAATTGCTTTTGGGTTCTCATGCATATTCTCTGAAAAATGGTGAAGAAATCATATATTCTGCCAGGGTACGTAAATCTATGAGTACAACTGTATACTGTTTTGTACAAGGCTTTCTTTTGGTGATATTTATTCAATTACATTATAATTATTTTATCATTTATGCAATCCATAGACAAAAACATAAAATAACAAAAACATAAAATAAACAATCTGATCAATGTGTAATGACATAAAAAATATACATTTTGTTTTATAATTTGTCCGCATATGTTCATGAGCTTTATTGTTCTGCTACATTACATAAAAGTAATTGATTACATAGATTACAGTTATTGTTCTTGGAGAAGAGATGCTTAAGAGGTGATATAATAACAATGTACAAATATATCAAAGGTGACTACAGTAACCGATAATAAACTGCATACTCTAAGGTCCCTGAAAGGGGCACATGGCTACAATTTGAGGTTATGGATAGGGATGTTTATCGTTAGTGCAGTAAAAATGTGAAACTCCCTCACCCAGGAAGTGGTATTAGCTAAGAGTATCAACAACTTTTAGATGTTTTCCTCAGTAAAATACCTCAGTCACATATACTGTATAGGGCTTGTTTACACTTGCTTCAAAACAGGGCGTCTGTCACGTACCTTGTGGACGAGTCTGACTTATGCAGGAGTAACCTCTCTTGCGACCCTGATTCGTGAACCCCTGGTAGAGTAGACAGGAGGCTCAGGAGTGAGGATGGCACGAGGGTTGAGATGGTCACCGTTGACAACTGAAGAGGTGCTTCCGGTCTCGTGCTAGTTGAATAGAGTGGTGGTACAGGCCGGGTCATTAGCTAGCTGGCAGTGAAGTACAGAAGGGGCAGGCAGAAGAATGGTCGGGCACAGGCAGAGTTTGTTAATGGGCTGGCAGCAAATGTACAAGGGAGCAGGCAGGAGAGTGGTCGTGGATAGCCGAGGTCAGTGCAGGCGGAGATCAGAGCAGGGTCGAGACAAGCCGGGTCACAGGAACAGGAATCAGACAAACAGGTTGCTCAGGAACACACGCTAAACGCTGTAGATCAGACAGCACTTGCTGCAGGGTGTTTCTGGTTGAAATAGAGCCGTTTGGCGCCGTTTCCAGCAGGTGCGCACGCCCGGGCGTGCGCGGGAACGTGCGGGAGCGTGCGAATAGCGCTAAAAAGTCCACAGATACAGGATTTCTCCTAACATTGCCCCCCCCCAAGGGGCAGCCTCTGGATGCCCAGCCGGGCCAGCTTAGCAGGATTACTGTCTTTGAAGGACTGAATAAGCTCATCTGCGCGGATGTTGGCTTCAGGCTCCCAGGAGCTTTCTTCAGGGCCGTAGCCCTTCCATTTCACGAGGTACTGAACGCCGCCTCGCCTTTTCCTGCAGTCCAGGATGGACTCAACTTCAAATTCTTCCTCACCATCCACTAAAATTGGTCCAGGTGGGTCTAGGTTCTGTCCAGGAAAAGGATTTGGGGTCATGGGTTTTAACAGGGACACATGGAAGACAGGGTGGACCTGCAAGGAGGGTGGGAGTTCCAACTCATAAGCCACTTGGTTTACTTTTTTCTTCACCCAAAAAGGCCCAATGAATCTGGGACCCAATTTCCTAGATGGGCAGGCCAGCTTAAGATTCTTTGTGGTGAGCCAGGCTTTCTCTCTGGGTTGTAAGTCCAACTCTCCCCGTCTCCCTTTGTCAAAAGTCTCCTTGTTATACTGCTGAGTCCGGGCCAGGGTTTCTTGTAAGAGTTTATTATTTTCTTCCAGGAATTTGATAGTTTCCTGGACTGCGGGTACTATGCTTTCCGGGTTGCCTGTGGGCATAAAGGTTGGGTGAAAGCCATAGTTGGCCATGAAGAGGGATTGCTTGGTGGCAGAGTGCACTGTATTGTTAAAGGTGAATTCCGCCAGCGGTAGTAGAGAGAACCAGTTGTCAGTGCAGGTACTGCTCAAGTGTCTGATTGGTTCTCTCCATCTGGCCATTAGTCTGTGGATGATAGGCAGAGGAGAGGGCAAGTTCGATGTCCAGGGAGGCACCCAGGGCATTCCAAAACTTGGACGTGAATTGAAGACAATACTCAAGGGAACTCCAAGGAGTCTGACTATTTCCCGGATGAAGATTTCAGCCGTTTCGGCTGCTGATGGTGTACCCTTCATGGGTAAGAAGTGGGCCATTTTAGTCAATCGTTCTATGACCACAAAGATTGTTGTATACCCCTGGGATGGGGCAATTCCACAATGAAGTCCATGGAGATTATAGACCAGGCCCGTTCAGGTACAGGAAGTGGCCTTAGTAGTCCCCATGCCTTGGCTTTACTGTTCTTGTGTTGGGCGCAGGTGGGACAGGAGCTAACATACTTCCGACAGTCCTCCTCTACTTGGAGCCACCAGAAGGAGCGTAGCAGAAGCTCATCGGTCTTGGGGGCCCCAAAATGACCTGCTGGCTTATGGTCATGACAGGATGCTAGAACAGATAGGCGCTGCCTCTCTGGACATAGCAGTCCGTCTCTTGCTATCAGGTTAGAGTCTGTTGGTTTGGGAGTCTTGGCCAGAGACTGCCTGATACGGGCCTATAAGTCCCCCTGTGTCAGTAGGAAGTTTCTGGGATGTAGTGCCGTGTCTGGAGTCATAGGATCCCTGGGTTTGCAGAACATCCGGGACAAGGCATCCGGTTTGGTGTTCTTCAACCCAGGCCTGTACGTGACGTGGAAGAGGAAGCATGAAAAGAATAGCGCCCATCATGCCTGATGGGGTTTCAGCCTCCTGGCCGACCTGAAATATTCAAGGTTTTTGTGGTCTGTCAGGATCAGAATAGGGTGCCTGGCTCCTTCTAGCAAATAGTACCACTCCTCCAGGGCCACTTTGATGGCCAGTAGCTCGCGGTCACCGATGTCATAGTTCCTTTCCGGAGGGGACAACTTCCTGGAGAAGAACGCCACCGGGTGGAGGACCGCTTTGACTCCTTGTCTCTGTGACAGGATGGCCCCAACAGCGACCTCGGAAGCATCCACTTCTAAGACAAATGGCAAGGCCGGATCAGGGTGCCTCAAGACAGGTGCAGACGTGAAAAGGCTCTTCAGGGTTTTAAAGGCTCTTTGGGCTTCCTCAGACCACACGAATCGTGTGTGCAGCTTAGTTAGCTGGGTGATAGGGGCGATGATAGCCGAAAATCCCTTCATGAACCTTCTATAAAAATTAGCGAAACCAATGAAATGTTGGACTCCTTTTTTGTCCATGGGAGCAGGCCATTCCAAAATAGCAGAGACCTTCTGGGGGTAATGCCAGTGACTGAAATGATGAGTCCCAGGAAGGAAATGCTGGTTTGTTCAAACTCACACTTTTCAGCCTTGGCGTACAGGCCATGCTGCCGAAGACAGCTCAGAACACAGGCAATATGTTTGCGATGCTCTTCCAACGCGAGGGAGAATATCAGAATATTGTCTAAGTAGACAATCACAAAGAGGTCCAGGTAGTCTTTGAACCCATCGTTCACAAAATGCTGGAACATAGCTGGGGCATCACCAAATATTCAAAGTGTCCGAACCGGGTGTGGAAGGCGGTCTTCCATTCATCGCCCTCCCAGATTCGGACCAGGTTATAAGCCCCTCGGAGGTCCAATTTGGTAAACACTGTGGCCGTTCCAAGTCTCTGGAAGAGCTCCGGGAGCAGGGGCAGGGAATAATGGTTTTTGACCTTTATCTTATTCAGTTCCCGATAGTCTATACAGGGCCTCAGGGTGTGATCTTTTTTTTCAACGAAGAAGATTCCCACTCCTGCTGGGGATGTAGAGGGCCAAATAAAGCCCTTTTTCAGATTTTCATCTATGTAGGCCTTGAGGGCCACTAGCTCCAATTTGGTCAGGGGAAAGATCCTTCCAAAGGGGACCTCGGCTCCGGGAAGGAGCTCAATAGGGCAGTCATATGGCCTATGGGGTGGCAGTTGTTCAGCCCCCTTCTTGCTGAACACGTCTACAAAGGCGTGGTAGACTGGAGGAACCGATAAGTAGGTTTCCGGGTCGGGGTCCCTATCCAGACTGAGCAGAGAAGAGTTAGGCACCTCAGTTCCCGGGAAGCAGTGCTGGCAGCAGTAAGATGACAAGAATTTGGTCTCGCCTGTAGTCCAGTTGATTCTGGAAATGTGGGCCTGCAGCCAGGGTAACTGGAAAAAGCGGGGACACAATAGCTGGAGTTCCCGATGCCCGTTGGGGGTGGAGGCAGGTATGCGTATAGTCTCCTGTGTAATGACTCCTGACTTAATAGACGTGCCGTCCGCCAGGCATACGACCATCCCATGGGATTTGGGTCGCAGTGGAATCAGATGTTGGGCCTCAAAAGTCTGATCAATGAATCCACTGCAGGCACCAGAGTCAATGATGGCGGTCACTAGGATGCTCCTGTCGGGAAGCTGCAGGGAGAGCGGAAGGGTGAGGTAAGAGGAGGTATTTGGGGTGGCTGATGCGGTGTCACAGAAAACTGATGGACGCTGGCCACCCTTGGCAGGGCACATCCACACTATATGACCAGGCTCCCCACAGTACAGACATAGGCGGTCACTGAGCCGTTTCTGGCGCGGGGGCACACGAATAGCGCTAAAAAGTCAATAGATACAGGATTTCTCCTAACAGCATCAGACAGGCGTTGGTAAAGCTCCCCTAACGCCAGTCAAAGCCCATGTCACTAAATAAAATGGTTGGCTTATAGCCCTGTTTACACCTTGCGTTGGCTTCGCTGCGCTTCAGCTTCGTGTCAAAAATTATATCCCATGTAGCTTTAGCCAGGCTTCAAAGTCTCTCCAACGCCTCCATAGAAGTCTATAAGGAAGCTTGTTTGAAGCTCGCTTGAAGCACCTACAGCTTTTCAGAGGCTGTAATTTAGCTTTAGCTTCACTTTGGAGAAATTGCATGTGTGAAATATCAACAAACACACAGGGCATCTGCCAAGCTTCAACAAGGCTTCAAAATAGCATCACTGAAGCCTCGTTGAAGCCTTGTTGAAGCCTCACTGAAGCCTATTTGAAGCACTGCCGAAGCCTCAAAAACACATCATAAAAGCTTGTTGAAGCTGCATGAGCTTTAATGAGCGTTGAAGCTGAAGCAAGTGTAAACTAGCAATTTCTCCAAAACAAAGCAAAGCTAAAGCTGAATTACAGCCTCTGAAAAGCTGCAGCTGTAGCGAGCTTCAAACAAGCTTTGTCATAGACTTCTATGGAGGCGTTGGAGAGGCTTTGAAGCCTGGCTAAAGTTACATGGGGTATAATTTTTGACACAAAGCTAAAGCGAAGCCAAGCCACCGCAAGGTGTAAACAGGGCTGTAAGCTAACCATTTTATTTAGTGACATGAGCTTTGACTGGCTTTAAGGGATCTTTAACAAAGCTTGTCTGACGCCCTGTTTTGAAGCAAGTGTAAACAAGCCCTTAGGGCTATAGAATTGTTAGAGAATAAAAGTCACACACATATACTGTACATACATAGGTTGAACTGGATGATCCTGTGTCTTTTTTTCAACCTTATAAACTATGTAAAATACATGCATTTATTATTATTTTTTTTACAAAAGTTGTACTTAGCCTTTTAGTTTAATAAAATGTCAGAACAGAGTGCACAACACTTCAAAACCCTACATTCCCTGAACCCTTCTCATCCCTGTATACCCAATTATTCCTAAAATGTTCCAAATATAGACTTCAGATATGTGTTTGGTAATCCTAAAGGACTGTTAGGTCTATGCATTGTGAACATTGGGGAAACACTGATATGTAGCCCACCACCTTCCAATTCACAGCAGTGCAGCTCAATACAGTACTGTGTATAGTTATATATAACACTGTTTAGCACAATAATCTTTTCTTACAAGTACTATCAACTCTCTCTATCTACTCCAACACACTCTGAGAAATGGCTGCTGGGAAACTCACCTTTTATAGTTGGGAGGCTGGCATATAAAAAACCCCATTACTACTCTTTTATGCCATTAGACTGCAATTCAAAGGCCATGAAGTGCATTATTGGTAGTTGATTGGTATTGTGGGAATGACTGCTTACGTTTGCTGGGTTCACAAACTGCAACCATTCTGGGTTCACCATAAACCCATGCTCAACATGATCTGGAAGCTCATCCCTAGTACTGTGTTCCCCCCACAACACCACAAAAAAAGAGATTTTACCTCCATACCAAAATAATCTCCAGGGATACCTGTCTTCACAGACTGGCTTTTGTACTCCTCCAAACATATAAATTGATGCGAAAGCTGGAGTCCTCAGTAAATACTTTATTAAAAAAAATGCTAGCAATCTTGAGTATCAATGTAAACAACACGAAGCTAACGTGTTTCAGCAGAAGCCTTAATCATAGCTTAACTTTATTTTTAAAACTTCGCCTGAAAGATTCCACCCCCACAACATCAGTTCGTGCCCCCACCATGATCATAATCCCTTGTATATGGCACTCTGCACTCCACTATCAGGTTCTATTCTTTTTTTTTTTCAGATTGTAGTGTACATTCATTTCATATCCACAAATAAAGATACTCATAGAAAACAGTTTCATGATACAAATCCTCTAAATGAAGATGCTGCTTCTGCTCCTCATTCAATACAAAATTAAGTGCACTACACTTTTCAGAATCAAGACAGATAAGGGTCTTGCTGAAGTGGCATTCATCTCATTGTATTAAGGCAATTAAAAGGAACCTGCCAGGAAAGAAATATGGAAGCTGCATTGTTTTTAAAGACACAAGCTCCAAGGCAGTTATACTATTTCTTCATTATCCTTTATTTAATATTTGCATGGTTGCCAACATTGTCAAAAAATGTATAGGGACACTTTTTGTCTGTAGACGGGGTCTTATTATAATTAGGGGAAGGGACATTTGTTTGTAGGCGTGTCATAGTTGAAGGGTAAAAATGTGGTGCAGCAAAAAATGGGCATGGTTTAAACTAAGTGTCTCAAAGGGGGTGTGGTTCAAGTTTGAGATGAATGAGGGATGGAGGAAGGAAGAAAGAAAGAAATAGGGAGGGAAGGAAAGAAAGAGGGATGGAGAGATAGCAGGCCCAGATCCTACACCACAATAACAATATGTGTTTTCCAGAAAGTTTATCTGCAGATAAAGATACTCCAAACACATGGTGTTAGCACTTCAATCATCTTGGTACCATGGTTGTTATGGTGTCAGGATGAATGAAGCGCATTATTTCTATTATTACATTGTAATACAAAATGAAATAGTTTAACTCCCCATAATGCAGAATCAGTGGGAGCCCTGAGTGTGTCACTTGCCATTTTGCCTGCCACCAGATGCCATCAGGTGTCCCCAGCAGAGTCTTTCCTTACACCAGGTGTCCCCGGCAGAGTCCCTCCTTATATCAGGTGTCCCCAGCAGAGTCCCTCCTTACATCAGGTGTCCCCAGCGGAGCCCCTCCTTACAACAGGTGTCCCCAGCAGAGTGCCTCCTTACATTAGGTGTCCCCAGCAGAGTCCCTCCTTACAACAGGTGTCCCCAGCAGAGTCCCTCCTTACACCAGGCATTCCCAGCATAGTCCGTCCTTACACCAGGCATTCCCAACAGAGTCCCTCTTTACATCAGGTGTCCCTAGTGGAGTCCCTCCTTACACCGGGCATTCCCAGCAGAGACCCTCCTTACATCAGGTGTCCCCAGTAGAGTCCCTCCTTACATCAGCTGTCCCCAGTGGAGTCCCTCCTTACATCAGGTGTCCCCAGCGGAGTCCCTCCTTACATCAGGTGTCCCCAGCGGAGCCCCTCCTTACATCAGGTGTCCCCAGCAGAGTCCCTCTATACATCAGGTGTCCCCAGCAGAATCCCTCCTTGCATCAGCTGTCCCCAGCGGATTCCCTCCTTACATCAGGTGTCCCCAATGGAGTCCCTCCTTACATCACCTCAGTTACAAAAAATAAGCTGCTATGAGAGTCCCACTGAATACAAATATTGTAGTGCTCTCCCTAAGAACAATGGGGGGGGGGGGGGTACAGCCAAAAAACTATAAAGCAAATACCAGAAAACAAAAAACAAGAAGGCTGTCCATCCAATCAGAGTCAGCTACAAAACAGTTTATCATGCCTTCAAAAATGAACACTGAATCAGGTAATGTCAACCCATGTCCCATACCCCCATCCACCCCCAATCACACCCAAACCCTACAGGACCCCAAATCCTGACAGACACCCCTCCCTAACCTAGAACAGGAACGGGGGCGTTATCTCTTGGAGTCATCCGCAGATTCAACCTGCTGGCTGTAGTTAATCTGTTAGCCCTTGTTACCAGCTGCATAGCAAGATTATGTAAATTGTGGTACTCACATATACTTGTGGAGAGCTGCTCAGCTTTGGCTGCTTATCTGAGCAATACCAGCTTTTTATTGACTAATTATTGGTGACAGGCGGTGTAGTGTTGCTCTGTGTCATTGGAATACAGTGCTCCATTCGCCCATAGTGGTTCCAAGGTGGAGCATTGCACCCAGTGGCAACAGACTTATACACTAACCAGACGGATTTGTGGGGGTTAGGGCTGACTAGTGAGGGGGGAGAGGGAGGAGGGGGTGGTCTCAGCTCCCTGGGTTCTAGGGTGGGGAGGAGTGTCTGTCAGGGTTTGGGGTCCTGTAGGGTTTGGGTGTGGTTAGGGGTGGAAGGGACATGGGTTGGCATTACCTGATCCAGTGCGAATTTTTAAGGCATAATAAACTGTTTTGTAGCTGACTCTGATTGGGTGGACAGCCTTCTTGTTCTTTGTTTTCTGGTTTTTGCTTTATCACCCCAGTTACCCCTCTTCATATGGGTGTGAGTCACCCCCGGGTAGCGATGCCACTGGATTTGGTCTCCATGCCATTTACATAAGACCAGCTCGTGGAGGCTGAAGGGAAGAACCAAGAGGCGGAGCCTGGGTGGCAATGAAAGTGGCTGCCAATAGAAATGGAGCTCAATTTCTATTTTCAGCTGCTTTCATTGTCACCCAGGCTCCACCTTTTGTTTCTTCCTCACAAGTTGGTCTTCTGTAAAATGGCGACGGAGACAGAATTCACTAGTGCCAGCCGCAGACCTCTAGCAAAGAGCAGCGGGGGAAAAAATCGGGAAAATGCAGATTTCTCTGGACATTTTCCGGAAAACGGTAAGACCGGGACAAAGGTCTAATTCTCGGGAATGTCCTTGGAAATTTGTGACTGTTGGCAAGTATGTAATCGGTGGGTCACTGACCTAACCATCTTCTCTTATGTTACTGTTCCTGTGCCACATTATTGAATGGGAGATACAATATTGGGAACCATCCTGTAGCAAGTAAATTTGAAAATAAGTATAAAAACGTATTTTACCGAATATATTCTGTGAATCTTTATTGTACAAGTTAAGTTTGCAAAATGTTGTTCCGGCCATTCATTATAATAAAGTCTATCAACAAAGTAATGGGTTCTGTGTATCTGTGAAGCTTTTCATTTATTCGGGTCATGGTTTATCCAGTGGTAGTTACAGTACATTCAAATGTACTTATTCTGTAATGTTGAAAAAGTTTGGCAGCTTACTAAGCTAATTCTTCAGTTCCTAGAGTTTCAGGAAGATACCCGAACATTTATATTTAAACCTTGGGTGCCCCTCTATGACTGATTGTCAGCAGCATCAACTCTGTTTTGTAGAACATCGCCAAGTACATGACTATTATCCTATGTGACCTTTAGTTAGCAATACAGTACAATCTTATCACCCTTAGCTGACAACACAATACACCATAACCAGAACTCTACGGAATTTGTCAACAGGATACATGGATGGAATTTAGAGCTGGAAAAAAACATGGTGTTATATACACCCTGTTCCAAATTATTATGCCAATTATATTTTTCTCATTACCTAAATAATTGATGTAAACAACAGTCAGCATAATTCTTATGTTATCAACTATTAAGAGTACAATTCAAATTTTATTCGAACAAGCCTCCTAATGATAACAGTATTTTTTTTCAAAATAAAAAACTTACAATGCACTCTTCCAAATAATTACGCACAGTACGTTTCAAAACACTTTATAGGTTGTAAAGAACTAAAAATTGTAATTTGTTGTGTTTGCAGCATATTTACTGAAATCAAAAGCTATTTCAATCAAACTTTGAACAACATTTTTACTTTTTAAACATTTTAACAGGTCACGTTACATTTTAACATAGGACCCCTTATTTGATAGCAGCTTCACAAGTCTAGTATCCATTGAACTTGTGAGTTTTTGGACAGTTTCTGCTTGAATTTGTTTGCAAAATGTCAGAATAGCCTCCCAGAGCTGCTGTTTGGATGTAAATTGCCTCCCACCCTCATAGATCATTTGCTTGAGGATGCGCCAAAGGTTCACCATAGGATTGAGGTCAGGAGAGGATGGAGGCCACACCATGACTTTCTCTCCTTTTATCCCCATAGCAGCCATTGATGCAGAGGTATTCTTTGCAGCATGAGATGGTGCATTATCATGCATGAAGATGATTTTATTACGGAAAGCATAGTTCTTCCTTCTGTACGAGGGAAGGAAGTGGTCAGTCAGGAACTCCACAAACTTTGCAGAGGTCATCTTTACACCTTCGGGGGCCATAAAGGGGCCAACCAGCTCTCTTCCCATGATTCCGGCCCAAAACATGACACCACCACCGCCTTGCTGACGTTGCAGCCTTGTTGGAACAGGGTGGCCGTCCACCAGCCATCCACTACTCCATCCATCTGGACCATCCAAGGTTGCACGGCACTCATCAGTGAACAGGACTGCTTGAAAATTAGCCTTCATGTATTTTTCTGCCCAATGTAACCATTTCTGCTTGTGAGCATTGGTTAGTGGTGGCCGAATGGAAGGTTTATGCACAGTTACAAGACTCTGGAGGACTCTACACCTTGATGTCCGTGGGACTCCAGAGGCACCAGCAGCTTCAAATATCTGTTTGCTGCTGTGTAATGGTGTTTTAGCAGCTGATCCCTTGATCAGATGCATGGATCTGGCAGAAATCTTCCTCAATGTGCCTTTATCTGTACAAACCCATCTGTGCTCTGAATCAGCCACAAATCTCTTAATAGTGTGATGATCACGCTTACGTTTTCGTGAAATATCTAATGTTTTCATACCTCGTCCAAGGCATTGAACTATTTCACTCTTTTCGGCAGCAGAGAGATCCTTTTTCTTCCCCATATTGCTTGAAAATGGTGTTCTGCTTAATAATGTGGAACACCCTCCTTTAGCAGTTATTCCTTTAATTGGGCTCACCTGGCAATCTAATTATCACATGTGTCAGAGATTGTTTTCAGTGATCAAAAGAGCCCTGAGACACAATGTTAAACTGAAAAACAAAATGTTTAATCTTTGTGACACTGAAATAGAATTTGCATAATAATTTGGAACAGGGTGTAATGTAAAATCCCTTTTTAAATTTCACTTGTATACCAACTGCAGAGCCTATTGAGAATGTAAGGAAATATCTAAAGAAAATACTCTTGACAGTTGAACAGAACTCAACTCAGACCACGTATATTCCTATTTCAGTACATAGGTAACTTCTACAGACAGAAACATGGCTGTACTATAGAATTACGTATTTCTCCCATTGTAGCTAAACTGTACATGGAGGAGGTGGAGAAGAGAGCCTTAAATTATGCCTGGGGAAAGTCATTGGTTCAGATATGTGGATGATACATGGGTCAAGACTAGAACATCAAAAATACAAGCTTTTACTGAACAAATAAACTCAGTGGACATATACATCAAGTTAACATGGGAAGAGGCACACAATAACAAATTTTCCTTATTTGGACTGTGTGCCACAAGTCAAGGATGAAGGTGAAGTGCATATTGAGATCTACAGGAAACCCACCCACACGGGCCAGTATCTGCTTTTTGAACCTCGCTGCCCACTGGAACACAAAAAGCACCTGAAACTACGGATACTGGAAGCCTGTGCTAGCATTTCTCCTGCGGTGTTGCTATCAGTGTGTGAAGAGTGGGAGAAGAGGGTTGCATTGACAATCCAACACAATGGACAGCACATTGAACACATTTTATAAGTGGTCAGAAACTTGTAAATAACTCATGAAAGAATAAAGTTACATTAAAACCAAGCACACCATTGTTTTTCTTGTGAAATTCCCAATAAGTTTGATGTGTCACATGACCCTCTTCCTATTGAAAAAACAAAAGTATGATTCAAAATGGCCGACTTCAAAATGGCCACCATGGTCACCACCCATCTTGAAAAGTTTCCCCCCTCACATATACTAATGTGCCACAAACAGGAAGTTAATATCACCAACCATTCCCATTTTATTAAGGTGTATCCATATAAATGGCCCACCCTGTACACACATTTGAGGAACTACAAAAAGTATATGGCCTCCCTAAAAGTGACTTTTACAAATACTTACGTCTTCGCTCCATCTTGGCGATTATCCAGCAAAGAGATACAGATCAGATCCCCAAAGATGCCCTATCTTTTTCCTGCAAATCCTCTAACAAATGCAAAGGCATTTCTTTTTTTACTGCACCACTATTCATAATCTTTCCTCTGAAAAATCCTCTTCCATGAAGGTATGGGAATCTGAGCTCTCTCAAGATTTTCAACATCCCATTGGCATAAATTCATAAATCTACTTCTTGCATCTACAAAATGTGTAATATTTTAAGGGAAAACTCCCTTAAAATATTACACCATTGGTATTACTGTATACCTCAGTTAGACTGTGCAAATAATCCGTCTCTACCTCATCCTGCTGCTGGAGAAATTGTATTTACAGACTACTGTTTCATGAGTCACTACTGTATACATCCATACACCACTGTATGAACTATGTATCATTTTTCCTCTAAAATTCAAATAAAAACTTTAGTTAAAAAAACAAAGTAAGGGTCTCAACAATGAACCATGAGATACACCACTGATAACCTTAGATCAGTCAAAGTATGAATCATTAATCCCTACTCTCTGAACACTGCTTTTAGACAGTCTTCTGTCAATTTACAAACTGAATCTTCCAAGCCTGAACGTACACATTAGCCATGTGTGGGGAATGGTGTCAAACTCTTTTGCAAAATCCAAGTATACTATATCCACAGCCACTCCTTTGTATATACAGAGCTGAAGAAGGTATTTAATAAATTTGCCTTTTCTTTGTCATCAGCCACCAACTCTAAAATATCTTGTAAAGGACCTACATGCTCAGACCTGACAGTTTTACTGTTAATATATTTGAACAATTTCGGGGAGTCAGTACTACTCTCTTTTGCAACCTGTTGTCAGACTTAATTTTTTGAGGTTTGATTTCCTTTTTTTATTCTCTTATATTCTTTGTATCTTTTAAATTATGATAATGTTTCTTCATTTTCATATTTTTTAAAAGCTCTTTTCTTATTTATACTTCTTTAACTGGCGGTGAACAACATAGGTTTTATTTTTAGCCTTTTAAACGTATTGCCCATGGGCATTCCCATTTCTGTTCTGTGTTCCTCAAAAACAATATTCACTCCCAGGCTAAATCTTGGAGAGTATCTCTCAGATTTGGAACAATTTAAGTGTTTTTTCAAGTGTGCGCTTGTTGCTTACAGCTAACAGTAAATGGAATCATGTTATGGTCACTGCTACCCAGATGTTCTTTTATGTGAACCTTAAAAATTAAGCTCTGCATAGTTTGAGATTACCAGCTCCAGCAGATAATCATTTCTAGTTGAGGCTTCTATCAATTGTACTACAAAATTGTCTTCTAATAGGTTTATAAATGCCTGCCTTTTAAAACCACTTTAAGACCAGGCCTTTTTCTAATATTTCTTGTATATAAGTAAAAATTAGTATTTTTTGTTGGAAAATTACTTAGAAACCCCCAAACATTATAACTTTTTAGCAGAGACCCTGGGGGATGAAATGGCAGTCGTTTCAATATTTTATGTCACACTGTATTTGTGCAGCAGTCTTTCAATCGCATTTTAAAAAAAAGTTTTTTAATTCACTTTAATGAATTAAAAAAAACACTAAAGTTAGCTCAATTTTTGTATAATGTGAAAGATGATGTTACCCTGAGTATATGGATACCTAACATGTCATGCTTTAAACATTGCACATGCTCGTGGAATGGTGACAAACTACGGTACTTAAAAATCTCCATAGGCAACACTTTAAAAATATTTACATGTTACCTGATTAGGGTTACAGAGGAGGTCTAGTGTGAGAATTATTGCTCTCACTCTAACAATTGCGACAATACCTTACATGTGTGGTTTGAAGACCGTTTACATATGTGGGTGCGACTTACGCATGCATTCGCTTCTGCATGTAAGCACGGAGGGATGGGGCGAGGTAAATTTTTTTTTTCTTATTTATTTTATTTTTACACTGTGCCTTTATTTTTAAAGGTTGTATTTTATCACAGCTCCATCAAGTATGATCAAGTCAAGTCTCCCATTGACTGCAGGCATCACCAAAAAATGTTGGAGGAGGAGGGAAACAGACCTTTTAAAGTGATGAGGCACCTGTACCACCATGAAATTATTTTGTAGATCTTCTGCTAATAGCGGATGGAAATAGAGAAAAAATTGGTTAGCATGAACACTTTGATCCACCCTTCCTCCGAATAGTATTTTCCACTTTCCATGTTACACCATCTCCATTGTCCATTTACCCCTGTAGAACATCCCTCTTAAGAGTGCATACGTATGGAGAGTGTCCAGAGATAGACAGAGTTGTTCAAATTGTGTAAGAACATGGAGTGATCTTACACAAAATGTAAGTAATACATTTTAGGGATTTAACAAAGTCTAGCAACTGACTTGCATAATACCAATCCATCATGTTGAACTGAAAATCCGGTTCAAAGCTAAGAGAGAGGTTATAATGGGGTGAGGGTCCCACAAAGAAATATTAAAGTATACACCTCTCTGGAATAATAGCCGTCTCAGAGAACTTAATAGTATACAGAAAAATCAGGAATGGAGTAGGTGTGGGATCAAGTATATAGCTCAACTATATCGGGATGGGAGCATGAAATCATTTGCAGCATTAAGGGAGGAATGGGGAATTCCAAGCCACACGTATTATACATACCTGCAGATTAGGCACGCCCTGATTAAACAATTTGGCAGTGAGAGGTTGGAGGTAGGCGAGTACCCGATCTTGCAAAAGTTAATAAAATCAGACGAAACGAAGGGTATAATCTCTAGTTTATATATGAGCTTGAGCAAGCGGGAAAAAGAACAAACGGCAGGATTAGAGGTAAAGAAGAAATGGGAAAAAGATCTGGGCGCGATAGACGAAGACCAGTGGAAAAAAGTTTTGAGAGTATGCCCACAGGTATTACTGAATAGAAAATACAGTCAGCGCAGTGATCTTGAGAAATAAGCAGCTGAACACAATAGGCAATTTATAAAATCCTATAAAAGTTCCATGTTGATAATAAAGTGCAGCGCTGAAACGTTGTTCTTAATATAAGCACCCAAAGTGACGTAGTGCAATGGTCTTCAAAAAGTGCTGTAGTGCCACTCCACCTCCACCAAAAGTGCTAGCCTCTCACCTCAACGGGTAGGCTCTTATTACAGGAGCCAATGACAGCCTTGTTTTAGCATAAGAGATGGAAATCCCGGATGGAACTCATAAACAGGATACTCCAGTCAGCAATCCCCAGCAAACCATCAGTCATGGGATATGAAAAAAAGATGACCACATCTAGTGCTCTCCGTCACAAATAGTACATTTATTAGATAAAGGCAAAGTTACTTACATACATGG
>BLSH010468639.1:943872-966944 GCA_018402905.1 Glandirana rugosa | reverse complement strand
TGTAGACATGTCACTCCCAATTTTCATAAATTAGGGGACGACTAAAACACGCAAACGGGTGACTGTTTCTTTACCGATGTGATGACCGATCCCTTTCAGTTGTAGGATTTTTAACCGTATGAAGGAGACAAGTAGATTTTAAAAGTTTGTTATGGTTAGTGGAACGGTGTTAGAGACTAATCATCGATAGTGTAAATAATCCCCCGAGTTTGGTGGGATACACATATAGTTTTGAGACTGATTTGGTTTCTTCTATCTTCAACTACTGGAAGGACTAAAAGTAGATATGGTATTTGAAAGATTGTACAATCTAAACTGACTATTTTGTGTAAGGTCATGCCCAGAGGAAACTGTGGGTTATCAAATATTGTGGTGAGCAGTCCTGAAATATTGTTGTGAGAAGTCCTGGTCTGAAGGAGAGTCTAGATGTGAGCATGTGGCGATAACTCAGATTTTGGTCTTCTCCATATGAAACCAATCCACCAGCTGGAGCAACTTAGAAAGTTTATGGTATAGATGAAAATCAGGAAGGTCATCAACTTCTATCTTCTTTGGTTTAGTCAGAGTTTTGATATACACATAGGGTGGTTTGAGCCCCCTAATAAATGTGATAGCTACTAATCAGAGATTGTGGCAAGGTGATTGGTATTGTTTGAAAATTTTAGATGAACAGAGGAAGTATGCCAATTTTTAGGATGTTGACTTTCCCTAGCCAGTAGTGTAGCCATTTCTTTGTCAGTGGGCAAACGCACAAAATCAGCAGGGGATTAAATACTTTTAACCCTCACTGTACAGATGTGAGCAGTGCGAGAGGGATGCAGAGGTAAATGGTAAAAAATGGTGCATGGGTGAGCAGTTAAAGAGTGGTTCACAGGTGAGAGGGTAAATGTTTTTTTTCGGTGGAAGCTTTTGCCTGGGTGGGGGGATTTGCTAGAAGAGTCTGCTTGAGTGAAAGGAGGTTGCTTTTTTGGGTGGGGTATTCTGGGAGGGAGCGGGTATTTTTTTCTTTACCGAGGATCATTTCTTGCATGGTGAGCGTGCATACAGGCCATGGAGGTTGAGTGCTTTACCTATTGTTTTCTTTGAAACAATTGTACCTGCTAATTCCAGGTTTGTCTGAAGCTCTCATTGGCTCTTGGATAACTCTTCTAATAATTATTTCCACTCCTCTGTCAGAAATCATGTGGGGTGCGCCTGGTCGTGGCCGGTTTATGGTGAAATTATGTTCTTTTTTTTTTTTTCTCTTTCAATATTTTTATTGAAAATTGTACAAGTTGTTAAGTTAACATATTAACAATTATCTTATCGGCTCGCAGGCCACACATAGCAGTAACAGTGTGCCACGAGAATCAAATTCAGTATATAACCATTTCCCCACCAGGCCAATTCTGACATGTCTCTCCTACATGTAATAATCATCGTTTTTTTGCTAGTAAATTACTCAGAATCCCCAAACATTATATATATATATATATATATATATTTTAGCAGAGATCTTAGGGAATAAAATGGCGGTCATTGCAACTTTTTATGTCATGTGGTATTTGCACAGAAATTTTTTAAACGTATTTTTAAAAAAAAAAGTTTCATGAATTAAAAAAAACACAGAACAGTAAAGTTAGCCCATTTTTTGTATATTGTGAAAGATGATGTTATGCCGAGTAAATAGATACCCAACATGTCACGCATTGTTTACATCACGTGACCCGGACATGACGTCATACATCACGCCCAGGCCTCCGAGGCACATAGAGATGACTGGTGACCGTCTGGTCATCAGTCATCTCTACGTTCTGCTTCCGTCGGCGACGGATTTGTGGCACGGGCGGCTCGGGAGAAACACCGGAGGGCGGAGGGAGGGGGGATGTCCCCTCTCGCTGCCGATAAGAACGATCAAGCGGCTGAACTGCCGCTATGATCATTCTTATATAGAGTTGAGATGGGTGTGTCGCGCTCAGGATAAAAGGTGCTCGGCTGCTGCCCTCCAGAATTCCCTCCCGTGGGTGGGATTGTTATAGTATGATTATATTTGGGTAGGCGCTGCCTGAGCTTTGGGTGTGGAGCAAATAAATAGGTGTCAGAAATAAACGTAGATGTGTAAGTGCAATGTGCTAGTATAATGTGCTAGTTCAAAAAAAGTGCCTTTGGTATAGGCGGTGTAACCTCATGTGTCTCCGTGAGGAATGCAAGCGTGCTCCTATAACAGTGTGTGGTTTCTAGTATATTGCTACAAATCGGCTTATTTGGTTGTTTTCAGTTATGTGAGTTGATTCATAATACAATATACCTTAGGAATATTACCTTTGTGCCCATATACATTGAACCTGTGAACAACTCATAAAATAATTAAATAAATCCAAATAAAAAAATATTAGATGTGGAATGTCAAATTGGTGTGCTAGTATGCATGTGCTAGTATCTCCAAAAACACAGTCTGCATTCATAAAACCGGTGCAAAAGTTCACTGTTTGTTCAAACTCCTTTTGCTGTGTATGGTATGGGGTGTTGGATCAAACGTACTCCAATTCTTATCCAAGTCTTTAACATAAATTACTTTGTAAACAGTTCAATATGCAATAAAGTGCAGAGTACTCAAAAGAGTGTCAATCCTTTCCTCTCCTATGCTTGGAACACTTTTTGTGGGAGACAAGATGTGATTCACGCGTGCTCCCCAATGTTCCCCTCCTTACCAGAGGGCACTACCCCTGCAGGGGTCGAGTGCCTATCTTTAATCTCCTGGTGGCGGCGGCTCCATCCATGCGTGTTAGGGAAAAAAACACAGAGGGTATCCCATAGTGTAGTTGTCAAAAAATAGTAATTTATTCAAAAAGCAAGGGTAATCCAAAGTCCAAATGGTAATATTACATAAAAACCAAAGCTCATGCCAAGTATGTAAACCAAATATAGTGGTAGGTGTATAGAGGATTAAAAAAAGTTAAAAAATGGTCCTGACCAGTCACCCTACTGGTGCCGGCGTGTGTGTCCCGTTCATTGAGAGAAAGCCCGAACGGCTTCCTGCAGTGAGGAAAGGACGCCGCAACACACTACCAGGGACCGGAAGTGACGTTGGACCAATGGCTGCTCGGCTAGGTGGTCAACTGACGCGTTTCGTCGTGGGACGTTTTCAAAGGTGTGCCTAGCTGAGCTGTGGAAAGGCTTATATCTGCAAGGGTGTGGGCGGGATCACTAGTATCGTGCATTTGGCTAATTCCAATTGGTTGTGCAGACTGGAGCTCCCCCTACTAGACCCACCCATGCAATCTGCAAGGGAGAGAGGACGGTTTTAATTGGAGTGGCTGATTTGGGAGTGTTTGTTGGTACATTATCGCAAAGGCGATGTATCCGAGGAGGAGTACATGTTACCGTGCATTGATCTTTAACCATGTTGTTTCTAGGAAGTGCCGTATTTTACTCTTGTGTATATTTCCAGACCCGTGTGCGATATAGGGTGGTATTATGTGGAAATTGGTCCGAACACATTACCCATAGGGGAAAACCCCCTGATTTGGATGGTATTGGTCCCCCTTGCACAAGACAAAGGGAAGCATAGTAAACCTATGGTATAATGGTACACTGTGATTCATGAGGTCCTCATCTCGGGATTAACCCTAAGTGGGAGAGTGGGACCTTTCATAGATATAGGGAATCATAGCTATCTAAGGAAGCATAGCATAGCAATCAGATTGTAAAACTCTATAAGAGTGTATAAATATAGGGAAGCATAGCAATCGGATGGTAAACCTCTATAAAAGTTTATAAATATAGAAAAGAATATACATCTGTGTACACATAATGTTCATCATAAAAGATCATAAAGAAGCATAGCAATTGGAAGGTGAAAATATATATATCTGTATACCCATAAAGAAACATATCATAAAAAAACATATCATAGAAAAACATGGAATTACATAAAAACATAAAAACATCTCGGACTCCTCCTTATTAATTTAGAAATGGGGAGTCAATGTGCTCCTAGAGTTTCAAACTCCTAAAACTTTTTTATGTATAAAAGATTAGGGAAGCATAGTGAATTGGGGAAGCATAGTAAACAACTAGTGAAAACTTTAAAATTGGAAATAAAGATACCGGGCTGAAGAATCAGTCCCAGGTATGTATATAATGGGTATATAAGACATAATGTAATAGTATCTAAAACCTTAATGTCATAAAAAACTGGAGAAGCATAGTAAACTGGCGATGGAGTAGAGTGTAAATGGTAAACCATGCATTACTACAAAGTAGGGAGACCAGAGGGATCATAATAGGTGAGAAACTAATAACTAAAATCTAGTTGTCATAAAAACTAGGGAAGCATAGTAAACGACGGGTGTAAAAAAAATTTTTTATTTTTTTTTTAAATCTCGCAAGAAAGGGGGTTTAGGGAAGGTTTACCTCTTTTCTTTAAAAGTTAGATATAAAACAGTTTAGGTCGATGTTTACATTCAGGCCCCCTGGAACTAAACTTCCTAATTTGTAAATCCACATGGTTTCGTTACGCGATATCAGTTGCTTTTTGTTACTACCTCTCCAATGTGGGTTGATCTTGTCAACTCCATAAAACTTTATCAGCGAGGGATCTTTATTGTGTACTTCTTTGAAGTGTATTGAAAGGCTGTGTTTGGGGAACCCTTTTTTGATATTTCTGATATGTTCACTGATACGTTTATGTAATGGTCGCCTGGTTCTTCCTACATAAATCAGCCTACACGGGCACTCAATAATGTACGTTACGTGTGTGGTGTTGCATGTGATCAGAGGTTTTATATCATAGTGGTTCCCATACGTGTATGACTCGAATTTGTCTATTTTTCTGGGTTGGTTTCTTATTGTCCGGTATGGTTGGCATTTTTGGCACCTGTAAAATCCTCTTAGTTCTTTAAATAGTTTTATCTCTTTCGGGGGGTCAATAACATTGTGGACCAAAAGGTTCCTCAGTGTTGGGGCTTTCCTGTAAATAAATTTTGGCTTTTTAGGCAGTATTTTCTTGAGGTGGCTGTCTGTGGTCAGGATTGGCCAGTACTTTTTTATTATTTTTTCCAATTCTTTGTATTCTTGGTTGTATCCTGTAATAAAGGTTAGGTCGTAGTTTTTGTTTTTCTTCTTCTTCTTTTTTGTCGTTAGCAGAGTATCCCTGTCTAGATGTGCTACTAACTCCTTGGTTTTATTCAGGGTGGGGAGATGGTACCCCTTTTCCTTAAACTTGCTGATAATATAATCTGCTTGCAAATGAAAGTCTTCCAACCTCTGGTAATTTCTTCTCAATCGCATCAGTTGCCCTTTGGGGATGTTGTGCTTCCAATTTGGGTGGTGGCAGCTATTGATAGGTATATAACCGTTTTTATCAGTAGGTTTAAAAAACGTTTTTGTATGTACAAATCCCTCCGAGTTTTCTAATACCAGATCTAGGTAGTCAACTTGGAGTCTATCATATTTGCCTGTGAATTTTAGTCCGTACGTGTTATCGTTAATTCTTTCCATAAAAGTTTTTAAGGAGTCTTCAGTGCCTTCCCATATTATAAAAACATCATCAATATATCTCCGATAAAATTGTAGTTCTGGGTAATGTTGGTTATAGATGAATTTTTCTTCCCATAAATCCATGAAAAGATTTGCTACGCTGGGTGCGTAACGCGCCCCCATGGCTACACCTCTAGTCTGTACGTAGTATTCCTTCCCGTACCAGAAATAATTGGACTCCATGCAAAGTTTGAGACCTTCCAGTATATAGTTAATCTGTTCTTGTTTCAGATTGGTTCTTTCATGGAGTGCTTTCTCTACCCCTTCCAAACCATCTGTTTGGTTTATGCTAGTGTAAAGGGGGTTTACATCCATTGTAACCAATAGGTTTTTTTCTTTCAGTTGTTTGTTTTTTAATTCGTTTACTAACTGTAGGCTGTCCCTGAGGTATGATCTGCCTTGTTTAACTAGAGGTTTGAGGAACTGGTCTAAATATTCCCCCAATCTGGAGAAGATGGAATCTATGCCATTTATGATTGGTCGTCCTGGTGGTTTTTCTAGTCTTTTATGTATTTTCGGGACGTAGTAGATAATCAGGGTTTTACTTGATTCCGGTATTAAATATCTGGCTTCTTTCTTATTAAGGATCCCTCTTTCCTTCCCTTTCTTAACAAATGCTTTCAATTTCTTCAGGAATTTTGTCTTCGGGTTATTTTGCAACTTTTTATATGTGTTCGGTACTTTCAGTAGATTGTCCATTTCTATAAGGTAGTCCTTTTTGTCCAGGATAACTACTCCTCCTCCTTTATCTGCTGGCCTAATGACAATATCTCTTTTTTTACTTATAGATTTGATCTTACTCCAAATGTGTGCTGTATTTTCCTTCTTCCTTCCCAGTTTTTTGATTTTCTTGAGGTCTTCTTCTACCATCCTTTTAAAAGCTCCTAGGCAATCTCCCCCTGGTGTTTTTGGATTAAAAGTGGAGCAATTTCTCAGCTGTGTGTGCATATACCCGTTTAGGTCTTCTTCTGTCTTTTTGTTTTGTGATTGGAAAAAATTTTTTAGATTGATTTTCCTGACAAATTTTTGTAAGTCGATGTAGGCTTCAAATTCATCGAAGGATTTAGTTGGGGCATATTTCAGTCCCAGATCTAACACTTCTAGTTCCTCTTTGGTGAATTCAGCACTGCTAAGGTTGAAAATGCCCTTTCCTAGTACACTCTCCTCCTTTTTCCTCTTCTTGCCTCCTCGTTTGCCTCTCTTCCGTTTTCTCGAGCGGGATATTCCGGGGTGTTTTCTCTTTGTGTTTCTTGTTGCTGGTATGGTCTCCTGTCCTCTCTCCGTGGTGTCCTTGGGTAGTCCCTTGCTTGTTCCCCTCTGTGTGCTCTCCAATCTCCAGTTTGTTCTTGGTATCTTCTTGGTCTTGATCATTCTTATGGTGCAGAGAATCGCCGGCGGATAAAAATGATATCTGAATGATGCCTGTAGGTGCCGGCATCATTCAGATATCACTGCTTGAAGACAAGGACCTCTATGGACGTCCGGTGGTCGGGAAGTGGTTAAAGTACTGATGATGTCACAGTATAGAAAATCGAACAGAGGAGAAGCATGCATACCAATTATATTAACTTCCAGGATTCTAGTAATTTCAGGCCAGTGTTATTTTTAGAAAACTCTATGGAGACTATTTCCTAGTGACCAAGGGGCCTCTGAACCACCCCAATGGGAACTAACTGTGGGTCAGGGAATTCCTCCGGTCCAGGAGGGTAACAATATGCGATGGCCTTCCCTGGAGATTAAAAGGATAATAGGGTCTGTGGACCCACCTTACTGATAAGAGCTACTTTTCATAGGGATTCTGTATGAATTATCAAGAGATCTCAATCTAAAGGTCTTGTTGAATCCTGTCTAGATTTAAAACACTCTCCAAGATAGATTCGTCAAATGCTAGGACACTCCTCAGAAATGGAAGGAGTAGAGAAGAAGTATGAGTTGTTATTTTGTAGACTTCCCTGGGAGGGTAAGATACTCAGGCAGAGTAATGCAAGGGAACGAGATAAAAGAAAAAAATACGGGGAGGTAGATTAGGGTAGAGAGAGTTGGATAGAAGGAAGAAGACACATGGGGGAGGAGGAAAGGGTAAAAAGGGGAAGAAAAAAGAGTGAAAAAAGGATAATATAAACAAAAAGAGAAAGGGAAAAGGGAAGAATCGAACTTCCGGGTACTAGAATCAAGATGGTATGTGGCCTGGATAAAGAGGAACCTTTACGTAAAGGGCCCACGGTTCCCAAATACTTTCGAATTTGCCAGTTTATCTAGGAGTTTTGCTACTAGGTGTTCTTGGGTCATGATCCAAGAGATCTTCCTTCGCACGGCTAAAAGAGAGACTGAGGGACTTTTCCAAGCCGTTGCCAATGCGATCTTAGCTCCTATTAGCATAAAGTTCAACAGATATTGTTTATGTTTGTGCATGTCCACTACCTTATGGAGTAGCAGGACCATAGTTGGAGAGTGTGGGATGTCACATCCCAATATTGTCTTGGCCATATGAAAGAATTTTTTCCAGAAGCTCCTGATACGTGGGCAAGTCCACCAGATATGAGACATGGAGCCAATAATACTCCAACCTCGAAAGCAGAGAGGAGAAGAGTCGGTATATTTGAGCTAGCCTTGATGGCGTGTAATACCATCTTGTCAGTACTTTGATATTGGCTTCTATTAATGATATGTTCATTATGCCTTTTTGTGCATATTGAAAGGCAGGGAACCAAACCTCAGGTTTCACCTGGATATTAAGCTCCGATTCCCACGCCTTGGCATAAAAGGATTTGTCTGTTCTACCGACTAACAAGGAGTAAATAATGGATATACCTCCCCTCTGATCCATTGCTTCCATACACCATGTCTCATAAGTTGTTAGTTTTGGAGGTACTGCTTTGTTTGTCCATATTCTACTCAGAAAGTGTGAAATCTGAGTGAATCAAATTTTTTCTGAGTCGGGGCATTTCAAATTTGGATATACAGTAGGATTTAGTCATTGGGTCCTGTTGGGTGTCCAATTCTGAAAAGGCCCTTGTTGAGCCACCAACAAAAGGCTAAAATATTTAGGCCTGGAGCAAAATCTGGGTTGTTAAACAGGTGGGATAGTGGTTTGATTCTGGAAGTCAGAGCTTCCAATCTGTATAGTTTTGTCCGAAAGGGCAATGGAATGTGATAAGGTCAGGGTCAGAATGGGGGGTCGAGATCTTGGCAGTCTCCACATTAGGTAATTGATTGTATGAGTTGAAATCGACTGCCTCTCCATAGATACCCAATCCGGCTTTGGTCCGTTAGAATAGATTATAGAAATCTGTGCCAATTGGGCTGCTTGGTAGTAGGAACATAGGTGAGGAAGTCCTAAGCTAACTTGGGATTTAAGTCAGACAAGGGTTTCTCTATTACATCTATGTCCTTTCTTCCCCCAAACAAAGGAGACGATTTTGGATTGAAATTTTTGGAGGAGACCTTTTCGTAGCGGAATTGGGAGAGATCTAAAGAGGTATAGAATCCACGGTAATACATTCATTTTGATTGAGTTGATTTTTCCTATCCAGGACAACCCAGAGTTTGATCACGTTTTTAATTCTTCCTCTATGTTTTTGAGCATGGGGGGGGTAATTTGCTGAATATAATTTATCTATAGAATTGGTCAATTTAATACCTAGATAGGGAAGTGAGTTTGAGGACCATGTCAAGGGGAAATTAAGTTGGAGTTGTGTGACACTAGTCTGTGGGACCGAAATATTTAAGGCTAGAGATTTGGAGCTATTTACTGCCAAACCCGAGATGGCGCCAAATTCTTTTAGTAATTTGAAGATATTTGGGGTCGAGATTAGAGGTGGTGTTACGAAAAGTAATAAGTCATCTGCAAAAAGAGCGCATTTATGCTCTTGGGTACCACATCTAACTCCCTTAATGTCTGGGTGTGCTCTGATTGCAAGCGTTTCTATGGCTAGGGCAAAGATTATAGGTGAAAGGGGACAGTTCTGTCTGGTGCCCTGCTCAATGGGGTAAGTTTTAGAATACTGTCCCATTAAGTGGACCTGTGCATTAGGGTTAGAATAAAGTGCTCTCAGAGAAGTTATAAATTTGGGGCCAAATCCCCATCTGTTTAAAATTTCGAAGAGATAGGGCTAGGAGACTTTATCAAAGGCCTTGTGGAGGTCTATGGAAAGTATAAATCCCTCTTGTAGAGCACCTCCATCACACTTTGATTTCAGTAGGGATATAATGTTGATTGCCCTCCTCACTTGGTCAGGGCCCTGTCTCCCCGGGATGAACCCCACCCGATCCCTATGAACATACTGCATAATGAACTTTGAAAATCTTGTTGCTAGAATTTTGGTCATTAGTTTGATGTCATTGTTAATAAGTAATATAGGGCAATAATTTGTGATATTGCTCTGGTCCTTTCCCGGTTTAGCAATGACCAAGATAAATGCAGCATTAAGTTAATTCGCCGGGGGGTACCTTCCCGGAGGGAGCTGAAGAACTGAGCCAAGTATGGGGCTATTATTGGGCCAAATTTTTTGTAATAGGCAATAGAAAAGCCATCCGGGCCTGGGGCAGAGCCCAACTTGGAAGCTTTTATTGCTGCTAAAATTTCGAGAGTTGAGATCGGTTCTTCCAACAAATTTCTATGTTCTGAGGTTAATTTAGGGAGAGGAAGATCTTGTAAAAAGGAATCTAATTTAACTGGAGGGGTAGGATTTTTCCCCCTGTAAAGAGTAGAGAAGAAGAATTGGATTTCTTTCATGATCCTCATTGGATTTCTTTATATTTTCATGTACCGGACCCCCGGAGGGGGATACAAGCCCGCATACAGCGGACCCCTAAGTATAAGCTGGGAGCATATAAAGGAGTTCCAGCAGAAGCCGTCCCTTCAGTTCCATTGGTGGACGGCTTTGGAAATAAGTGTTTAGACTTTTTTTCACCCTCAGTTTACGGCTTACTGATCATTACATTGGGACTACATGTAGTGAGAGCTTTTGTATAGCTACTTTGGATTATTTATGGTATGTTTATATATGGAATTATGATTAGTGATTTAAAGATTGCACCTGCACTTTTATAAGCACTGACATATGTAATACTTCACGTATTTATTTTTAAATCCCATACTTTCTTTAACTTTTTTATTTTTTGTGGCACTTTACATTTGGATTTTATGTACTCTGTACATGGTGACATCCACTGATCACCCAGCACACTGCACTTTCACCATATTAATTTATTGGTGACACATATTTATTGTTATTGCACATCCTGTCTGGATTCTGAGTCAGGTCCTCAGCTTTGGTGCCGACCTTTGGGAATGCTACTGGGCGATGTTTAGGTGAAAGCTTATGGGCTAGTTTTGCTCCTATTCTATCTTTTTGCATATAAAATCTGGTGCCCGACTATCGCAGATGTTTTTCTGCATCGGTTGTAAGAGCAAGATTGACGTTAACCCTAGCAGAGTCAAGTTGCGTTAAAGTTTCAGATGATGGATTTTTCTTGTGAATCTTACTGGCATGGTAGAATTCCTCAGTTAGTGATTGTATATTGGCATTATGTTCCATTTTTAATTAAGAGGGGAATTGAATGAAATGGCCTCTCATTACAGCTTTCTGGGCTGCCCAAAGCGTGGACGGTGGCACCATTCTGTTATCGTTAGTGGCAAAGTAATCTTCAATGAGTTTGTTAAAATATTCACAGTGTGTTGGATTGTTAAGGAGCGATTCATTTAGGCACCATTTAGAGGGATCTCATGGAGTTTGTGTGCATTTCATTGTTGGCGTGACTATAGAATGATCTGATATAGGTGTAGCTCGTATTTTGGAGGCTACTGCTTTGTTAATGGACCTAGTGTGAACGAGAATGTGATCTATTCTTGAATAGCTCTGATGTGGTATTGAGAAATGTGTGTATTCTTTTGTATGTGGGTTGAGTTCCCTCCAAACGTCTATCAGACCTAGTGATTGTAACCTTTTTGCTATTTGGGGGCTTTATTTAGATGGGTGTTTTTGTTTCAGGTTTAGTTTGTTAGTTTTGTCTATAGAGAAGTCAAACAGTAGGTTAGTGTCCCCTCCCAGAATCACTGTGCCCTTCAAGTAGGGAGATATATGGTTCACCATCGAGTCAAAGAACTTACCCTGTAGTTTGTTGGGTGCATAGTAAGATACCAAGGTAAGCATTTCCCCATTCAATGTCCCACTAACAAGGAGGTATCTGCCTTCTGTGTCTCTAACAATATCAGTGGAGGTAAAGTTCATTCTTTTGGAGAAGCAGATTGCAACGCCTTTGCTCTTGTTATGTGCGTTTGCAAGATAAAATTTTGGGAACGCCTTATGGAGAAATGTAGGGTTGTAAGTGGAGGGAAAATGTGTTTCCTGTAAGAGCAAAATGTCTGATTTGGATTTGTGATAGAATTGAAGGGGTTTCCTTCATTTCATTGGAGAGTTAAGCCCTTGTGTATTATGTGATATGATTTCTAGGGATGGGATATTTCGTGTACGGTCAGCCATGTCTCATAGGCATGTTAGGTTGCCATCCCAGTCCAGGATCTAGCTTTTTAACAGACGACCTTCTGGGCCTACTAAGAGTACCAGTATCTTGAGTTGGTGATTCCTGAGCTACCTGGCAGTTCGCTAAAAAACAAAAAAAAAGGTGGAGAACAGCTAGTGAGGGGGGAGAAGTTATAGAAGAGGAAAGTAGAAAAAATAAAAGGTAAAGAACAAGAGTAGCATACATTAAAATTTGCATATTAGATTTTAGAGCACGTCTGGAGGTGGACCTGCCTCCCTCCAGGCCTGCTGTTACGAACCACATGAACCCCTTGGAAATCAGGGGTGTAGTCTGCCCTTGAGAGGGAAAAAAAATACTCTCAATGGCAGATGAAGGTGCATGGGGACCACCGCGGCCACCCCGCCCAAAACTTATATAACACAAAAAACAAACATCAAGAACTGTGCCGGAGTCTCGCTATGAGTAATCTAAGACTTCTGACAATAAAGTACAAAGTATAGCCCCCTTAAGAAGGAGTTTAGCAGTAAGCAAAGCCAATTCGCTGACCCAGCATAAAGAGGGACTAGACGTCATGTAAACCACTGGTTAGGTGGAAAATAATGAAACTAAGTTTGGGTAGATAAGTCCTGATCCCGGAGGGGGTTTTGAATTTGTGAATACTTACAGTCACTATAAAATGCGGATTAAGGCATTGAAGAACCTACAACATGTGTACTTAACGTGTTATAAAACGGATCCTTGGTCAAACTAGGAGGGGAGCCTATCAATCCTGCAAAAGTAGTCCATAGCGGGATAAATGTAGGCTGATTGTGAAGAAGTGGTAGTGAGATCGTAGGATCCTTTCCAGGGCTGTTGAGATTCTTTGGGCCTCTTCTTTTGCTGTTTTTGCCAGGCGGGCGTGATTGGGCTGTGGGGAGATGGTCTTTTTGTAGAGGAGGGACCTTTGCCAGCTGCAGATTGAGGGAGTTCTTGCGAAATCAAGCCCAGTTGGAGCAAAGCTTTTTCCCCCTCCAAGATTGAGGAGAATCCATATGGTTTATATTTGTAGGAAAAAATGAGTCTTAATGGAAAGGATCTGCGGTATGTGATCTCTTTTTGAATCAATACCTGAATCAGGGGTTTCGGGGCTCGTCTTTTTTGTTCCGTATATGGAGAGAGGTCTGCATATATCTGAATTTGGTGACCTTGTATTTGTAGATTATTAGAGCTGCGAGCCCTTTTCATTAGCTCTTCCTTTAGGGAATAGCAATGTGGTTTCACGATAATGTCCCATGGTAACCCATCCGCTCTAGGAGGTTGTAGGGCTCTGTGGGCTCTATCGAGTTCCATTCCATAAGCTGGAATGTCAGGGATAAGGTCTATGATTAAGGAGATCACTGCCGGCCGGACATCCTTTACTGATTCTGGGAGGCCCCTAATTCGGAAGTTATAGTGTCTCGATTGATTTTCGAGATCATCGATTTTAGATAAAGCTTTTTCAAGTTGGTCTTGCAAGTCTTGGATCCTGACAGAGTTCTGATTGATTCTAGAGATAGCTTGGTCAGATTTATTTTCAATGGATTCAATCCTCCCTCCTATGTGCTGCAGGTCTGCCTGTATAGCAGCCGTGATCTGAGCAGCATTATGGGCTAGACATATTGCTAGCATATCAGAAAATGCTGACATTAGGGCAGTGAGGTCTGTTGGTAAAGTGGGGGATGTACGCAGGCCTTATTGGTGTGTGTCTGGCATTGCTAATATGTCACTAAAGGTGAAAAGGTTGTAATTGCCCAGAGACCTCATGATGAGAGATTCCTGGGAGGGTACTTACATTATCTCCAGGCATCCCATCAGGGCGAGGGGACCCTTGTCCCAGGCTTTCCTCCTGACCCTCCATAGCGTCCTCCTCCTCTAGGGGAAGACTGCATGAGGCTGCGGTCGCCATCTTGGAGCTGACTGGCCGCGGCTGATCGATGTTAAGGATCCAGGTGAGGTCTCTCCTGGCACATCCTGAGGACATCCAGGTGTGCCTTATGTTTTCCCCTAGCCAGGGGAGTAGGTGGCTTCTTGAGATGAGGCTCCGGTGCGCTGTGGCAGGGTAGAATTGAAATTATGTCCTCTTCACTTCCGGATTATGGCCCAACAGTGCTCACTGGAACATTCAGAAGTTTAGAAATCCTTCTGTAACCAATGCCATCAGTATGTTTTTCAACAATAAAGCGGGAAGGTCTTGAGAGAGCTCTTTGCTTTTACCCATCATGAGATGCTTCTTGAGTGACACCTTGGTAGTGAGGCACCTTTTTATAGGCCATCAGTTGAGACTGAACCAGCTGATATTAATTTGCACTGACAAGGGGCAGGATTACTTTCTAATTACTGACAGATTTCAGCTGGTGTCTTGGCTTTCCTTGCCTTTTTGCACCTCCCTTTTTTCATATGTTTAATACCTTTTCACCGTGTCACCGGTCCATTTTAATACACATAACTTAATTTCTGAACATATTTGCTTTGGTTTCTCTATATGAATGGATTGCAAGGATTGGTACCGACATGTGGTGAACATTTCATGTCAATAGCACCTTTAACCACTTCAGCCCCGGAAGGATTTCTAGCTTTAGGACCGGAGCCCTTTTTGCGATTCGGCACTGCGTCGCTTTAACTGAAAATTGCGCGATCGTGCGACGTTGTACCCAAACGAAATTTGCGTCCTTTTTTTCCCACAAATAGAGCTTTCTTTTGGTGGTATTTGATCCCCTCTGCGTCATTTCTGATCGCCGCTATAAACAAAAGAAGAGCAACAATTTTGCAAAAAAAACCAAATTTCTAACTTTTTGCTAGAATACAAATTCAAAAAAAATATATAAAAAAAAACATTTTTTTTCACCGTTTTTGGCCGATTTATATTCTTCCTCATATTTGCGATAAAAAAATCGCAATCTGCGTTTATTGATTGGTTTGCGCAAAAGCGGTCATGTTTACGGATGATGAGAATTCATTTTTGGGGGGTTTTTTTGGGTTTTTTTTACTAGTATATATAATATGTGTATAAAAATGTTTTTTTTTTTTTTTTTGGTTGAACTGGATGGACTTGTGTCTTTTTTCAACCTGACTAACTATGTAACTATCTATACCCATTGTAGGCACCTCAAACCAGTGACTTGATATCTTGGTGTTATTTAAGGTCATCCAGCAATGAAAGGATTACTAAAAATCTTCTTTCAATACTGTGTTTATCTTAAAATAATTGGTCTCAGTAGCATCATATGAACTAATTTGCAGCAGAGGAACTAATAAGGATAAAATGTTAATTTGAACAACAGTCAAAGTCTCTAAAGACTGCAGCTATAAGAATGATGTAATTACTTCATTATACAGTTAAGGAAGTTATTTAAATCATTAATGATCTACCTGTTTAACAACAATACCTTTAGGATTAATTAGATAAAACAAGGTCACAAAAGATCTTGTTATCATTTGTAATCATAATGATGATTTACTTTGTTCATTGTATTAACTTTCAAAAATGTGTAAACACATTATGTCATATAGATAAGCATTATTTTTTTTAAAAAAAGTCAAACAAGTATGCTTGTAAACTATTGAAACTATTTAGAAATATATCATACAATGAAAAGCTGAAGGTGTAACACACATATTAGTATATGAAATGTCCATAAAGTAATATTAGCAAAAGTGCATAGAATGGTCTGTGAGTCTAGGGGGACACAAAAGAGTAAAGGTTAAAGAGTGGTAAAACTGTGGAATATACAGTATGGCAAGCATTTGTGTACAGAGTGAAGCAATGTCAATAAAGAGTGTATACCATAGTGTATAGGGAGAATCATTGTGTAGTACATACAGTACATGTACAGCACAGCATACAGAGTGGAGCAGACTGCAATATAATACATACAACACAATATAAAGAGTCAAATGTGATATAGATATGTACAGCACGGTGAGCACAATAGAGTGGTGTGGCATAATAAATATATAGTGGCACAGTGGAGAGGTATTGAGTATATAGCATACAGCAGATTGTACAGAATAGAAAAGGTCACTGATTTGAATTCCAACTATGCCACTACCTGCCTGGCGTTTGCATGTTCTCCCTGTGCCTGTGTGGGTTTCCTCTGGGTACTCTGCTTTCCTCCCACACAAAGACATGCTGGTAAGTGAAATGGCCCCTGTCTAAATTGGTCCTAGTGTGTGCCTGTATGAATGTGAGTTAGGAACCTTAGATTGTAAGCTCCTTGAGGGCAGGGACTGATGTGTATGTACAATATATATATGTAAAGCTTTGCATAAATTATCAACGCTATATAAGTACCTGTATTAAATAAATAACTGTAAAGTATATAATGTACAGCACAGTGCACACGTTGTGCAGTTAGACCTATATAATAGTCTGTAGGGTAGAGAGTGATGCAGTGGGAAGTATACCGTATATACTCGAGTATAAGCCGACTTTTTCAGCACATTTTTTGTGCTGAAAAAGTACCCCCTCGGCTTATACTCGAGTGAGAAAAAAATGACCCCAGAAAATGCCGCCGCTCCGCAGCCAGATATCAGCCTGTAGTCACTGCAGCCCGCCTGCCTAAACTGATCTAGTCACTGCAGCCCGCCCGCCTAAACTGGTTGCTAGATCGCCTCCCGACTGGCGTCTAGCAACCAGTGACGTAAGAGAGAGGAGAGCGGAGACTGACGTGCCAATAATCACAGCGGAGGTAAAAGACCTCCTCCGCTCAGCAGAACACTAGAAGCCGCCGCTGCCCGCCCCGCCTCCACTGTTTGCTAGATCGCCTGCTGATTGGCGTCTAGCAACCAGTGACATCAGAGAGAGGAGACCGTGGCGGACGTCCTCCTCCGCGCCTTCTGAGCACCTGAGCCCCTATGAATTAAAAACGAAGCCCAGCCAGCCAGGTGAGCCATTCCTGTGTGTGGCCCTGATATGTGGATGGGTTTATGCTGAATCTTGTAGTCCTTCCCTTTTGGGGATGTGACCCCCCAAAAGTGAGGGACTACAGGTCCCAGCATGAATCCCTCAGAGGATGTGTCCAGGCCAATTTGCGTTGGGGGGGGGGGGGGTTGGAGGTGAAAGTTATTGTTGATACCATATTGTTTTTGCTGACCCTCTTTTCCACTTATAGAGCTAATTTACTGTTTCTCTTTGAAATAAATATTATGTGTTTTAATGTAATTTTATTGGTATCTATTATTTTTGAAATTTACCAGTAGCTGCTGCATTTCGCATTTCCCACCCTAGGCTTATACTCGAGTCAATACTTTTTCCCAGTTTTTTGTGGTAAAATTAGGAGTCTCGGCTTATACTCGGGTCGGCTTATACTCGAGTATATATGGTATACAGTAAGTAAAGCATAGCATGCAGAGTGGAGCTGTGCAGAGTACTGAACATACAACACAGTACATACAGTATCTCACAAAAGTGAGTACACCCCTCACATTTTTGTAAATATTTTGTTATATCTTTTCATGTGACAACACTGAAGAAATTATACTTTGCTACAATGTAAGGTAGTAAGTGTACAGTTTGTATAAAAGTGTAAATTTGCTGTCCCCTCAAAATAACTCAACACACAGGCATTAATGTCTAAACCGCTGACAACAAAAGTGAGTACAGCCCTAAGTGAAAATGTCCAAATTGGATCCAATTAGCCATTTTGTCCCCGATGTCATGTGACTCGTTAGTGTTACAAGGTGTCAGGTGTGAATGGAGAACGGGTGTGTTAAATTTGGTGTTATCTCTCTCTCAAACTGGTCACTGGAAGTTAAACATGGCAACTCATGGCAAAGAACTCTCTGAGGATCTGAAAAAAAAAATTTGCTCTACATAAAGATGGCTTGGCTAGAAGAAGATTGCCAAGACCCTGAACTGAAACTGAGCTGCAACATGGTGGCCTAGACCATACAGTGGTTTAACAGGACAGGTTCCATTCAGAGAGGGTCTCGCCATGGTCGAGCAAAGAATTTGAGTGCACATGTTCAGAGTCATATCCAGAGGTTGTCTTTGGGAAATAGATGCATGAGTGCTGCTAGCATTGCTGCAAAGGTTGAAGGGTTCGGGAGTCAGCCTGTCAGTGCTCAGGCCATACGCCGCACACTGCATCAAATTGGTCTGCATGGTTGCCATACCAGAAGGAAGCCTTTTCTAAAGATGATACACAAGAAAGCCTGCAAACAGTTTGCTGAAGACAAGCAGACTAAGGATGTGGATTACTGGAACCATGTCCTGTGGTCTGATGAGATCAAGGTAAACTTATTTGGTTCAGAGAGTGTCAAGCCTGTGTGGTGGCAACCAGGTGAGGAGTACAAAGACAAGTGTGTCTTGCCTACAGTCAAGCAGGGTGGTGGGAGTGTCATGGTCTGGGGCTGCACGAGTGCTGCCGGCACTGGGGAGCTACAGTTCATTGAGGGAACCATGAATGCCAACATGTACTGTGACATACTGAAGAAGAGCATGATCCCCTCCCTTTGGAGACTGGACTGCAGGGCAGTATTCCAACATAATAATGACTCCAAACACACCTCCAAGACCACTACTGCCTTGCTAAAGAAACTGAGGGTAAAGGCGATGGACTGGTCAAGCATGTCTTCAGACATAAACGCTACTGAGCATCTGTGGGGCATCCTCAAATGAAAGGTGGAGGTGTGCAAGGTCTCTAACATCCACCAGCTCAGTGATGTCATTATAGAGGAGTGGAAGAGGACTCCAGTGGCAACCTCTGAAGCTCTGGTGACCTCCATGCCCAAGAGGGTTAAGGCAGTGCTGGAAAATAATGGTGGCCACACAAAATATTGACACTTTGGGCCCAATTTGGACGTTTTCACTTAGGGGTTTACTCACTTTTGTTGCCAGTGGTTTAGACATTAATGGCTGTGTGTTGAGTTATTTTGAGGTGACAGCAAATTGACAGTTATACAAGCTGTACACTCACTAATTTACATTATAGCAAAGTGTTATTTCTTCAGTGTTGTCACATAAAAAGATAGGATAAAATATTTACAAAAATGTGAGGGGTGTACTCACTTTTGTGAGATACTGTAGGTTACAGCTGTGTGAAATGCAGAATGTGTAAGCTAGAATGCACAGAGAAGTGGTGTGTAGTAAAGAACACATCACTCTTAAAATAGAAATGTTAGTGTGACCATGATCAGTGTCCTTGGACACATTTCTAGGGACATGGGTTTGTCTTTGGAAAGCATGAATGACTAGGAAGGACCAACTATGGGTGAACACATCACAACAGGCATGCAGGTAGTTGGGCATTACGACTAAGTGACAAGAAGGAAAATATTATGATCAGCTGACACTTATTGCGGCTTGTTACTCCAAGTCCCCCTTGTAGCTGGATGGGTTCAGAGACTTTAGCATAACCAATGTCATCCTGCATAGGTGCTTCTCCTGTTAAGCTGGCCATAGATGAATTAAAATTCAGTCAGTTCAACAGGGACTGGCAGAATTCCCACTCAACAGAAGGCGATATAACAATCGACCTCTGTTGAACAGGAATGTTGGAAATCTTTTCTCGATCAGCAACTGCAGCCAATGGACTGTGGAGAGTCCCGCTGTCAGAATACAATGGCTTACTCTTGAGCGGTTGGAGGAATCATTTTGGATTTTTTTTTCGATCAGTCCACTGGCTGATCTATGGTCAGCTTTAGTCTTGCCCTCCCTAGCCATCAAAATAAGCACCATCTTCAATAAGCATCAGCATCAGATGGATTAGACAAGGCTTTCCTTTCCCAGAATCCGTGTAAAGGAGGACGCATTATGCATTATGCAACCTCCTTTACACCAGCTGGAGGAAATTCTGGGAAAGGAAAGCCTTGTCTAAACCATCTGATGGCCCGATGTTTGTACTAGCAACTGACATCCTCCCTTCATTGGATTTTAGACTGTATCATCCTTCCAGCTGGCTGGCATATCTGTTCCAGATATTTGTCTAGTATATTTTACTGCTACATAGGTGCACCTTTGATTTATCATTAACCATTAAATGGATCCTGAAGACGCCTCAAGATAGGCGAAGCACATCGATCCTGACCCTTTCAGAATACACCTTCATGGTTATTCTTAGTGAATATATCAATTACTGGAATCTGCAGTTGCTAATATGTTTTTTATGGATTTTGTTATAATAAATGCATGTTTATAATCAAATGTATTATGGTTTTCTGTTCTTTTGTTTGGGCATTGTAAATATCTACATTTCTTTCTTCTCTGCTTTGAGGCATATGAGAATCTGGGTATTAACATTTTTAGGTAAAGTTGATCCGAGGACAATCAGATTGCCTCTCGGGGGATCAGGAAGGAATTTTTTTCCAGTGCTATAGCAAATTGGAGCATGGTTTGCTGGGGTTTTTTGCCTTCACCTGGATCAACTGTAGGTGAAGGATTGTATATGAGATTGTATGCTTATATATAGAACTAGATTAGTTTAGCATAGTGGCACTATATTAACTAGCACCTCATCTCTGGTTTGATATTTAGCAATTTGAAGGGAGGGAGGGAGGGAAAGGAAAGGAAATGATAGGGGAAAAGGAAGGGGGAGGGGAAGGGAAGGGAAAAGGGGGAAAAAATGGGACTATTGCGGTGCAAAAATAAATTTGAAATAGATTACCAAAAATATAAAAATATATAAAATTTATTGTTTCAACAGTATATAAAAAAACCCCAAAGAAAATACTCTGAGATTTGTACAATAAAACACAATGAATAATTGATTTTGTACAGTTGGAAAAAACAGTGTAGTAGATAGAAATGATTACAATGTTTTAGAGGTCCGTATATGTGTCCAACATGTTTCGCCTATATGGCTTCTTCAGGGACTGCAGCGAACCACACGTTATTATAGTCTACTAAAAGAATAGAAAGCAACAAGCTATGCTTTAGAACAAACGTGATAAGTATGCATTGGACAACACACATAATTTGTACAGATATGAATCACCT
This sequence comes from Glandirana rugosa, assembly GCA_018402905.1. NCBI lineage: Eukaryota > Metazoa > Chordata > Amphibia > Anura > Ranidae > Glandirana > Glandirana rugosa. The sequence continues at coordinate 945,985 of BLSH010468639.1, read as the reverse complement.
CCCACTGTACAAGGGTACACCCCAATCAAATGCCCAGGATGCCCAATATCCGTCGTCACACCAGGAGAGGGAACAATGCACATCCACAAACTGCCTCAAATTGCCTCAAACTGTTCATCATATGCTATAATGGAAAAGATAAAAACCTTAAATCTATATATACTGATATAGGTGTTAGTGGGGTCACCAGAAAAAGGATCAAAAAAAAAAAAATATTATATATTTTTTGCACAATACCTGTTTGAGGAGAAAGAACCTATTGGAACACTACTTTCACAAAGGAAAATGCAGGGATCAATTTTTATATTTCAATAGGCACGATGGTGTCACTAAAAAAGCAAGCAATATATATGAGAAAAGATTAATTGCCTCAATACAGCAACACACATCCATTCTCAAAATAGAATATCTTGCCACATTTTAAAGTCCAGTGATTTACTTTCTCACTATAGTGACATACCAACACTGTATATCATAGTGGGACCACGCATACTATCCTGTCACAATTTTGGGTCTGGTGAACGAATGATCTACCTTCTCACTATAACAACAGCACGACAGGGTATGTAAGGGTTAAACCCCGCGTACTCAGTGAAGATAATAGTCAGACTTACTTACAGGGAAAAAGCTGTAGGAACTGTGTAGATAGTGAGTGTGCTAATTTTTAAATTTATATATATATATCAAGCCCAGCAAGCCGTCTCACTTTAAATACAATGAGAAATGCAGGCGACTAATTGGATGGAAGCTCTTAGGAAAATAAAGCATGGCTAAAGCATCTTTGTAAAATCAAAATATGAAAGGTAAAGTTGCCATGCTTAGCGAAATCCATATCTTCACAACATAGCAGAGCCCCAGCAATATATCTACAAAATAACTACACCGCAAAGTCTTTACATATGGAGAGAGAGCAATAGGGTTTGTGCGAAAAACGAATATCTACCTTATACTATATACGATGAGCTTCACCGGGTGTCCATGAAGGACAAACCGAGAAGTGCGGCTGGCTTTATGGGCAGTTAGTGCGCGTCGTGTGTGACGTCACAGACCCGCGCTCGGATGGGGAGGCAGACCGCGCATGCGCCAATGGAGAGTTCACGTCAAACTACATCCCCCAAACAGCCCCGCGCACAAGTCGCACACCCCTGCAAAGGGGAGGGGCACGTTGCGCGCGCGGCCTCCGAAGGCAGCGGAGAGAACCAGAGCAACCAAAGGAAGCAAAAGCAGGCCACCCTGGACGCCACAAGGGCCAGTGGTGGCCATCCGTGCGAATGCACAAATGTCACCCATCACCCAGAACAGCAGACCAGGACAGCCCAGGCAGAAAGGGGAGCACATCCCCGGACAGCAGAAGGCAAATAGAACAAATCACAATTAGTGCATTTAGCATGACAATAAGTACATAAAGTGCAGTCTGGATATGATGCAAGTCGTCCAATACATAAAGAATAATTATGCAGAAATTACATATAAACAAGATATAGCATCAATAATACATCATAACGTTGTACAAATGCATATAAGAAAAAGATTTCCATTGTTTCATTAATACATCAATGACAATTATAAAATTACACATAAGAAAATAATAATTCTCACAATGCAGATTTATGAAAGAGAAACAACTAAATAAATCATGAGTCAAAAAATAGATCATCATGTGTAATGGGTATATAGCCAATATGATGAATTCTTGAGTAATGAATAGTGTTGAGCGAACCCGGACTGTAACGTTCGGGTCCGTACCGAACTTTTGGGTGTCCGTGGCACGGACCCGGACCCGGACATTTCAAAAATCGTTCGGGTTCGGTCCGGGGTTCTGCTATTTTACTCCACGTGTTGAGAAGCTGCAGGGCAGCCAATCAACAAGCGTTTCACTGGTTTGCCCTTAGAAGCCATCACAGCCATGCCTACTAATGGCATGGCTGTGATTGGCCAGTGCATCATGTGACCCAGCCTCTTTATAAGCTGGAGTCACAGTGCTGCAGTCACATGCTTCTTGGGTTAGTGTAGGGAAAGGAAGCTGAAAGCTTGAGGGACAGATTTGAGACATTTTAAGACCTGATCCTGCATCCTGAGATAGATTACTTTAATACTGCTGTCTGTGCTGTTG
>BLSH010468639.1:882694-907257 GCA_018402905.1 Glandirana rugosa | reverse complement strand
ACAAATTTAAATTATTTTTAAAACCAGAAATGTCTACGCACTTTTTAATTTTGTGCAAGAAATACACAGCAAGGTGCAAATGTACTGTGTAACACTATTTATTAATAATAATAAAAAAAAGAATAATAAATTATTATTCTTTTTTTTAAAAAAAAACAATGTAGACACACTTTTCTTTTTGTGCAAGAAATGCACAGCAAGGTGCAAATATACTATGTAGCACTATTTATTAATATAATAATACAAAAAATTATTATTCTTTTGTTTTTAAACCAGCAATGTAGACACTGCAGGATCCTCTCCCTATACCAGTATGAGATGATTTTAGAACACTAATCTGTCTCTCACACCAGTAGCAGGAACCTCTCCCTATACCAGTATGATATGATTTTAGAACACTAATCTGTCTCTCACACCAGTAGCAGGAACCTCTCCCTATACCAGTATGATATGATTTTAGAACACTAATCTGTCCCTCACACCAGCAGCAGGAACCTCTCCCTAAAGCAGTATGAGATGATTTTAGAATGTTAATCTATCCCTCATAGCATCACCAGGAACCTCTCCCTATAGCAGTATGAGATGATTTTAGAACGCTAATCTATCCCTCAAAGCAGCAGCAGGAACCTCTCCATATAGCAGTATGAGATGATTTTAGAACACTAATCTATCCCTCACAGCAGCAGCAGGAACCTCTCCCTACAGCGGTATGAGATGATTTTAGAACGCTAATCTATCCCTCACACCAGCACCAGGAAGGAACCTCTCCCTATAGTGGTATGAGATGATTTTAGAACATTAATCTAAACCTCACAGCAGCACCAGGAACCTCTCCCTATAGCAGTATGAGATGATTTTAGAACACTAATCCATCCCTCACACCAGCAGCAGGAACCTATATCAGTATGATATGATTTTAGAACAATAATCTGTCCCTCACAGCAGCAGCAGGAACCTCTCCCTATAGCAGTATGAGATGATTTTAGAACGCTAATCTATCCCTCACACCAGCACCATGAACCTTTCCCTATAGCAGTATGAGATGATTTTAGAACACTAATCTATCCCTCACACCAGCAGCAGGAGCCTCTCCCTATAGCAGTATGAAATTATTTTAGAACGCTAATCTATCCCTCACACCAGCACCAGGAAGGAACCTCTCCCTATACTAAGTATGAGATGATTTTAGAAAGCTAATCTTTCCCCCACAGTGGCGGCAGCACCCTCTCCCTACACTAGACCGAGAGCATGTGACATGCAGCGCTACGTGACTCCAGCTCATATCGAGGCTGGGTCACATGATGCACTGGCCAATCACAGCCATGCCATTAGTAGACATGGCTGTGATGTCTTCTAAGGGCAAACGAGTGAAACGCTTGTTGATTGGCTGCCCTGCAGCTATTCAAAAGGCACTAAAAATACCCGAACCCTAAACCAGAACACAGACTTTTTCTAAAATGTCCGGGTTCGGGACACAGGCACCCCAAAGTCCGGTACAAACCTGAACTTTACAGTTCGGGTTCACTCAACTCTAAAGGCAGGTTATCCCTTCTTCAAGTGCCAGAAGTTTGCCTGTTCAAACAAAACACGTCAGCTTGATGGTATCATGTCTGTGATGTCCAGCCACGGATAACCTGCCACGGACATCTAGCTCCCCCAGGGCTCTTGTTCTTTCAGCGTGGGGGTTCCCCTTAAAATCCATACTAGACCACCGAAGAGCCTGGTATGCTTTTAGAGGGAGATCCCATGCCGTTTTTTTTTTAATTTGGCAGGAAGTTCCCCTTCAAGATCCCCAGAGCACAAGGTGCCTGGTATTGTCGGGACCAAAGTCGGATCCTGGTTCACAGAAAATCGGACCGACTCTGACCCAATTTAGGAATGTAAATCGCACAGCAATGTAGGATCAAAGTTGGACCGTTTACATGTCGGTTAGTGTGAACCCAGACTTAAAGCAATTTTTGTTATCCTGAAAATATTATGATTAGGGATGGGCCGAACACCCCCCCCGGGGGGGGACTTGTGAACAGGCAAAAAATTTGTGCGAACACGTGAACGCTGTTAAAATCAATCGGACTAGGTGCGCATGTGCGGAAGCTCCAGGATGGAAGCTTAGCCCGGAGCTCTGCACCTTCACCCACCCGTACAGCCCGGAAAGAGGGGGAGACAACACGGAGAACTGCAGCTTTCAGGGGTCTCTCTCCTCGCTATCACCCCGCAACCCCCGCAGAGCTTCTGGAGGAGTAGAGGAGGGATCCCTGAGCTAATCAGCCGCATTGTGGACATCGCAGGGTGTCCCAAGATGGCCGCGGCGGCGACCCAAAAAATCCCGGAGGATCAAGTTTCGAGATACCGACTAAGCTGTGTCAGGCCCAACTGACAATGCTGCAGGGGTAATGGTGAGTGACGGGGGAAGCTCCTGGATGACTTATGTCCGCTAATCTGGCTATAACAGTTCAGCCAGGGTGTACCAAGATGGCTGCCGCTAAGGCCTAAAAGCTCTTAAAGTCACACGAGGGCATGGAGACCTGCCTGTTGAACTGAATGGAATTGTGCAGAGTTTTGAGATGACACACCTTATACCATAAGAGGCCCACAGGAGTTGCATCAACATTATAGAACTGTTACCAATTGTTTTTGATCTTTAAATAGACCACAGAACCCATAGGCTTGCTCACAGATAGGGTGTTCTTCTCCCTATTGTTCTATACAGTAAAACAGTTTTCTCCTGCATGTCTACACCGTCAGTGAGGAAAGATCTGAGTCAGCTCTTTTCTGCGACCTCAGAGAAGGGGAGTTCCAAGATGGCGACGACTACAGGAGCAGCCACGGAAGCCATAGACAGCCCTCCCTCCGAAACTCTGGGTCATTCTTCACATCCTGATCCAAGGCCAATACTATCGCCTGCATTATTGACCTTTACCCCAGGTCCTCAAGGTGGGTCCACACAGCTCCCATTACCATCACCTTCTTTTACTGAATCACTATTAGAACGTTTCCAAGGGGAACTCTCGTCCCCAACACTGGGACCTATCAACTCAGCCCCGGCTTCACCCATTCCACCTGACCCTGACATCTCTTTTCAGGTAGAGGATCTTTATCTAAAATTTTCATCTCTCCCAGAGAGGGGGCTAGCAAACACGATCGCTATTATTACTGGTGAGATTAAGTCAGATTTTCAAATGTTGGCGGCCCGTATTGAAGCGATTGAGAACAAGCTGGATTCCACTGCAGCGATCTCTTTATCAGAACTCAGACCTTATTGGATCACTACAAGAGCAATTGGATATGGCTCTTTTAAAAATTGATGATCTAGAAAATAGATTGAGACGTGAGAACTTCAGAGTGAGAGGACTTTCAGAGGAGATCAAGGACATTCCTGAGGCAATACAAAATTTGATCACTAATCTGTTACCGGACACACCTAAACACCGTTTGGAGCTGGATAGAGCTCACAGGGCTCTGGGGCCCCCTCGGAAAGATGGCACCCCAAGGGACATAATTGTCAAGCCTCATTTTTATGCAATAAAGGAAGGAGTCATGAGACAATCTAGAATTACTGCCAAGATCCTTTGTAAAGGGCAGCCTGTTCAAATCTTTGCTGACCTTGCTCCATCGACAATACAAAAAAGGAGAGCATTGAAACCTCTTCTTGCGGTGCTGACAGAGAAGGAAATCAAATATAAGTGGGCCTTTCCTTTGGCTGTAAAATTCTCCTTTAACCACTTCAGCCCCGGAAGGATTTCCAGCTTTAGGACCGGAGCCCTTTTTGCGATTCGGCGCTGCGTCGCTTTAACTGAAAATTGCGCGGTCGTGCAATGTTGTACCCAAACTAAATTTGCGTCCTTTTTTTCCCACAAACAGAGCTTTCTTTTGGTGGTATTTTATCACCTCTGCGTCATTTCTGATCGCCGCTATAAACAAAAGAAGAGCGACAATTTTGCAAAAAAAAACAAAATTTCTTACTTTTTGCTAAAATACAAATCCAAAAAAAAAATATAAAAAAAAATTTTTTTCACCGTTTTTGGCCGATTTATATTCTTCCTCATATTTGCGATAAAAAAAACGCAATCGGTGTTTATTGATTGGTTTGCGCAAAAGTGGTCGCGTTTACGGATGATGAGAATTCATTTTTGGGGTTTTTATTTTTTTTTTATTTTTTACTAGTAATGGCGGCGATCTGCGATTTTTAGCGGTACTGCGATATTGGGGCAAACATGTCGGAACATTTTGACACTTTTTTGGGACCATTGGCATTTATACAGCGATCAGTGCTATAAAAATGCACTGATTACTGTGTAAATGCCATTGGTAGTGAAGGGGTTAGCCTGCAGGGGGTGCTCTAAGGGTTAACTATGTTCCCTGGGCGTGTTCTAACTGTGGGGGGACTGCCCTAGCTGGGGAAAGGAAGTGGTCACAGCCTCCGTATACAGGAAGGCTGTGATCACAGCCTTTCCCCTTCACAGAATGGAGGTCCGTGTTTACATACACGGACCTCCGTTCCTTCACTCCGGGGGGGCCATCGCGGGTAGCCGGCGGCAATCGAAGCTGCCGCACCCGCTCCCTGGCCCTCCCCGAACACAGTGAGCGTGGAAAGACTATTTGATACTAAGGTACTGATTGGGGGCCGGAGGTCTCATTGAGGCCCTCCCTTGCTCTCTGGGTCCCTTTGCCCTGTTCTGGGGGGTTATGGCTGTGTGTAAAGGGTTATGACCCCGGGAGAATTGCCTAACCCCCTCCCGGGGGGGGGGAAGTCTCTCCGGGCCATCACCAAGGACGAGGGCAACTATTCATTATTAGGGGAAGGAATTAAGGGGACTTATGGTCAGTTTCAAGACCCTACTTTAGCTTGGTTTATAAGTTAACATATGTTCTTATTTGAATTGTTTTCAAAGGGCTGGTGGACGGGTGAAGGTCCACTTGCGCCTCCGCCTATCTCACTGACCTGATTACTAGGTCGGGGATGGGTTGTCTAGTGGTAAGAACTAGACATTTTGGTCTACACCAAAGGGTGTCCAGGGGGCTCTACCTTTTCTCCCCCCTTGGTCACAAACACCCTTCTTGGAGAAAATGGTCCTTTTTAGGGCCACTTGTTTGTCGAGCTTTGGTCACGAGGTTTAATTTTGTTTTTTATATGCTTTTTTTTTCTCTGTCTCTTTCTCTTTATTCCCTCTTTTTGCCTCCTAGAATGAAGGTTTTACCAGGACATCACTTCAAGTGGAGAAATGGTTTCCCGGATTGGGGAAAATTTCTGGGAAGGGTGAGTAACATTATTACAAGATACACATTCTGTAATATAAGGGATGGCTGACCTTCCACAACTCCCTGTTAGGGTTGCCACTCATAATGTTCAAGGGCTAAACTCCCCCATCAAATGTAAGAAGATCGGGGACTTATATAAATCCTTAAACCTAGATATCCTATTGCTCCAGGTAACCCACTTCCCAGCCCGATTCAATCCCAATTTCCTACATACTTATTTCCCAAGCTTTTACCTAGCTAATTCCGAATCTAAATCAAAAGGAGTAGCCATTCTATTTTCTAAGAATTGCAACTTCAGGTGGATCTCAGACGTTAAAGACCCTGAGGGCAGGTACATTTTGGTGAAGGGATCCATTGAAGGGCAAATCGTTTCATTGATTTCGTACTACGCCCCCAACCAGGGCCAGCTAAAGTTTTTTCAAGAAATGTTAGCGGCTCTTTCTCCCTTGTTAGAGGGCACAATAGTATTTGGAGGTGACTCAAATGTAGCATTTGATCAATCTTTAGACAGAACTAGACCTCTAGGCAAACAACTGTTACGCCCCACTAAAGCTAGCCTCCGCATTGCCAAACTTCTCCACTCTCAGAACTTAATTGATGTGTGGAGAGACAAACATCCTAGTCACAGTGACTTTACTCACTATTCTAGCCCACATAATTCATATTCTAGAATTGATCACCTATTTACTCCCTTCTATATCTTACCAAACATTCTAGATGCCTCCATTCATGACACCGTCCTCTCAGATCATTCTCTAGTTTTAATGTCCATCCGTATCCAGTCTAGGCTTTTTCCGAAACCGCACTGGAGGCTTAATGAATCGCTACTCACAGACTCAGTTAATATCTCAGTACTTGATAATAGCCTCAAGGAGTACTTCTCCACTAATATCTCAGGCGGAACTTCGATAGAATCAGTATGGGCTGCTCATAAGGCCTTTATTAGAGGCAAATTTATTCAACTAGCTTCCAAAATCAAAAAGGAAAGAGGGCTTCATGTGCAGAAGCTAGAGGAGTCCTTTTTAGCTATTAAAGCAGAACATAAGGCACATCCTTCTCAGCTGCTTTTAGATAAATTTGATAAGGTGAAACTAGAGCTTAATCTTGCGCTTACGACGAGGGCAGAGAAGGCCATCCAATGGTCTAAAAGTAAATTTTATTCTCAGGGTAATAAAATGGGTTCATACCTAGCTAGGAAACTTACCCCACAGACAAAGCTTTCTTCTATGCCCAATATCCGGATAGATGGAAACCCCCCCACATCTAACCCAAACAAAGTTATGGAGGCCTTCCAGAAGTTCTATGAGAATCTGTATTCCCCTGGGACCAACGATAATGCAGAAACAATAAACCGGTATCTGGAGGGAATTTCTTTACCCCAGCTTACTGATCATCATAGAGACCTTATGGACAAAGTAATCTCAGAGGAGGAAGTTCTGGGAGTTATCAAGGATCTCAAGCAGGGTTCAGGACCTGACGGTCTTTCAGGTCCCTATTATAAAACATTTGCCAAAACGTTGGCCCCGCATACGACACAATTTTTCAATTTTAAAATGAAGGGGGACCGCATCGAACAGCACCTCAACACGGCATATATAACTGTGATCCCTAAACCCGATAAAAATCCTGAAGATATAGACAATCATCGCCCTATTTCCCTCATAAATAATGATCTAAAAATTTTAACTAAGATAATGGCAAACTGGCTGGCTTCGTTCATTGGTCAATATGTGGATAAGGACCAGGTGGGTTTTATTCCGGGCCGACAGGGCCCTGACCAAATTAGAAGAGCAATCGATATAGTCTCATTACTACAGACCAACTGGACGGGTGGGATGGTACAAGAGGGGATGTTGCTCTCCCTGGACCTGCGAAAGGCATTTGACTCAGCATCCTGGGCGTACTTGTCGTCTCTCTTGCAGCGTAGGGCTCTGGGGATAGGTTCCTAGGACTCATCACAGCATTCTATTCGACACCACGAGCTATAATCAAATTACAGGGATTCTACTCCAAGGCTTTCCCAATTAAAACAGGCACTAGGCAGGGATGTCCACTTTCCCCTCTTCTTTTCGCTATAGCAATAGAGACCCTTACCATTGCTATCAGAGATAACCCCCTAATCAAAGAGGTAATATGCGGCCAACAAGAACACAAGTGTGGTCTATTTGCTGATGATCTTCTGATCTTCATAACCTCCCCGAATTCCTCAATTCCTTCCTTATGTCAGCTTCTTAAGGACTTTTCTGGGGTGTCAGGGCTTCAGGTTAATTATACTAAATCTTAAGCTTTAAATGTCTCATTGCCACCAGAGATAATTTCCAAACTTAAATTGAATTTCAAGTTCAGGTGGAGCGACTCATCAATTAAATATCTTGGGATTAACCTCACATCTAACTATGATACTTTATATATCAATAATTTCCCCCCGATGTTTAGAAAACTTGAAGATGATCTTAACCGCTTGCCGACCGCTGGTCGGCAATTGACGGCGACAGAATGGCTCTGTAACGCAAATCGCCGTCATACGACGGCGGGCGCGATACAGAGCCACTGTGAGCGCGCGCGCGCCGCCGGAGGCGCGCGCGCACGCTCACTGTGTACGGGGGGGGGCCAGGGAGCGGGTGCGGCGGCTTCGATTGCCGCCGGCCACCCGCGATGCCCCCCCCGGAGCGAATGAGCGGAGGTCCGTGTAAGTAAACACGGACCTCCGCTCTGTGTGAGGGGGAAGGGCTGTGATCACAGCCTTCCCGTACATGAAGGCTGTGACCACTTCCCTTCCCCAGCTAGGCAAGCCCCCCTACAGTTAGAACACGCCCAGGGAACATACTTAGCGCGCCCCCTGCAGGTTAACCCCTTCACTGCCAATGGCATTTACACAGTAATCAGTGCATTTTTATAGCACTGATCGCTGTATAAATGCCAATGGTCCCAAAAAAGTGTCAAAACGTTCCGACATGTCCGCCCCAATATCGCAGTACCGCTAAAAATCGCAGATCGCCGATATTATTAGTAAAAAATAAAAAAAAAATAAAAACCCCAAAAATGAATTCTCATTATCCGTAAACGCGACCACTTTTGCGCAAACCAATCAATAAACGCTGATTGCGATTTTTTTTATCGCAAATATGATGAAGAATATATTTGGCCAAAAACGGTGAAAAAAAATGTTTTTTTATATTTTTTTTTGGATTTGTATTTTAGCAAAAAGTAAGAAATTTGGGTTTTTTGCAAAATTGTCGCTCTTCTTTTGTTTATAGCGGCGATCAGAAATGACGCAGCGGTGATCAAATACCACCAAAAGAAAGCTCTATTTGTGGGAAAAAAAGGACGCAAATTTCGTTTGGGTACAACGTCGCACGACCGCGCAATTGTCAGTTAAAGCGACGCAGCGCCAAATCGCAAAAAGGGCTCCGGTCCTAAAGCTGGAAATCCTTCCGGTCCTTAAGTGGTTAAGCTATGGTCCAAGCAGGAGATCTCGTGGCTTGGAAGGATTAATTCAGTAAAAATGACTCTGCTACCTAAACTCCTTTACCTTTTTCGATCTTTGCCAATCCTCATCCGGAAGGATCAACTTTCTGCACTTCAACGTAAAATCCTTAAATTCATCTGGGGTAGATCGGGATATAGGATTCCTAAACAAACTCTGTTTCATCATAGACGCAGGGGTGGATTGGGTTTGCCCCACCTAGAGAGATATTTTCTAGCGGCCAGGCTAGCACAATTGTCCTCTATTTATTTCACGCAGGAGAAGCAGGATTGGGTACGGATAGAGAGACAGGCTACTCCGAAGCACACGCTAGACTTCCTACTTTGGTGTTCCCCTAAAGATAGACCCCCTATCTTGGCTCCTACACCCTCTAATGAGTTGGCTCTATGGGATAAACTTAGAAATAACTCCTCGCTGGTTTCCTCAGTTAAACCATTAGCTCACCTCTTTAATAACCAGGACTTCCCCCCGGGGCTGGGTATTAAAGCATTCCAATGGTGGCTAAACAAGGGGATGTTTCGCATAGGACACTTCTTTATGGCGACGGGCCCGATAACTCTCAAATACTGCATAAATAAATTAGAGCTTCCAAACTCAGAGAAGTTTAGATTTTACCAAATTTCTAGTTATCTTAACAAAATCTGGGGGAATAAACCACTTCCTCCAAGTTTTACAGACTATGAACGTTGGCGTGGTCAGCCATCACTACAGAAAGGTGGTATCTCGGTCATCTATAATGCCCTCACTCTTCCCGGTATAAAATCAGCCTTTATGATCAACTGGGAACTTGATCTCCAGTTTGACTGGGAACTTGACGAGTGGCAAGCTGTTTGCTTCCGTTCATTTAAAGGTATCTTGAATACCACAATCTCTGAAGCTAGTGTAAAAGTTATGATGAGATGGTATCTCACACCAACTAGACTGAATACATTTTATCCATCTGTTGATCCAATGTGCTTCAGGGGTTGGCTTCTTCGGGGCTCCATGGTCCATGTATGGTGGGAGTGTCCAAGAATAAGGTCATTTTGGTCCAAAATGTTCCGTATTATCAATAAGGTAACCGGTTGTAAACTACCAAGATCACCTGCTATTGCTCTGTTAAATGACTTTATTCCCAACATCACGAAAACTAATAGAAAATGAAGGCCTGGAAACAGGAGGTTTCCATAAAAGCTACCGTAAAGAAAATTTCTTGGCTAATGTCACAAGAGAGACTGGCCAGTATTCTATCAGACAATCTTCCAAAATTCTAACAAACTTGGGAACCATGGGCGACCTTTGTTGGAACCTCACTAACCCCAGGCTTCCCAGGGGATCAAATCATGTGATTGACAGTTAAAGTTAACAGTCACTCAGACACTTTCATTCTTCTAGAGGCTGTTCTTTTTCTCTTTCTCTTCTCTTTCCTTTTCCAACTTGTACGTATTTCCTACCTTTCTGTGTTTCTTTTACTTTATTGTATCCTTTCATTATAATTGTGTGGACAGTGAAGATCACAAACATAGGACTAAAGGGTTTGGAGCCCTAGGGGGCTCCTTGGATGTGATGGTGGAGATATTGGCAGAGGCGGTTCTGTGATTGAGGCTCACTAGGGGGCAAAGGGGAGGGGTGGTCCTCAGCATCCGGCACAGTCTGTTCCCACTTGGGGTGCCGGGGTCCAGAGGGATCTCTCTCGGAGTGTCTCCTGAGCAGAAGCGCTCACAGATAGCCTCTTAGTTGACCCCCTCTCTAACGGGACGCCATTGAGGGTCACTAAGGGGCAAAGGGGAGGGGTGGTCCTCAGCATCCGGCACAGTCTGTTCCCACTTGGGGTGCCGGGGTCCAGAGGGATCTCTCTCGGAGTGTCTCCTGAGCAGAAGCACTCACAGATAGCCTCTTAGTTTACCCCCTCTCTAACGGGACATCATTGGAAGGAAGGAAGGAAGGAAGGAAGGAAGAAGACTGAAAGAAGTAGATCTTTTCAATAGGTCCTTGTAGAGGGTTTTCCTGTTCTATAATGTTTCACCATAGGCTCACAGAAGTGATGTTTAAGATTGTATAGTCGTACTGATATCTGGATGGGTCAGTTTGACATTTATATCTATCGCATTGATCCGCACTGCACCTCTCTTTCGTATCTTTTGTATTCAATGAATGGGTATTATACTTATTTGTACTACATTTTTTCTGCAATCAGATATGTAACGGTTGTTGATACTGTATGGATATGATCTCTAACTATGTATATGCAATTTATCTGCTTTGCATGGTAAACCTAAATAAAAATATTGAAACAAAAAAAATCAATCGGACTAGAACATAAAAAATCATAAGTGCTCATTTTAAAGGCTTATATGCAAGTTACTGCCCTAAAAAGTGTATGGGGACCCGGGTACTACCTTAGGGGACATATAATAATGCAAAAAAAGTTTTAAAATCAATTGTTTTTACAGGAGCAGTGATTTTAATAATGCTTAAAGCGAAAAAATAAAAATGAAATATTCCTTTAAATAGCATGCATGTGGGGTCCCCTTAGTATGCCTGTAAAAGTGCGCTGTAAGGAACTATCTGGGGCCATTGGCAGGCCAATACGGGGGTGCACATAGCGTGTGCGCGCGGGGGAGTGCTGGCGTTGGCGTCAAAACGGCCATTTAAGCCCTCTGCACCTTGCAGTCAGTGCTGTCCGTTCTACAGCATTCTGGCTCATATGACCCCAGTGCTTATCCTGAGAGACGTCCTGTATCTGTGACCCCGGCTTCCTGTTTGACCTGCTTGCCTGCTGCATGCCTCGACCTTCTGCCTGCCTACGACTATGCCTCTGCCTGATCCCTTGTACTTCTGTTGCCTGCATGTTGTCGACCCTGCCTGTACCCGACTATCCGCCAGCCTGCACCACCTGTACCGCACCGCCAGTTTGTTACTGACCCAGCCTGAGCCACTACTCTCCTGTCTGCACGAGCTTCTGTGGACCGTCATCTGTGACCAAGTCCAGCCCTTGTGCCCCCCTGTGCTCCCGAGCTCCCTGTCTCCACTACCAGGGGTTCTCGAACCACGGCCGTCCAAAGGGGAGTCCCATCCAAAATGTTAAAAAAATGTGCGTAGGGCCCCCCCAAAGTCTGTACCAGGCCCTTCAGGTCTGGTATGGATTTTAAGGGGAACCCCGCGCTAATTTTTTTTTTTTTAAATGACGTAGGGGTCCCCCCAAAATCCAAACCAGACCCTTATCTGAGCATGCAGCCCTGGCATGTCAGGAGGGGGTGGGGATGAGTGAGAGCCCCCCTCCGAACCATACCAGGCCACATGCCCTCAACATGGGGAAGGTGCTTTGAGGTCCCCCCAAAGCACCTTATCCCCATGTTGATGGGGAGAAGGGCCTCATCCCCACAACCCTTGCCGGTAGCTGTGGGGGTCTGCGGGCGGGGGGCTTATCGGTATCTGGAAACCCCTTTAATAAGGGGGGCCCCCAGATCCCGACCCTCCCCCTATGTGAATGAGTATGGGGTACATTGTACCTCTACCCAGTCACCAAAAAAGGAGTGTAGTGGTACAAAAAACATGAGGTTTTTGACAAGTCCTTTATTGTGTAAATAGCTCTTTTCTTCTTTCTTCCTCCAGTCTTCCTCCATCTTCTCCTGCCCCGGTCCTTCTTCAGGACTTCTACTTCTTCTTTCGGTCTTCTTCCTTCCTCTCATCGTCTTCTTCAAAATGTATCTTCTTCTTCCTTCTCTTTCACAGCTGCCGCTCTCCTGCTGCCGCAGCCATGACGTCCAGAGGCTCCCAGAATGGGCGGTCTTCTGTTTGACATTTCTTTTATAAGGGGCGGGGCCACCCGGTAACGTAAATGCCGTCAGAAGGGGCGGTGTCACTCGCTTATGTCACTGGGTGGCCCTGCCCTTACCTATACAATGAATGTCAAACTGAAGACTGTCCATTCTGGGAGATGCATACAGACGGCACAGCAGCAGCAAAGAGAAGGAAGAAGAAGATGAAGATTGAACAAGACGATGAGAGGAAGGAAGAAGACTGAAAGAAGAAGCAGAAGACCAGAAGAAGGACCAGGCAGGAGAAGATGGAGGAAGAAAGAATAAAAGAGCTATTTTACACAATAAAGGACTTGTCAAAAACTGCCTCCTTTTTTGGTGAATGGGTAGGGGTACAATATACCCCATACCTATTCACATGGGGGGGTCAGGATCTGGGGCCCCCTTATTAAAGGAGGCTTCCAGATTCCAATAAACCCCCCCACCCACAGACCCAACAACCACCGGCAAGGGTAGTGGGGATGAGGCCCTTCTCCCCATCAACATGGGGACAAGGTGCTTTAGGGGAGACCTCAAAGTACCCTCCATGTGTAGACGGCATGTGGCTCATCCCCACCCCCTCCTGCCATGCCAGGGCTGTGTGCTCGGATAAGGTCCTGGTTTGGATTTTGGGGGGGCCTCTACGCCATTTTTTTTTAATTGGCGCAGGGTTCCCCTAAAAATCCATACCAAACCCGAAGGGCCTGGTACGGACTTCGGGGGGGACCCCTACTCGATTTTTTTTTTTTAATTATGGCCCAGGGTTCCCCTAAAAATCCATACCAGACTTGAAGGGCCTGGTTTGGATTTTGGGGGGACCCTCACGTCATTTTTTTTTTTAACGTTTGGCACGGTGTTCATCTTAAAATCCATATCAGAAGATACCTGAAGGGCCTGGTTTGGATTTGGGGGGAAGCCCATGCAATTTTTTTTTTACATTTTGGAGCGTAGTTTCCCTTAACCACTTGCCGACCGCAGTCTGACGGCGACAGAGTGGCTCGTTATCGCAAACCTCCGTCATGATAACTAGTGCTGTGAGCGTGCGCCACCGGAGGAGTGCTCACTGTGTCCGGGGGGGCAGGGAGCGGGTACGGCGGACTTGATCGCCGCCAGCTACCTGCGATGGCCCCCCCGCAGTGAAAGAATGGAAGTCCGTGTAAGTAAACACGGATCTCCATTCTCATAGAGGGGGAAGGGCGGTGATCACAGGCTTCCTCTATAGGGCAGCCCACACACAGTTAGAACACGCCCAGAGAACACAGTTAACTCTTAGAGCGCCCCCTGCAGGTTAACCTCTTCACTGCCAATGGCATTTACACAGTAATCAGTGCATTTTTATAGCACTGATCGTTGTATAAATGCCAATGGTCCCGAAAAAGGGTCAAAATGGTCTGACATGTCCGCTGCAATATCGCAGTGCCGCTAAAAATTGCAGATCGCCACCATTACTAGTAAAAAAAATAAATAAAATAAAAATGAATAGAAATGAATTCTCATCATCAGTAAACGCGGCAACTTTTGCGCAAACCAATCAATAAATGCAGATTGCAATTTTTTTACCAAAAATATGAGGAAGAATCTAAATCGGCCAAAATCGATGGAAAAAAAAAAATTAATATTTTTTTTGGATTTGTATTTTAGCAAAAAGTAAGAAATTAGTTTTTTTTTTTTTTATGCAAAATTTCGCTCTTCTTTTGTTTATAGCGGTGGAATGACGCAGAAGTGATCAAATACCACCAAAAAAAAGCTCTATTTGTGGGGAAAAAGGACACCAATTTTGTTTGGGTACAACGTCGCACGACCGCACAATTGTCAGTTAAAGCGACGCAGTGCCAAATTGCAAAAAGTGCTCTGGTCCTAAAGTGGGAAATCCTTCCGGGGCTGAAGTGGTTAATTACTTCAGGACAGAGTCTCTTTCAGAGATATGGTGTTTACAAGTTAAAATCTTTTTTTTTTAAGAAAATTACTTAGAGCCCCCAAACATTTTATATATTTTTCTAACACCCTAGAGAATAAAGTGGCGGTTGTTGCAATACTTTATGTCACACCGTATTTGCGCACTGTGTGTGATGTGAGAATAGATCGGGTAGGTGCGGCGACGCCCACTCAAGTGGAGTGGACTGGGAATGGAGGACTGGAGGAGGAGGTCCAACCATCCAAGGAAGGAAGGACTAAGAGGACTCGTCGTTGCCTAGGCTGCAGTCTCATCATCCTCACAATCACAGGGGAAAAAAAGGGGCACACTGGACTGGCATTGGCATACCGTGAGAGTGAACAGGAGGTAGGAGGAGCATATTTTGGAAAGTTGGAGAAGGGGAAGCTAGATTATTGTGCTGGACTGAAAAGATCATATCATCTGTCCTCATGTATACAGGTTTATACACCCACCTTCCTTCCTGTATTCCTCCATCATCACCGACTGCAGAGAGTCTGCAGATGATATACATCATCTGTCCAGGACGATGAGGGAGGAATACAGGAAGAAAGGTGGGTGTATATAGCTGTATACAGGGCAGATGATGAATGATGTATATCTGCAGTCAGTGATGATGGAGGAAAGTCTCTATATACAGGAAGGAAGGTGAGTGTAAATAAAGCTGTATACACCCACCTTCCTTCCTGTATATAGAGACTTTCCTCCACCACCACTGACTGCAGATATACATCATCTGTCCTGTATACAGCTATATACACCCACCTTCCTTCCTTTATATACTAATACCATCCACCCCCTCTATATATACATACTGTACACAATCAGTACTGTACAGGCCGCATTTGATGGGCACAGTGAGGCTGCATTTGATGGGCACAGTGAGGCTGCATTTGATGGGCACAGTGAGGCTGAATTTGAAGGGCACAGTGAGGCTGCAATTGATGGGCACAGTGAGGCTGCATTTGATGTGCACAGTGAGGCTGCAGTTGATAGGCACAGTGAGGCCGCATTTGATGGGCTCACTGAGGCCATATTTGATGGGCACATTTTGTCATTTGTCATTTGTTAACACCAAATGCAGATTCTACATTTTTTATAATTCAGTTGTAGTGCCTTCATTGTGCATGTATGAATAATGGGGTGCATTCAATAGTGTAAAAAAAAACATAAAAACAGATTAGAAATTGCTAACCAGACAATAGCAGCTTGATCCTTCTATTAAGCTTTTGCATCAGGTTTGTCAAACCTTTGCATGCCTGTGCTTTATGTGATGACTAAGCCCCTCCCCTTCATGACATTGTTGAAGGGGCGGGGCATGGTTGACCTTAAAATGTTGCACCCCCCTAGAAAAAGTTCTGAGGACACCCATGAGTATATATCTCACTCTCTACATTAAACTGCCTGCACTAACTGACTGCATACAGATCACACTATCTAGGATTTCTCACTAGCTACACTAAACTGCTTGCACGCTGCTATCTAATCTCACTTTCTCTCTCCGCTTTTAACACACTACATAGAGCCGCTGTACAAGTGGCTTTATATAGTGTGAGCGTGGATTGAGGCTGCTGAGCAGTGATTGCCTAAAGGCACCCTGCCTTTGGTCAATCATAGCTCTCACAGCAGAGCTATGATTGGCCAAAGAATTCAGGTCATGTGCATGTTTTGGCCAATCAGCGGGCGGCATTTCCCCACAATTGGAATGCATTATGGGGTGCTCAAATTTCCCGCAAACGCCCCATAATTTTCGGGATGTGTCAAACAGGCGAACCCCCGATGTTCCAGTCGAAAAACCGGGGGCCCATCTCTAATTATAATTGTTCTTTCTGGTAAGGGTGGTATACTGGTGAGACCCTAACACAACAAAATGTAATATTTTCTGTAGCCCAGTGAACACTAGGGCTAGGGATAAGTAAATGTTGTCTTTAATTTTGAGATATTCCACAAACCCTCCATAAAATCCAAGACTGTGAACTTAAACGTGAGACACACTGAAGTCTGGGGGGGGGGGTGAAATGTACAAATCTGGCTATGTTCAAGGCTGTTAGGCAAATGAGTGTCAAGCAAATGGCATGCAAAGCTGGACACTGCCATGACGTATGTATGCCAATGGGAAAACAATAAAAATACTCTTAAGGCGATTTTAGAAGGATGAGATGGGAAAAACACAAAACTATTGAAATACATGCTTGTTAACTGCCTTTAAGCTGTATTTGGGGTTACAGAACTGTAAGATCCTCACAGACAGCATCAGCAACGCTGGAATCACATATTTTGCATGTGTAATACATTTTTTACTTTCACATTATATACAGTGGCATCACCCCAATAAGCTCAGACATCACAGTGCATCCTTTGCTCACAGTTCGGCACTAGTTGGTGCTGATTGGAGCACTTGGGCTGGCGTCACTCCCTGGTTGATGGGAAGAGGCGGAAGCTAAAGGCTTAATCTCCTGACTCCCGCCCCACCCAAGAAATGACGTGTTTAAATATTTGGCCAATAGTGTTATTCATTTGTGAACTTCCTGTAATATAAAGTGCGGAATGTCATCCACCTCCTAAGCCGCTGACGGAGTTCCGGTTCCGGGACGATACGCGTGCGGTAGGAGGGAGCGTGTGACGTCATCTGTGATCGACACTCATTCACATTGGCATGGTGGATTATATCATCTGATTGAAGCGTGTTCCAATGCACTGTTTGTCAGTGCCTTTTATGTAAGTGCAATTTCATTTTTATTAATAAATTGGCTTTTAAACCGAGAGCACTTAGAGCTTTGCTTTTTACTCTTTATATGACGGTCTGGAGTCCAAGGAAGGACCAAGAACGCACTGCTGGCTGACCATCCTGAAGTGGTTCTGTGGCTGATTTATCTTAATCCCCTAGGTAAAGGGCTAAGAGCACATATGATCCTTTATCTGAGGATCCACACAGGGAGGTGAGCGGCCATCTTATCACTGGTGGTGGTTAACACTGAAGCACCTGTTTTGGCATGTGCTGCACCTGTGGGATTTGTCATTTGGAAATGCTTGAAGCTTACTATGGACTTTAATATTTTTTAATTAAGACTAACATCATCAATATTCACAGCGCTGCACTCCTGTCATAATATAAGCACCCCAATCTGATTCATTACAAAGGCTTTTTAGGTAGTTTTGGCTATGACAATTTTTTTATTCATCAGTAATAAGCCTGAATTGTCCACTGAAAATATCAACCACAAAGCTATAAGAAAGTGTACTCTTAAAAAATAAAGCTAAAACATTCAACTTTGTACCAGTTGGCAAATGGCAAAACAGTTTTCATAGTATAGTTTCGCTAGCTTCTTTTTTCATTACCTCACTGTATTTATTAAAAAGTTTAATAACATTTTATAGTGCACAAAATACTTCAAAACCACAACCCCACATTTCCAAAATGAGGCAGTTTTTATACTATATTATTTCAGATAAAATGGGCACACATATAGAAGAGTGGCTGGAAAGCATACCGGTAGCTTGATTAGGCCATCCACCATATAAGAGGGAGAAACAATGTCGTTTTTATCATGAACGAAAAATTTAACTTTATTATTTCAAAGACAGCAGATTTGCCAAAATATTGTACAGTTTGTAAGCAACTTTAAATCGGAGTTCCACCCTATTAAAAGTCAGCAGCTACAAAAAGTGTAGCTATTGACTTTTAAGAATCAGACACTCACCTGTCCCAGGCTCCAGCAATGCGGCCGCCCACTGCCTCCCTCTTCTCCCCCCGCCGGCATAGCAAATGTGGGTGCCCAGCTTTGGCTTCGATGCGTATGCGCGAGCTGTGCTGCGTTCTGTAAATGGCTGGCGTATCTTCTGGGACCTTTGACATGTCCCAGAAGATCGCCGAGAGGGAAGGGGGAGAGGCGAACTTCCTTCCTGTGCCACGGAGCCAAGAGAGGTAGCGCAGCTGGGAATCTGTCAAAACAGGGTCCCCACTGTCCCTCCAAAAAAATGACATGCCAATTCCCTTAAAGCGGAAGTTCTACTTTTGGGTGGAACTCCGCTTTAAAATCCTTTAAGTTGCAAGTTGGGGCCTCCATGGATCTGAACTGTTTTTCCAGCACATCCCACAGATGCTCAGTTGGACTGAAATCTGGAAATTTTAGAGGCCAGGTCAACACCTCAAACTCATTGTTGTGTACCTGAAACCATTCTTGATCTATTTTTGCAGTGTGGAAGTTTGCATTATCCTGCTAAAGGAGGGAATTTCCATCAGAGAAGTACCATTGCCATGAAGGGTTGTACTTGGTCAGCAACACTGTTTAGGTAGGTGGTACATGTTATGTAACATCCACATGAATGGCAAGACCCAAGGTTCCCAGAAAAACTTTGGTCAAAGCATCACACTGCTTCTGCCAGCTTGCCTTCTTCCCATAGTGCATCCTGATACTATAGCTTCCTCAGGTAAGAATTGCACACGCACCAGGCCATCCATATGATGTAAAAGGAAACATGATTCATCAGACCAAGATACCTTCCATTGCTCCATGGTCAAACTCTGATGCTCGCATGCCCATTGTAGACACTTTTGGGTGTGGACATGGATCAGCATGGGCACCCTGTCCAGACTGCTGCTACACCAGGCACATGTTTATTTACCCCCACCAACTTTCAGATGACAATGTAATGATATAATTCATGTTATTCACTTAACCTGTCAGTGGGCATAAAGTTATAGTGATTCTCAACTCCTTTAGTAAATGAACCCAAACATGTTTTGGACAGAAAGAGTAAGGTTTACTGCTATCCAGAGCTTCATTTGAAAGATTTTTTATTACCTCCAAATCTACTGACAACATTTTACCAAACAGCAGGAGAAGAGAACTCTTCAACAGCAACACAGGCAGAAATAAAAATGCTTTTCTTTCGTACAGTAGGATGAAACTAGAACACTGGTCAGATTATTTCTGTCTGTGTTTCTGTTGCAGGTTTTCCCTTGCCTGACCCAATTTGTAAACTATGACCACATTTCTTATCCTTCTCTACTCTATCCAAAGCTAACCAAGAATTTGTTGGTTTGACATACACTTTAATGCTTGTTCTGGATTTATTTATTTTTAATTATATACAAATCAATAGAAAGAGTAAGGCTCTTAAGTTTGCAGTTGGAGAAGTGAAAGTCAATTTTAGATAGAAAAGGAAGATCCAGGAACTTCAGCAAAGAGAACTTACTTGTCGGTGCCCTCCAGAGATCAAGGCAACCAGTGGGTGATCCAGTCAAACAGTTAAAGTTTAGATGTACAAAGCCTTTAAAACAATGATTTTAAACTTTTCCTTAGTGCTCTTCTAATTTCTTGATTCCTTAGGCTATAAATGACTGGATTGCACATTGGTGTTAAAACTGAGTAAATCACAGCCATTATGCGGTCATAGCTTGCAGAGTTAGTTTTGATCGGTCTAACATACATAAAGCCCACACTGCCAAAGAAAAGAAAGACCACTGTCAGATGAGCTCCACAAGTAGAAAATGCTTTTTTCCTACCTTCGGCTGTCTTTATTTTTAAAACAGTGGAAATAATTTTAAAATAGGATAGAATAATACAAGCGAAAGCGAGGAAAAGAAGAAAGGAATTGATGGCAAAGTCAACTGTAACATTTAGTGAAATGTTTGAACAAGCCAAATTCATGAGTGGAGTAAAGTCACAGAAGATATGGTCAATGCCGTTCGAACCACAAAAGAATAGACGGGACAACAAGATAATTTGTGTTAAAGGCCCAAGGAATCCAATAACCCAACAGCAAGCTGCCAGTTGAAAACAACATACAGTAGTCATTATGGATGGGTACCTTAAAGGGTTGCATATGGCCATGTATCGGTCAAAGGCCATTGCTGTTAGAAGATAGGTTTCTGTAATACCTAGGCTATGAAAAAAATATATCTGCAATAAACAGCCAACATAAGAGATTATATTAACATTTAGTAAATTTGTCAACATTTTTGGTATAGTGACAGTGGTGTACCATATTTCCAAAAAGGAGAGTATACCAACAAATAGGTAGAGAGGAACATTAAGTTGGGGGTGAGTACAGATTAGGGTAATTATTGTAATATTACCACTTAGAGTAAAAACGTAGCTTATACTCAGAAGAAGAAACAAGATTGCCTCATATCCACCAAGATCAGGAAAACCTACTATGACAAAATGTGTAATAAGAGACTGATTTGAAACTTCCATACTTCTTTTTATTAAGCGAGATATAACTCCTTTCTGTTGTATAGTGCATCTAAAAACATATCCTGCAAAAAAATAAATAAAGGAATCAAAGCATATAGTCTTTCAGTTTACATTATACTGCTAAATGTTGAAATTGGATAGCTTGCAGCTTAATATGGTTAATTAGAGGCATTCTCACAAATATGAGTAGAACCCAAACCAGCAGAAGTACTTTTGGTTATAGTTTGCACACTTTTTTGAAAATGTATACAACTGAGATCTTTACTTTTGATTACAAAAGCAAGTGTTTAATTAGGTCCCCTTTGCTGGGTCCACCCATACATGCTTTTGTCCCATTTGGCAGACTTGTTGTAGCCACAGGGTTATGAGATGTCCTTTCGTCTACAGCCTGAATAAAAATATCAAGCTCAATTAGACCTGATTCACACCTTCCTTTCAACTGGAAGCTAATCTCATAGAGCTTAATGGTGGCCCAGGTAGTAATCCAAAAAATGTTGCTTCATCCCTCTTGGTGCAGCATATTAGATAGGCGTTTTTATTGTGGCTTTAACAATCAGCCTTGAACTTTCGCCATGGGTTGCTTGTTATTCAGCACTGCAGCTCAGGTCTCTGCAGTGCAAACTTGATCTCATTAGTGGACTTTAAACCTAGGAGTGCAAGCAGTAAATTTGGCACTTTTTTGTGAAAACGCATCTATCTCTCTGATTTTTAACATATCCTAACATTTCAGCCCTTAAATCAGATCTAAACCCAGACATGAAAAATTCACAAGGGATTTAATATATTAATGTAATTTTTATCTAGATTTTCACGACCAGATAATCCCATCATGAAGGTCCTTGCTCAGACTGTTCTTGTGAAAAGATGACAACTGTTATGCGTTTGTTGGAGTTTAGTTCTAATTTAACATTTAAAATGTCATTAAACTAAAAAAAAAAAATAATAATAAATACATAAAACACTTACTAATGTGCCTGTGCCCTTTCTTTAACACTAAAATTTTCATTTATAAAAAGATTTCTTGTGCAGCCTGCAGGTACCAACAGTGTGGTGGCAACAATCTGCAGATTGGCTTACAGAGCCTCTGCTCTATTGCCACACACTGGGCTCTCTTCCTTCAGTGTAAGTAAACTGTGTGCTTACTATAAAGGAAATCCCTAGTTACTACATTCGGGTGGGGCTAAGCCAAAGCGGGGAGTATGTCTTGTGACATCACCTCAGCTTACTGAGGCCCTCCACCCCAGGTTGTGCAAAATAGTTGAAACTGTCAGGCAAGGATCTCATCTGCCCAAGGGTGTGAAGGGGCAGATCAGACCCATGACTTACAGTTCCACTCTGCTTTGCATTACAAGGTATGATGAATAAGGATAAGCTTGGGCATGTTCACAACTGCATGTGCCCGAGCCCACCAGGAAGCTTACACTGCCCCACGCTAATCACAGGCAGTGAGACATTTCCTGATCCGTGGCTGCCAATGTCTCACTGCCTGTGATTAGCGCGGTGCAATGTAAGCTTCCTGGTGGGCTTGGGCACGTGCTGTTGAGAACATCCCCAAGCTCATCCTTAATGATGAATAGGGGATCTGGCACTCCAGAAGTCCTTTAAGTGGGATATTATAAATTAACTAAAATAGTACTGCCATTCATGGGTAAATCCAAAAAGATGGGGGGGGGGGGCAAGGATTAAAGGGAGGCAGTCATCCTTCAGTGTGTCTGTGGGGGAGGCACCAACCTGAGTGTAGTAATAATCTAATGGCATTTATTGCACATGATTAAAAACACGAGGAGCGCATGTGCGGGAGCTCCAGGATGGTTGTCTGAGCCAGGAGCTCCGCACATTCCCCGGTCGCCCATTGTAGCTCACCAGGAGCACCAGAAAAGGGGTGATTGAGCCCCCCAAGACCCCCCAGCACCCACGGACACCTCAGGGCCAGCACATCGGCGTCCACCAAGCCTGCATCCAGCTCCACCGCTCTCGGCCGGATGTACCAAAATGGCCGCAGCTTAGCAATCGAACAGATCCCAGGGGAGCCACATTCATCATACAGGGCTTGTAAAATATGGGCTGTTTAGCCCCTCAAGATCCCCGGTTCAAAGTGGTATACCGGGCCTACATTTACAGGGCTCTCCCAGCCTCCTACCAGCTGTCCTATCTGCCGCTCGGTGTACCAAGATGGCCACCGTTGCGGCCTAGCAAGCTGACGGGACCCAGGGAAGCCACACAAGCCACCCAGGACTCTCATCATCAGGGTGATTCAGCCCCCCAAGACCCCTGGGGCATGATGATAGGTTGGGCATCACTCTACAGGAGCCCCCTGCTTCCTTCCTGCTGATTTCTCTACAGTCGGGTGTACCAAGATGGCAGCCGGTAAGGCCTAACGTTTATGTTAAATAAGAGACAGAAGAGCCCCCCAAAACATTACAATAATAGCCCTATGGCTACTGGTCACAGGGCGACACAACCCTGAGGACTCCAATACCACCCTGAATGCAGGCGATCGCTCACACAGCAATTTGAAGAGGCTGACCAAGCCGGATCCTCCGACATGGCCACTGCTGTGGCCCACCCACAAACTAAAGTTCAGGAGGGAGCCTCAGAGCACAGGCCAGTAATAGCCCCTGCTACCCTTACCCTTACACCAGGGACCAATTTGACCACACACCAACTCCTGACCATTTCTCCAGCCTCCACGGAGTCGCTGATAGGCCGCACCATGGGAGATTTTTCCTCCACATCGGTGGGACCCCTCCCGACTTCCCAGCCAGAGGCCCACATTCCAGGCCTACCAACTAAGGATACCCTCCTCAATACTGCAGATTTGTTCCTTAAATTTTCAAATTTTCTGGAAAGAGGACTCATGAATACAGCGGCAAAAATTACAGGGGACATAAAAGCTGACTTTCACAGCCTGGGGTCCAGAATGGAAGCCATTGAACAAAAACTGGACATTACAGTTTCCAGGACCAACCAAAACTCAGCTCATATTCAAGTTTTACAGAGCCAACTGGACACTGCCCTAGCAAGAATGACGGTCTTGAAAATAGGTTGAGAAGATATAACTATCGGATCAGAGGTCTGTCAGAATCTATCACAGAAGTTACATCAGCAGTTCAGGATCTCATACAAAATATGATTCCCAATGTGCCTAAACATAGGCTGGAGCTGGACAGGGCTCATAGAGCTCTGGGACCCCCAAGGAAAGATGGATCCCCAAGGGACATAATAGTGAAACCACACTTTTATGCCATCAAATAGAAGTAATGAGAACGTCCCGTAACAACCCTACTATCACTTGCATGGGGCACCAAGTCCAGATCTTTGCAGATCTGTCGCCTTATATCCTACTATTCAAAAAAGGAGAGCCCTCAAACCGCTCCTCCAAGCTTTACAACACAAAGATCTTAAAAATTGGTGGGCCTTCCCTTTCGCTGTCAAATTTATACACAAAGGTAAAACATTCTCTTTCACAAATCTCCCGGACGGGGAAAAACTCATCCTAGATATTAAATTAATCTCCCAAGAAGAAGCCCCAATGGACCTTACCGACCCTGCCGGACACGACACGAAAAGACCACTATCTGCAAGCCCAGTAGATCCTACTCAAAAAGGGGCAGGCCCTCTAAACACTTTCTCTTACAAAATGGAAACACATATTTAAACTGTCGCTTTCCCTTCCGGGTGGTTAAAAATTCTAGAAACACAACATTTCGAACCTCCTCGCCAAACTCCCGAGAGGAAAAAACTTATCATCCTATATTCCGCTGTCTAGACGTTTCTAGACCTGAACCACGGGGTACGTTCACTATCATCCCAACAATGCCCTGCAAGAGTAATGAAGATAAACTACCGTATTTTCACACCAAAGTGATAATACAGGGAACCCCTAGGTAGAAAGGAACCCC
>BLSH010468639.1:845634-860402 GCA_018402905.1 Glandirana rugosa | reverse complement strand
AACATTTCTTTCGCTCATGGTTAGTGTTTGGCTGAAGCCATTTATTATCAATAAACTGTGTTTAACCCCTTCCTTACTGGGCACTTAAACCCCCCTCCTGCCCAGACCAATTTTTGGCTTTCAGCGCTGTTGCATTTTGAATGACAATTGCGCGGTCGTGCGACGTTGTACC
This sequence comes from Glandirana rugosa, assembly GCA_018402905.1. Taxonomy (NCBI): domain Eukaryota; kingdom Metazoa; phylum Chordata; class Amphibia; order Anura; family Ranidae; genus Glandirana; species Glandirana rugosa. Next base: position 860,230 of record BLSH010468639.1, on the reverse strand, counting down.
CAAATAAAATTTGCATCCTTTTTTTCCCACAAATAGAGCTTTCTTTTGGTGGCATTTGATCACCTCTGCGTCATTTCTGATCGCCGCTATAAACAAAAAATGAGCGACAATTTTGCAAAAAAAGAACAATATTTTTTACTTTTTGCTAAAATACAAATCCATTAAAAAAAATATTCATCAGTTTTGGCCGACATATATTCTTCTACATATTTTTGGTAAAAAAAAAAATCGCAATTGGCGTATATTGATTGGTTTGCGCAAAAGTTATCGCGTCTACAAACTGGGAATTGATTTATGGCGTTTTTATTATTTTTTTTTTTTTTTACTAGTAATGGCGGTGATCTGCGATTTTTAGTGGGACTGCGATATTGCTGCAGAAATGTCGGACATTTTTTACACCAATGACATTTATACAGTGATCAGAAATTTAAATATCCACTGATTACTGTGTAAATGTCATTGGCAGTGAAGGGGTTAACCAGCAGGGGGCAGTGAAGGGGTTAACAAATGTTCCCTGGGTGTGTTCTAACTGTGGGGGGGCAGGGCTGGTCGGGACATAACAGATCTAACTGATCCCAGTGACAGGGATCAGTAGATCTGCTATGTCCCCTGTCACAGAACGGAGAACCGCCGTGTTTACAATGGCGGTTCCCCGTTCTGAGGCTCCTAAAAGAGATCGGCGGGTCTTGGGCGGACATCGAGTCCGCCCGACCCACGGGCACGCTCACGCAGCGTGCGGCGCACACGCGCGCCGCCGCTGCCTCCAGGGGACGCGCCAGGAGCGTGCACAGTGGACGACGTCCATGGACGTCGTCCGGGCATTTCAGATCCGCGCTGGAGCCGTACTTCGGCAATAGCGCGGATCTGAAGTGGTTAATCTTTTTAAATCATATTGACAACAGAAACTACCCAAATGGCCCTGATCAAAAGTTTACATACCCTGGTGATTTTGGCCTGATAACATGCGCACAAGTTGACACAAAGGGGTTTGAATGGCTATTAAAGGCAACCTTCCTCCTGTGATCTGTTTGTAATTAGTGTGTGTGTATAAAAGGTCAATGGGTTTCTGGGCTCCTGACAGACTCTTGCAGCTTTCAGCTGCATCCAGTGCTGTACTGACGTTTCTGGATTCTGAGTCATGGGGAAAGCAAAGGTCTCAGGTGTGAATGGGGAGCAGGTGTGTTAAATTTGGTGTTATCACTCTCACTCTCTCATACTGGTCACTGGAAGTTCAACATGGCACCTTATGGCAAATAACTCCCTGAGGATCTGAAAAAAAATAATTTTTGCTCTATATAAAGATGGCCTACACTATAAGAAGATTGCCAAGACCCTAAAACTGAGCTGCAGCACGGTGGCCAAGACCATACAGCAGTTTAACAGGAAAGTTCCACTCAGAACAGGCCTCGCCATGGTCGACCAAAGAAGTTGAGTGCACATGCTCAGCGTCATATCCAGAGGTTGTCTTTGGAAAATAGACGTGTGAGTGCTACCAGCGTTGCTGCAGAGGTTGAAGAGGTGGGGGGTCAGCCTGTCAGTGCTCAGACCATATGCTGCACACTGCGTCGAATTGATCTGCAAGGCTGTCGTCTCAGAAGGAAACCTCTTCTAAAGGTGATGGGGTCTGATGAGACCAAGATAAACTTATTTGGTTCAGATGGTGTCAAGCGTGTGTGGCGGCAATTAGGTGAGGAGTACAAAGACAAGTGTGTCTTGCCTACAGTCAAGCATGGTGGTGGGAGTGTTATGGTCTGGGGATGAATGAGTGGAGCTACAGTTCATTGGGGGAACCATGTATGCAAACATATACTGTGACATACTGAAGAAGAGCATGATCCCCTCCCTTCAGAGACTGGGCCGCAGGGCAGTATTCCAACATGATGATGACCCCAAACACACCTCCAAGCTGACCACTGCCTTGCTAAAGAAGCTGAGGGTAAAGGTGATGGACTGACCAAGCATGTCCTCCAGACCTAAACCCTATTGAGCATCTGTGGGGCATCCTCAAATGGAAGGTGGAGGAGTGCAAGGTCTCTAACATCCACCAGCTCTATATTCCACTGTGAACCTAAATACTTGAAGAGCAAGGAACCACCTTGTTTCTCTCCTTGTTATCACACATCCATTTAAGAGGAAAATGATCAGTGACTATTTTGAATGGTCTCCCCTACAGGTAATATTGCAGGGCATCTAAGGCCTATTTGATAGCTAAACATTCCTTTTCAACAATGGTATAGTTTTACTCATGTCTGTTGAGCTTTCTGCTAAGGTAAACCACTGGGTGCAACTCCCCATCTCTGACATGGGACAGTACAGCACCCAGTCCCACATCAGAGGTGTCTGTCTGCACTACAAACTCTTTTATGAAATCTGGGGTCATGAGCACAGATTGTGCACAAAGGGTTTGCTTCAAAATTTGAAATGCCTTCTCTGCCTCAGGATTCCACTTGATCATGACCAACCCTCAGCCCTTCGTCAGATCGTTCAGTGGGGCTACAATGATGGCAAAATTGGCTATAAAACACCTGTAGTACCCAGTGATCCCCATAAATGATTGAACTTGCTTTTTGTTTATAGGTTGGGGTCACTTTTGAACTGCTTCAATCTTATTGATCTGAGGCTTGATTGATTAGCCCCCGACCAATAATGTAGCCAACGTATTTGGCCTCCTCCAAGCCTATGGCACACTTTGTGGGGTTGGCAGGGAGTCCTGTTTTCCTAAGGGAATCCACCTCTGCTTGCAGCCGGGGCAAATGGGATTCCCAATCTGGGCTGTTTATGACTACATTATCCCAACATGCGGCTGAGTATTGGCGATGTGGTCTTAAGGTCTTAGCCATCATTCTCTGGAATGAGGAAGGAGCACTATGCAAGCCAAAAGGCATCTGCCAATACTGGAAGGACCCCGCGGGGGTAGAAAATGCAGTTTCCTCTTTGGTAGACTTTGTTAGGGGTATCTGCCAATAACCTTTAGTCAGATCTCAAGTAGTTATGTACCGGGCACCTCCCAATCTGTCAACAAGCTCGTCGACCAGAGGCATTGGGTGCGCATCGAGTTTTGACGCGCTGTTCAACTGCCTGAAATCATTACAAAACCTTATAGTTCCATCTGGTTTTTGGACCAACACTATGGGACTTGCCAGTGACAGTGGTACTCCTCTATCGCGTCCAGCTCTAACATGTTCTTTATTTCATTGGCAACTGCTTCCCATCTAGCCTTGGGTATTCTATAGGGCTTTACATTTACACGGACACCTGGTTCCATAATTATGTCATGTTGCATAACTGTGGTCAGTCCGGGCAGGTGAGAGAAAAAGTCTGTATTCTTACACACAAATTCTTTAATGTCCTTCTGTAGGGCCACTGACAAGATTTCAGTTATGGGTACTTCAGGTGTCAAGGGGATGGGGGCCATGTCCTTTTGGGGAGTTGGCATTGTCAGTAAAGTCTCTCTGTCCTTCCAAGGTTTCAAGAGATTAACTTGAGATATTTGCTCGGGGTTCCTTTTTCCTGGTTGGTAAACTTTGTAGTTTACCTCCCCCACTCTTTCCATAATTTCAAAGGGACCTTGCCATTTTGCTAGGAATTTACTCTCAACGGCGGGGACCAGTACCAGCACTCTATCACCAGGGTTGAAGATCCGGGTCTTGGCACCCCGATTATAAACCCTTCTATGGGCCTCCTGGGCTGGCTCCATATGTTCCTGTAGAAGCGGCATGACAGCAGCGATTCTATCTTGCATCAATGAGATATGCTCAATGACGCTCCCATATAGTAGTTCAAAAGGGGAATAACCTGTAGATGCCTAGGTACCTCCCGTATGGCAAACATGAGGTATGGCAGCAAAAAATCCCAATTTCTGCCATCTTTGTCCACCAATTTTTTAACCACTTGATGACTGGGCACTTAAACCCCCTTTCAACCAGACCAATTTTCAGCTTTCAGTGCTCTCACATTTTGAATGACAATTATTAAGTCACGCTACACTGTACCCATATGAAATTTTTGTCCTTTTTTCACACATATAGAGCTTTCTTTTGGTGGTATTTCATCTCACTGGGTTTTTTATTTTTTGCGCTATAAATGAAAAAATACCGCAAATTTTGTAAAAAAAATGCATTTTCTAAGTTTCTGATATAAAATTTTGCAAATTGGTAACTTTTATTCATACATTTTGGACAAACTTTATACTGCTATATATCGTTGGTAAAAAAACAAAAACAAATTAGTGGATATTATTTGGTCTTTGTGAAAGTTATAAAGTCTACAATCTTGGTGCCATTCACTGAAAATTGATCACACCTGATACACTGACGGTTTATCTCATTTCTTGATACACTAACAAGCCAGGAAAGTACAAATACCCCCAAAATGACCGCTTTTTGGAAAGTAGACAGTCCAAAGTATTTAGTAAGAGGCATGGTGAGTTTTTTGAAGTTGTAATCTTTTCCCACAATTCTTTGCAAAATGAAGATTTTTTTTTCTTTTTTTTTCACAAACTTGTCATATTAATGGGTTATTTCTCACACACAAAATATGCATACCACAAAATACACCCCAAAACACATTCTACTACTCCTCCTGAGTATGGCAATACTCCATGTGTGAGACTTTTACACAGTCTGGCCACATACAGAGGCCCAACATGCAGGGAGCACCGTCAGGTGTTCTAGGGGCATAAATTACACATATAATTTCCTGACTACCTCTTGCATTTTTGAAGGTCCCGGAGCACCAGGACAATGGAAACGCCCAAAAAATAATCCCATTTTGGAAAGTAAACATCCCAACGTATATTCTATGAGGCATAATGAGTCTTTTGAACATGTTAATTTTTCCACTCGTTTTTGGAAAATAGGGAAAGAAAATGAAAACGCATTTTTTTTTTTTACAAAAAGTTGTCCATTTATACGATATTTCTAACACGTAGCATGTACCTGGCAAAAATTACACCCCATAATATATTTTGTAACTCGCCCCGAGTATGGCGATACCACATGTGTGAGACTTTTACACAGCATGGCCATATAGAGAGGTCCAACATGCAGGGAGCACCGTCAGGTGCTCTAGGGGCATACATTTCAAATCTAATTTGACTACCTATTAACCTATTGTGAGGCACTGTAGTGGTACGGATGGGCTCTGTAGTGGCACTGATGGGCACTGTAGTGGCACTGATGGGCACTATAGTGGCACTGATGGGCAGTGTAGTGGCACTGTAGTGGCATGGATGTGTCATGGATGGGGATGACCGAGCATGGACAAGGATGAGTGAGCACAGATGGGGATGGCTGAGCATGGATGGGGATGACTGAGCACAGATGGGGATGACTGAGCATGGATGGGGATGGCTGAGCACTGATGAGGATGACTGAGCATGGATGGGGATGGATGATAATGGATGGGGATGCCTGAACACGGATAAGGATGACTCAGCACAGATGGGGATGGCTGAGCACGGATGGGGATGACTGAGCATGAATGGGGATGGCTGAGCACAGATGGGGATGACTGAGCACAGATGAAGATGACTGAGCATGGATGGGGATGACTGAGCATGGTTAGGGATGGCTGAGCACGAATGGGGATGGGTAAGCACGGATGGGGATGACTGAGCATGAATGGGGATGGCTGAACACAGACGGGGATGACTGAGCACGGATGGGGATGACTGAGCATGGTTAGGGATGGCTGAGCACGAATGGGGATGGGTAAGCACGGATGGGGATGACAGAGCACGGATGGGCATGACTGAGCATGGCTGGATGGATGAGGATGGATGGATGGATGAGGATGGCTGGATGGATGAGAGTGGCAGGATGGATGAGGGATGAGGAAGGCTGGTTGAGGGATGAGGATAGCTGGATAGCTGAGGGATGAGGATGGCTGGATCGATGAGGATGATGGATGAAGATGGCTGGGTGAGTGGCACATAATGGGCACATAACAGCGCTGTGGGCACTGCAGATCCTGTGCACAGCGCTGCTGCATCAGATCTTTCCCCCCGCACTGGAGACACAAATATACTCAACACACAGCCAGTAATGTCTAAACCGCTGGCAACAATAGTGAGTACACCCCTAAGTGAAAATGTCCAAATTGTCCAAAAACACCTCCAAGGCGACCATTGCCTTTCTACAGAAGCTGAGGGTAAAGGTGATGCATTGGCCAAGCATGTCTGCAGACCTAAACCCTATTGAACATCTGTGGAGTATCCTCAAATGGAAGGTGGAGGAGCGCAAGGTCTTTAACGTCCACCAACTCTGTGACGTCATCATGGAGGAGTGGAAGAGGACTCCAGTGGCAACATGTGAAGCTCTGGTGAACTCCATGCCCAAGAGGGTTAAGGCAGTGCTGGATAATAATGGTGGCCACACAAAATATTGACACTTTGGGCCCACTTTGGACATTTTCACTTAGGGGTGTTCTCACTTTTGTCGCAAGCGGTTTAGACATTAATGGCTGTGTGTTGAGTTATTTTGAGGGGATAGCAAAGGTACACTATTATACAAGCTGTACACTCACTACTTTACATTGTAGCAAAGTGTAATTTCTTCAGTGTGGTCACGTGAAAAGATATAATAAAATATTTACAAAAATGTGAGGGGTGTACTCACTTTTGTGAGATACTGTAAGTATGCAGCCTATGAAGTCAGTGTTCCTGGCCTGTATGTTTGCTACATGTTGGTGAATCAAGATTTATTGATGCCTTTTAGCAAGCACAACAGCCATCTTAAGAAATTAAAGTGGCTGTAAACCCTCACATATACCACATGAAGTGACTGGCCTTAGGTGATACACAGAAATGAAATAAATTCTTCTACATAAGTTGTACCTCTTTATTTGCCGCCCGCTCTTTGCTACATCCATTGAAATTGCAAAATTTACACAGGATCTCCCAGATCTGAATAGAAGGGGGCGGGGAGCTGAAGTAACATGTTGTAGAGCTCAGCGAGGGGAGCTCTGAGAGCTGATTAGAGCGAAGGGACACCCCCCCCCCCTTCACACAGCACACGGGAACAGAGCTAAGGCTGTCAATCAGCTAAGGCTCCCTCTACATGACCTTTTTTCTCCTGGTGTCAGGAAAATTTGTCAGATGTGACTCATACAGATAACAGAAGAACAAGGCAGAGACCACCTGGAGTACACTGGATTGAGACAAGTACACACTATAGGGGGATATGCTTTGCTCATGTTTCATGTCTTAGGTTTATAACCACTTTAAGGTGGACAATAGCAGTCTACATATTTTCTTCATCACGGGTGGTTACTTACCCCCTCAATCCAACACCGGCACCTGCTTATTGTTGTGCAACATAGAGCCAGAATGCTCCCTTGAGTTACCAATGACAATATATGCCTCAACATTACAGCCCTAGTACCCATTGCACCTGCAGCCAAGCTTCCCTGCACCTGCAGCCTCTTATGTAGGTATGCTGCTCCTCTATTGTATCCACAGACTCTGCTGCACCTCCACTATACCCACTGCCCCCACTATACCTTATCTGCATCCACAGTCATTGTTGCACCTCAGTTGCATCCTCAATTTTCACTGCACCTCTACTCCATCCCTAGCCTCTGTTGCACCTCAGGTTGTAGGTGGGATGCAGCATGTGTGGCAGCAGTAACCCCCACAGACAAGTGCAAAAGAAAACTTGTATCCAAGTAAGGCAATAACAGTTCACAACAACCCTGAGGGATGCCAGCCCAACGGGGTACAATCACGATTTCCAACAATGTGAAGATGTCAGGTATCAGATGGGTTGACAGCATCTGTTAAGAGAGTAGAATGCTGCCTGGCCATCCAGTGCCCCAAACTGGAAGTTGTCCAAAGCAGTTGCAAGCCTATGCTTTCCCTCCTCATCAGGAGCATTTCCCTATCGCTAGTACTGTCCCTAACAGGCGGTGTAGCTGTCCCTACTCTATCAACTCACAAAAAGCATGCCAAGCCTGGGAGCCAGGGCCTTAAGTAAGCTCTGCCTGACTGAAAATGGCTGCTAGAGTCACATGGGGCATCAGCATCCAATTTGGTGCTTCCTCAGTGACCCAGGACCTTGACTTCCTCTCTAGCTGTGGTGCTGCTGCGGAAGAGCACTACCAGCAGTGGACAAAGCTGTTCCCACAACCTCCACTGCATCTCTACTGCACCTATGGCCTCTAGCCTCACTTCTGCCTACAGCTACCCAATATCACATGCCTCTCTCCCAGCACCTATTCTCCTTCATGGCTGCGAGATTCTTTTGAATGGCCACGGCTAATCCCTAAGCCCTGTGAGGGGTTTCTGCCCGAAAACGAAATACCTCTTAGATTCTACATTACTTTCAAAGAAAGTAGCTCCTCAGAGGAACAAGGCACACACATCAACTGGTAATTACATATTCCTTCAACTCAAGATAAAATAAGAATTATTCTTGGATCAAAACACTATTTCTAATTCTATCCTTCCAATTTTTTTAGTGCCTTGATATTTTAAGAATCAAAGGGCAGACAGAATACACCAACTGTAATAATTATTATGGTAACAGATACTGAGATATTCCAAAGCTCTTAAAATACTATCCATGTTTCATTTGGCACTACATACATGTTGCCCCTTACCTGATATGAGACTGAAATGAAGAGGCTGGCCTCTCTTTTACAGTATTTGACCGGACCTGATGTGGTATGCTGCCAGAGCAGGCACTCTGTAATAGCATGGAGCCCAGTCAGAGACAAAAGCATGATTACAACGATAGCAGGAGTGGGCAGCAAGATGCGGAATCGTAAGCCAAATCAGAGTTATGGACGGAGAGGAGGTCAGGAACTGGTCAGCAACGCTACAAGCAGAAGCTAAGATTAGATCAGGGGCAAGCTTGGTCAGTAGCAGGAATAAGATACAAAACACAAATAACAACACATGGTACAGCTGAAGACCTAAGTGAGAGTATCCCTTAAATAGGCCATTTGATGCCAATGCAGCTCTGGGTGTGCATGTACATCCATTCACACGCAATGATACACATGCACAATCACATGCATCCTTGTTCACGCACATGAACCTGGCCAATGTTCATACAGAAGTATCCGCATGCACATTTTTCCAAGCCAGTATTCCTTAATACCTGTATTGCACTGTGGTCAACCTAGCTAAAAACGTTTTAGCTGAAATTCAAAATGTCACAATGTGCTAATGACCTTGGACCCCAACATGCAATATAACGTTTTGCAAATATTGATTGACTGATTACACTAACCACTTCAAGATCGGGGACTGCCCAGGCCATTTTTGCTTACCTTGTGAGCATGGTGTATCTGATTAGTCTAGCTAACCCAGCCTCCTCACTAATTGGAGGTGGTGGCTAGAGGTCATAAGTCCTAATGCATTCATAATATACAGTATATGAACACATGGTGCAGCAGACACCCAGCTCTAGAAAAGAGGGCACACCCTTGAAACATGTCAGCATCTGCAGGCCTTTGTGGTGCCATTGTAACCCATTTGGGTGCATGAACAGTGTTCCTGGCCCTATCACTCCTGATATTCACTGTTTTGTCAAAAGTATTGGGACACCTGCCTTTACATGCACATGAACTTTAAAGGCATCCCAGTCTTAGTTCAGTATTGAGTTGGCCCACCTTTTGCAGCTCTAACAGCTTCAACTCTTCTGGGAAGGCTGTCCACAAGGTTTAGGAGTGTGTCTATGGGAATGTTTGACCATTCTTCCAGAAGTACATTTGTGAGGTCAGGAACTGATGTTGGACAAGAAGGCCTGGGTTGCAGTCTCCACTCTCATTCATCCCAAAGGTGTTCTATCGGGTCAGGAGTCAAGTTAAGTTCATCCATGTCTTTATGGACCTTGCTTTGTGCACTGGTCCAAATATGGACCAATATTGGCTTTCAGACAACCACCCAATCTCACACAAAAACTAATCAGCAGGAAACTTCACTCTAATGATGAAGTCACAAATAATGGAAGCAAACCCTGCAATAAAAAACGTTGCAAACTGTGCAACCAGATCAATCAATGTAGAAGTGTCACACACACAAATGGGACCTTCATTATCATTGGATCATACAGCTGTACCTCTAGTAATGTGGTGTACATCATTCAATGCAATAGGTGCAGAAAAGGATCTTATGTTGGGGAAACAGGCCAGAAATTGCAAACAAGGATGAATTTACACAGACATTCCATCAAGGAACATAACGAATATGATTTCTGCACACCTGTGGGACATCGTTTTTCACAACCGGACCACACTATTGAAGACCTCAATGTCTTAGTTCAAATGTTTTCCTTGCCGGGATAGTTCTGAAATTCCCTTTAAGAACTAAGTATGATTCTTCATTTAGACAGAAAAAATAACGGTTTAAACTTAGATATAGGTTTTCTTACTCATTATTCTAAAGTTTTACAAACCCCTCTGTGACTTTCATCCCCCTCTCCCCAGTCTGTAGCTCTCCCTCTGTGTTATCTCAATGACTTTACTGCAAGCTTAATTACCATTTGTGTTTGTTTTTCCTTTCCCTCAGGAATTTTTTGCTTTTTTAAAATTATTTTTTAACATTCGGCTAAAACGCTTGTGAATCAGTACTGCTCAGACTTTGAAGAAGGGGACATACCCCGAAAGCTTGTCCTGAAAAATTGTATGTTAGTGCAAATAAAAAAAGTATCACGGACAGCACTCAATTTTCTCTGTCACAATTGCACTAATACAGCTATCATCACCTCAAGCATTATGGAAGATACTGGATATGGCCGCATGAAGAAGCAGTTAACCAACCTGATTACTAGGGATGAGCTGAACACCCCCGGTTCGGTTCACACCAGAACATGCGAACAGAAAAAAGTTCCGGGCGAACATCTGAACACCATTAAAGTCTATGGGATGCCAACATGAAAAATCAAAAGTGCTCATTTTAAAGGCTTATATGCAACATTATTGCCCTAAAAAGTGTATGGGGACCCGGGTCCTGCCCTAGGGGACATGTATCAATGAAAGAAAAATGTTTTTAAATCAATAATTTTTTTCAGGAGCAGTGATTTTAATAATGCTTAAAGTGAAAAAAAAATGAAAAATTCCTTTAACCACTTCAATACAGGACGTTTATACCCCCTTCCTGCCCAGACCAATTATCAGCTTTCAGCGCTCTCACACTTTGAATGACATTTACTCTCTCATGCTACACTGTACCCAAACAACATTTTTATCATTTTTTTCACACAAATAGAGCTTTCTTTTGGTGGCATTTAATAACCTCTGGGTTTTTTTATTTTTTGCGACATAAGTGAAAAATTTGCGAAAATTTTGAAAAAAAACACTTTTTTTTAGTTTCTGTGATAAAATTTTTGCAAATAAGTCATTTTTGTTCATAAATTTGGGCCAAAACCTATACTGCTACCTATCTTTGGTAAAAATAACCTAAATAAGTGTATATTATTTGCTCTGCGTGAAAGTTAGAGTCTACAAGCTATGGTGCCAATCATTGAAAACTGATCACACCTGATGTACTGATGGCCTATCTCATTTCTTGAGGCTCTGAAATGTCAGGAATGTACAAATAACCCCCAAATTACCCATTTTTGAAAAGTAGACATTCCAAGGTATTTAGTAAGAGGCATGGCAAGTTTTTTGAAGTTGTACTTTTTTCCCACAATTCTTGGGGAAATTAAGAAATTATTTATTTATTCGTTTTTTTGCACAAAATTGTCATAACAACAAGTTATTTCTCACACAGCATATGCATACTTCCAATTACACCCAAAAATACATTCTGCTACTCGCACCGAGTATGACGATACCACATGTGTGAGACTTTTTCACAGCCTGACCACATAGAGAGGTCCAACATGCAGGGAGCACCATCATGCATTCTAGGAGCAGAATTTTCACATCTAATTTCCTAACGACCTATTACACTTTTGAAGGCCCTGGAGCAACAGGACGATGGAATTACCCACAAAATGACCCCATTTTGGAAAGCAAACACCCCAACGTATAATCTATGAGGCATTATGAGTCTTTTAAATGGTTCATTTTTTTCCACAAGTCTTCGAAATATTTGGAAAGAAAATAAAAACGCTTTTATTTTTACACAAAGTGGTCAATTTATAAGATATTTCTAACACATAGCATGTACATAGCAAAAATTACCCCCCCAAAATATATTCTGCTACTCATCCCAAGTATGGCGATACCACGTCTGAGACTTTTACACAGCCTGGCCACATAGAGAGGTTCAACATGCAGGGAGCACCGTCAGGCATTCTAGGAGCAGAAATTTCACATCTAATTTCCTAACCACCTATTACACTTTTGAAGGCCCTGGACCACCAGGACAATGGAATTATCCACAAAATGATCCAATTTTGGAAAGCAAACACCCCAACATATATTCTATGAGGCATTAGGAGTCTTTTGTATGGTTCATTTTTTTTCACAAGTCTTCAAAAAACGTGGAAAGAAAATGAAAACGCTTTTATTTTTACACAAAGTGGTCAATTTATAAGATATTTCTAACACATAGCATGTACTTAGCAAAAATTAACCCCCAAAATATATTCTGCTACTCATCCCGAGTATGGCGATACCACATGTGTGAGCCTTTTTCACACCCTGGCCACATACAGAGGCATAACATGCAGAGAGCACCGTCAGGCGTTCTAGGAGCAAAAATTGCACATAAAATTTAATTCATACCTATCACACTTTTGAAGGCCCTGGAGCACCAGGACAGTGGAATTACCCCCAATATGACCCCATTTTGGAAAGCAAACACCCGAGGTATATTCTATGAGGCATGGGCTGCAGATAGGTACTCGGGTACTCTGATGGGCTGCAGATAGGTACTCAAGTATTCTGATAGGCTGCAGATAGGTACTCGAGTACTTTGATGTGCTGGAGACAGGTACTCGGGGGAATCTGATGGACTGGTAAAAGGTACTTGGATACTCTGATGGGTTACAGATAGGTACTCGGTTACTCAGATGGGTTGGTGACAGGTACTCGGGTAATCTGAAGGGCAGGTGACAGGTACTTGGGTACTCGGATGGGCTGGTGACAGGTACTAGGGTACTCAGGTGGGCAGGTGACAGGTAATCTGGTACGCTGATGGTCTGGTGACAGGTACTCAGGTACGCTGATGGTCTGGTGGCAGGTACTCGGGTACTCTAATGGGCAGGTAACAGGTACTCGGGTACTTTGCTGGGCTGGTAACAGGTACTCAGGTTCTCTGATGGGCAGGTGACAGGTACTCGGGTACTCTGATGGGCTGGTGACAGGTACTTGGGTACTCAGATGGGCTGGTGACAGGTACTCTGGCACGCTGATGGTCTGGTGACAGGTACTCGGGTACTCTGATGGGCAGGTGACAGGTACTCGGGTACTCTGATGGGCTGTGACAGGTACTTTGATGGGGTGGTGACAGGTCCTCTTTATTGGGGGGGTGATCAGTGTGCTTGGTGTGTACATCTGGCGGTAGCAAGCTGTTACCGCAATCCCCCTCTCACACACAATTGTGTGTGACAGGGAGAACCATGGTAACAGCTCGTTACTGCGGTTTGTTTACATCACATGACCGGCTGTGATTGACACAGCCGGTCACGTGGTAAAGAGCCAATTCTATTGGCTCTTTACACTGATCGGAGCTGGGCTTTGTCTGAGGGACAAGCCTCAGCCCCGATCGCCGCACGGCGTGCACATGGAGGTCGATAGTGACCGGCTGTGATTGGACACAGCCGGTCACGTGGTAAAGAGCCAATTTTATTGGCTCTTTACCACGATCGAGGGGGGGCTGTGTCCCTAGGGGCCCGCAGTAGCGGTGAAAAGGGAAAGACGTCATATGACGTCCGCCCGGAACGACGGAGGTTTCCTGCCGACGTCATTTTACAATGACTCGGTAGGGAACTGGTTAAATATTGTGCCTGGTGGGTGTGCTTAGTCTGTGTGTAAAAGGGTGCATCTCTGTGAGGTGTAGAACACAGCCAGAGCAAAATTACATTTTCATAGGAAAAATTGTCATTTAAAATCGTGGCTGAAAAAAATCGCTGAAAAAAAGTGCTTGTGGTCCCCCCCAGTCCAAACCAGTACAAACTGTTGGAATTCCTACACCGTTCACCTGATTTGGATGTAAATACCCTCAAATTAAAGCTGAAGGTCTGCAGTTAAAGCACATCTTGTTTGTTTCATTTCAGATCCATTGTGGTGGTGTATAGAGCCAAAAAGATTAGAATTGTGTCGATGTCCCAATATTTATGGACCTGACTGTATATAGTGCACACTCAATACGCTGTGTATATATATATATATATGTATATATATATATATACCAGGCTGTATATATTTTAATACACCACATCAAATGTCAAGTGGACTATATACCTTAGGTACGGATATATAGTGCATGCTCAATACACTGTGTGTGTATATATATATAAATATATATACACCAGGCTGTATATATTTTAATACACCACGTCAAGTGGACTATATACCTTAGGTACAGAATCAGATATATAGTGCATGCTCAATACGCTGTGTGTATATATATATATATATATATATATATATATATCAGTGTCGCATAACTCGTACGTGATATATAGACTAAGACATG
>BLSH010468639.1:831472-845624 GCA_018402905.1 Glandirana rugosa | reverse complement strand
ATATATATATATATATATATATATATATCAGGCTGTATATATTTTTATACACCACATCAAGTGGACTATATACCTTAGTTACAGATATATAGTGCACGCTCAATACGTTGTGTGTATATATATATATATATATATATATATATATATATATATATAATTTTATTTTTTTTATTTCATTTTTTTTCTTTATTTTTTTTCCCTACACTAACCTGTCTGCACTAACTGACAGATATATTTTAGATGTCTAACTATCTATCTAGTTAGCTATCTATTTTTTGTCTATTTTTAACAATTTTTTTTTTAATCTAGCTATCTAAACTGCCTGTATACGGGAACCTATGCTCTCTCTCTATCAAGCAACGCTGACACACTATCATAGAGCCACTGTACAAGCGGCTTTATATAGTGTGGGGCGTGAATTGAGACTGCTGTGCAGTGATTGGTTAAAGGCATCCTGCCTTTAGCCAATCAAAGCTCTCACAACAGGCCGCTCACTGATTGACCAAAGCATGAAGGTCATGTGCATGCTTTGGCCAATCAGCGGGTGGCATTCCGCCGCCATTTTAAAACATTATGGGGCGCGCAAAGTTGCCACGAACGCCCCATAATGTTTGGGATCACACCAGAACATGCGAACACCCGATGCTCGGATCGAAGGTACGTTTGATCCGAACACCATCCCTACTGATTACAAAAGAAACACGGGTCAACAGTGACATCTTCTTTCTCTCAAGATGCAAAAAGAGAAATCTCATACCACAAGGTTTCCGGATTAAAAAACCTTGTGCAAATACACTGAACTCTCCTTATGCAGACGTGCCAGCGAAAGATTAAGGTACAACCTCATTCATAAACTGTATGGTAAAACGGATGCAATCAGGAAACAAAAGCAGTTGATGTTTGAAACCTTAACATCATTGGACCCTACAAGCATCAACCAAATTAAAAATGAGATTGAAACCTTGCAAAGACAAATACAAAAACTTGCCATCAACAGGAAGCAAAAAACTCCAAAAACTACACCAAGAACAGACCTTTTGGATACAACCTAAACAACATAAAGCAAACACAATTTCTATAACTCCTGCTATCAGTGACCTGGACCCCAATCCAGAATCCCCAGGTATCCCTTGTGTAAATGCTGACCTGACTGAAAATGTGGATATAACAGAGTAACTTGGAATCATAAATTTGTCAAATCATGAACTTTCTGCACCAGAAGTAACAGTTCTCTCCAAAGGCCTCACATTCTGCCCAACCACCAAATTGGATAATTTACAGGTATGGTCAGATATGGTGGAATTTGTCAGGCGACTAAGGCTCAAAGAATACTTTCACAGTAAAGAAAGCAATCCAGGGACAATAGAAGAGGACAAAAAGAAAAAGAACAGCAACTTCACACCTCCACAAGGACGCAGCCCCAAATTGGACACCTATATTGACAGCTTCAGGCTGCGAGTCACATCCCTGATAGCTAACCACCAAAAGAAAATATTATACAACCTTTCACCACTGGAGCAGAGAGCTGTACACGATCTGTGCAATAATCAGGCTATAACCATCAAACCAGCACATAAAGGGGGGCAGTCGTTGTGATGGACACAGACAAATATATACAAGAGGGACAGAGGCAGCAGGAAAATACTACTTACTACATAATACTGCACTATGATCAGACCCAGGATTTTACTCAGCAATTAAAAGGTCTCATTACAACAATACCAAGCCACCTACATTCAGAACTTATCAATGCTATTGCAGATAATACAGAAATTGGAGACTTCTACATGCTGCCCAAGATTCATAAGTCAGGAAATCCAGGCAGACCCATCATAACAGGTATGAATACACGTAGTGAACATATCTCAGGCCTTGTAAAAAATATGTTAAACCGTTAGTCACGAACACTGTGAGTTTCCTGCAAGACACCACTGATTTTCTTAACAAGCTCAACAATATACAACAATTACCACCTAATACACTTCTAGTCACTATGGATGTAGAATCTCTGTACAGTAACACCCCTCACAAGGATGGGTTGGCTGCATGTCACATATCATCCTCACCAAACAACAAATACACTGCTGAGGATGTTACACAGCTCATTGACTTCATTCTTACACACAACTACTTCACTTTCAACAATGGCATCTATCTCCAGTGTATGGGTACAGCTATGGGAAGTAAAATGGCACCCCGATATGGAAACTTATTTATGGCTGACCTGGAGGAACAATTCCTGAACAGCATACAACATAAGCCATACATATATTATTGCTATATTGATGATATCTTTATGATATGGACTGAAGGTGAAGAAAATCTAAAACGGTTTTGCTCATTGATCAACACTTTTCAACCATCTATCAAACTAAAAATGGATTATTCAAACGCACATGTCAACTTCCTAGACACTACAGTATACATCAGACAGGATGATCGCAAGCGCCAAAGGGATAATCGTGGCACTATAGCAGTATATACAGTATTTGTAATCCGCAGTGTACTGTGTGGTATATCAGCCTGGATCAAGGAATGGAACAGGACCACTACTGAAGGCAAAAGCAAGCTCCTCTCTTGAGTGAAGTCAGCTCAATATCATGTAGAAAAAAGGAAGCACAGAGTAGCGCCACTCAGTTGCATGGTTTAATAAGTGTAAAACAAGCATAAAAGCACTTACATTGAAGATTAGAAGTAACAGCTCCTCGGGAAGTGGATTAGCCTCTCTGGTGGGTCTACATGCACTGGTTGCATGGGGGACCAGTCCCAAAGAAACCCTAGTATCAGAAGCAGGAAGCCGGCAGGTCTTGTAGTGTATGTCCGTGTAAGGAGAACAGAGAGACCAGCTTGGAACGCACCGCAGTGGGAGGGGCAGGGAACACAACGCGTTTCTGAGCATGTGCGGACTCCATACAGAGGAATGCTCTCCTTTCTCAAGTGTATGCGCCCATACACTTGAGAAAGGAGCATGTGCACAGTGCATGTAGACCCACCAGCGAGGCTAATCCACTTCCTGAGGAGCTGTCACTTCTAATCTTCCATGTAAGTGCTTTTATGCTTGTTTTACACTTATTAAACCATGCAACTGAGTGGTGCTTCTCTGTGCTTCCTTTTTTCTACAGTATACATCAGGGATGACAAACTTCACACTTCAATATACAGAAAACCGACTGACCGATGCAGCTATCTCCATAGTTCCAGTTTTCACCCCAATACACTAAATGGGCCATCATACACAGCCAGGCCATTAGATACCACTGAATATGTTCAGACCCAGACATCAGAGATAAACATCTCAGAACACTGGCAGACTCCTTCCATAAGAAAGGGTACAAAGACAAAACCATCAACAACAGCATAAACATGGCTGTCACGTACCTGGTGGTGGAGTGCAGAGGGCGACCTCTCTTATGGCCCTGGTTCAGGAACCCTTGATAGAGCTGACAGGAGATCCCAGAGCACAGGGGGGCACGAAGGCTGGTACAGATGCAGATGGTGCTGTGAGGATCCTCCAGGAGCTCGTGCAGACAGAAGAGTGGGGAAGCAGGCAGGGTCGGTAACAAGCTGGCAAGTGGGTCATCGGGTACAGGCAGGGTCATTAACAGGCAGATGGCTGAGGTACAAGAGGGTCAAGGGGCAGCCTCTGGATGCCCAAATGGGCTCTCTTGGTCGGGTTTCTTCTCCAGAAGGTCCTGATCAAGGTTTCCGCATGTAAATTTTCTTCAGGCTCCCAAGAGCTCTCTTCGGGCCCATAGCCCTTCTATTTGACCAGGTACTGGATGGTGCCACCTCTCCTCCTGCAATCCAGAATGGACTCTACCTCAAATTCCTCCATTCCATCAACCAGTACTGGTGCCGCTGGGCCTGTCTTCTGATCTGGGAAGGGGTCGGAGACCTTAGGCTTTAACAAAGACACGTGGAAGACAGAGTGGATGCGGAATGACTCAGGCAATTCTAATTCATAGGCTACCTCATTGACCTTCCGTTTGATGGGGAAGGGTCCTACGAATCTTGGACCAAGCTTCTTGGATGGGCATGCCAGTTTTAAGTTGAGGGTGGATAGCCATATCTGATTACCCGGCTCCAGGTTTAGTTCGCCACGCGTTTTCTTGTCATAAGTCTCTTTATTGGCAGACTGTGTTTGTGCCATTGTCTCCTGCAGGAGTTTGTTATTGGAGGTGAAGAAGTCCAATAGGCCAGTCACAACTGGCACCGAGTTTTCCAGGCAGGCGTTGGACAAGAAGGCGGGATGGACGCCATAATTGGCAAAGAATGGTGATTGCAGAGTGGAACGAGTTGTTATATGCAAACTCAGCCATCGGTAGGAGCGTAACCCAGTTGTCCTGGGAGAATGACTAGAAGCAGCGTAGGTACTGCTCCAGTGTTTGGTTGGTACGCTCCGTCTGGCCGTTCGTCTGGGGATGATAAGCGGAAGACAGGGACATGCGATCTTCAAGGACTTGCACAGAGACCTCCAGAACTTGGACGTGAATTGCATGCCACAGTCGGACACCACATCCGTTGGAATCCCATGTAACCTGACAATCTCTTTAATGAACATTTTGGCCGTCTCTGCGGCCTGAGGGTGTGCCTTTTATATGCAGAAAGTGGGCCATCTTAGAGAGTCCATCCACTACCACAAAGATGGCAGAGCAGCCTTCGGAAGGGGGTAACTCAACAATGAAGTCCATGGATATGTGGCTCCAGGGCCTCTCCGGGACAGGTAGAGGTTTAAGAAGGCCCCATGCCCGAGTGTTACTCCCCTTGCACCGGTAGTGCATGATTCCACATAGAACTTACAGTCCTCTCCAACTTGGGGCCACCAGAACTTGCGCTGCACTAGTTCCAAAGTCTCGTGTGCCCCGAAGTGCCCAGCAAGGCGGTGGTCATGGCAGAGGTCCAAGACTGAGGTTCATAGGTTCTCCGGTATGAAGATCTTGGTACCATGCCAGAGCAACCCATCCTGGAGCTGCAGGGAGGTTCCCGAGAGGGGGTTTAGCCCCAGGGAAGCTTGCCGTATCTGTGACAGCACATCCTCCTGTAACAACAAGAAGTTTCCTGGAGACAGTATGGTGACAGGAGATACTGAGGCTTCAGGCATGTTGAACATACGTGACAAGGAGTCCGGTTTGATGTTCTTCGACCCAGGCCTGTAGGTAATGTGGAAATTAAATCAGGCGAAGAATAACACCCATCTGGCTTGGCGTGGTTTCAGCCTCTTAGCAATTCTCAGGTACTCAAGGTTCCACTGATCCGTATAGATGAGAATTGGATGTGCTGCCCCTTCTAAGAGATACCGCCATTCTTCCAGTGCTGCTTTAATAGCAAGGAGTACACGGTCTCCTACTTCAAAGTTTCTCTCAGAGGAAGATAGCTTGCGCGAGAAGAACGCCACTGGGTGTAGCAGTGCTTTAGTACCCTGCCTTTGAGAAAGAATAGCCCCGACCGCCACCTCAGATGCATCAACTTCCAGAACATAGGGCAGAGCGGGGTCCGGGTATCCCGTTCCGCTGGACTCCTGAGGCACAAACAGCCTTTGAAAAGCTCAAAAGACTATTCACACCTGCACCAGGTGTGAATAGTCTTTTGAGCTTTTCAAAGGCTGCTTGTGCCTCAGGAGTCCAGCGGAACGGGATACCCTGTTTGGTCAAGTGCGTGATGGGGGAGATAATGGAGGAGAATCCCCGGATAAACTTCCTATAGAAGTTTTTGAACCCTATGAAGCACTGGATTCCTTTCCTGTTGACTGGAGCAGGCCAGCCCAAAATGGCAGAAACCTTTTGAGGGTCCATCTTGATGCCTCCAACTGAAATAATAAGTCCAAGGAACTGTTTGCTTGCCTGCTCGAACTCACACTTCTCTGGTTTAGCATAAAGGCCACGTTGGCGGAGGCGACCCAGTACCTGTTTGACATGAGAGCAATGGAGCTCCAAGGAAGGTGAGAAGATCAAAATATCATTGAGGTAGGCGATGACAAAAAGGTCCAGGAAGTCCCTGAGGATGTTGTTTATGAAATGCAGGAATGTGGCTGGGGCATTGCACAAACCAAACGGCATCACTAAATTCTCATAATGACCGAAACTGGCACGAAAGGCCGTCTTCCATTCATCGCCTTTTCTGATCCTTACCAGGTTGTTAGCTCCCCAGCGGTCCAATTTGGTGAAAACGGTGACAGTACCAAGGCGCCGAAACAACTCCAGAACAAGTGGAAGCGGATAGCGGTATTTCACCGTGCCTTTATTGAGCTCCCGGTAGTCTATATATGGGTGCGCAGAGTGGTCCTTTTTTTCCACAAAAAAGATGCCTGCCCCAGCTGGGGAGGTGGAAGGACGGATGAAGCCCTTGTTGAGGTTCTCATCCATATATTTAAGAGTGCCGAGTTCCAGCTCTGTAAGCGGGTAAATCCTTCCGAAGGGAATCTCTGCATCGGGGAGAAGCTCAATGGGACAGTCATAAGGTCTATGGGGAGGAAGGGCCTTGGCCCCCTTTTTGCTAAAAACATCCAAGAAAGCATGGTAGACACTGAGGATGAGCTGACGGATCTCAGGCTCCGGGTCAAGGTCCATGGTTAGTACAGCAGGATCCGTTCCGGGAGTCCGGGGAAGGCAGTGCTTGTGGCAGTACCGGGACTGAAACTGGACTTCCCCAGAGGACCAGTCAATGGTGGGATTATGGGCCTGGAGCCAAGGCAGTCCAAGGATAACAGGGAAAACGGGAGAAGCAATAGCATCAAGTGTGAGCAACTCCTGTGGTGGTCAGGGGGGTAGTCTCCTGTGAGGCCAGGCCAGATTTTAAGGTTGTGCCATCAGCCAGGTGCACTGCCATCCTGCGGGTCTTGGGTCGCAGGGGGATCCCGTGTTGTGCAGCAAAGGTTAGATCCAGGAAGCAGCTGCATACGCCAGTCTACAATAGCTTGGACTGTAATGGCTCCTCCAGGTGATTGTAGAAACAGAGAGAGGATGAGGTGAGCCGCGCTGACAGGTACTAGTTGCGGAGAGGTGGCAAGGCATTTTTCCAATTTGGACGGACAAGAGCGCACGAAGTGCCCCGGCTCTCCACAGTAGAGGCCAAGGTTTCTTCGGTGCTGTTTCTCTTCGGAGGTCAGTGCTGGGTGCGCCACACCCCGCTGCTGGGGTTCCGGCTGCCTCGAAGGAGGAGAGGTGGGTATGGCAGAGCCAGCCAGAGTGCCACTTGGGAATCCTGCAGCAGGAGGTAGCATCCAAGAGGGTTTCAGGTTCACCTTGGCAATTTCCGCTCTGCATTCTCCAAGGCGCCGATCGATCTGGATGGCCAGGTCGATGAGCCTCTCCAGGGAGGCCGGCACCCCAACACGGGCCAACTCATCCTTCAGGGGGTCTGCTAAGCTCCGCCGGAACTGGTGACACAGAGCAGCTTCATTCCAGGCCGTGTCGGTGCTCCAACACCTGAACTCCGATGCATACTCCTCCGCTGGACGGCGGCCTTGTCGGAGTGCATGTAGTGCGGCTTCGGCAGTGGCCGCCTGATGCAGATCTTCGTACAGCTGAGCCATTGCTAGGAAGAATCGGGACAAGTCCGATACTTCAGGCGCTCTTTGTTCCAGGAGCTGGTGGGCCCATAATTGGGGCTCAACTTGGAGTAGAAAAATCACCAGCCCCACCTTCGTGGTTTCCAGGGAGAAGGTATGGGGCTGCAAGCTGAAATAAAGATTGCAGGCTCTCTGAACTTCCTAAGGTCCCCTGAGAA
Organism: Glandirana rugosa; assembly: GCA_018402905.1. Lineage (NCBI taxonomy): Eukaryota > Metazoa > Chordata > Amphibia > Anura > Ranidae > Glandirana > Glandirana rugosa. The sequence continues at coordinate 837,899 of BLSH010468639.1, read as the reverse complement.
CCGTTCTGGCAAGGGCACTGTGGGTACCGGAGGACCAGAGACCATGGGGTCCATTGTAAGCTGACAAGGCCCTGATGGGGCAAGAGAGGCAAATTCCAGGACCTGGGTCTCCAGCTGGGTGTAGTCTGCTTGCAGGTGTTGAACTGCTCGAGAGAAGCCGTCCAAATGCTGACTGAGTTCATGCAGCGGAGAGGGCCCTTGCTCAGACTCAGATATGGCTGTCCGTTTCTGTCACATACCTGGTGATAGAGCAGACAGGAGATTCGGGAGCACAGTGGGGCATGAGGGCTGGTACGGATGCAGATGGTGTTGTGAGGATCCTCCAGGAGCTCGTGCAGACAGAAAGTGGTGATGCAAGCCGGGTCGGCACGTGCGGTACAAAGGGAGCAGGCAAGTGGGTCGTCAGGTACAGGCAGGGTTGTTAACAGGCAGGCAGTTGAGGTACAAGAGGGTCAGGCAGAAGCGTGGTCGTAGACAGGCTAAGGGTTGGTGCAGGCAGAGTTCAAACAAAGGTCAGGCAAGCAGGGTCACAGATACAGGAAGTGTTAGCAAAACAAGCCACTGGAACGCTGTAGAACGGACAGCATCTGCTGCAGGGTGCTGTCCAGCTAAATAGAGTGTTTTGGCGCCATTGGCATGCCCAGGCGCGCGCGAACGTGCATAGGCGTGTGCTATGCGTACGGGAGGCTGGAAATGGCGATTTTTCCTAACAACGGCCTTGAAAGCCCGAAGAGAAAATCTCCTCCAATACAAAGAGAAAAAAACAAATAACAGTATACCTCTAGTCACCACATACAACCCAGCACTAGAAGAAATAAAAAAGATAATCAAAGATTTACAACCCATTATAACAGAAGATGAAACTCTGAAAGAAATATTCCAACAACCCCCAATATTGGCTTTCAGACAACCACACAATCTCAGACAAAAACGAATCAGCATGAAACGTCACTCTAATTATGAAGTCACAAATAATGGAAGCAAACCCTGCAATAAAAAACGTTGCAAACTGTGCAACCAGATCAATCAATCTAGAAATGTCACACACACAAATAGGACCTCCAATATCATGGGATCATACAGCTGTACCTCTAGTAATGTGGTGTACCTCATTCAATGCAATAGGTGCAGCAAAGGGTCTTATGTTGGGGAAACAGGACAGAAATTGCAAACAAGGATGAATTTACACAGACATTCCATCAAGGAACATAAAGAAAATGATTTCTGTACACCTGTGCGACATAATTTCTTACAACCAGACCACACTATTGAAGACCTCAATGTCTTAGTTCTTAAAGGGAATTTCAGAACTATCCCGGCACAGTGAGTCTTTCGAAGACTTCATTTTATTGCTACAAGTTTTGGAAAAAATTTTTAAAGATATTTTTCACAGAAAGCATAGGCATACTTAGAATTGCACCCCAAAACACATTCTGCAACTCATGAGCATGGGGATACCACATGTGTTAGACTTTTTCGATGTTTGGACTAATTGTGTACTGGACATTGCATCTTGCGTGTCAAAAAAAATCAACCAACACTGCATAGAAAATAATGTATCATAATAGTCACCTCTGTACGAGTGCTCAGAGAATAAAGCTTAGTGTAGCATCATTCATAGCAGTCCTCATTCCTATAAGCAAAATAAGCCTAGCCTACTGGTACGTGACTGCCCCCAGGAATGCAATGTTCAATGGACAGAAGGTACAAGGGGCTGAAGAAAGGAAAAACAAAATAGTTCCTGTGGTTCCAGTAGTGCAGTTGTTCACAGGGGATGGCTGGGACAGGTGTCTCAAAGGAACAAAATCAGTGGGACATGCAGATGGGCAGCCACATGGTCAATAAACAGGCAAGGTGGGGGGGAGGGGCCTGAAGAAGGTACCGGTTAGAGGCTGATACTGAGGCTGATGCTAGCCAGGACAACCACCACCGCACGAAGCAAGCCGATGCCCTGCCAAAACTAGGTGCTCGTCCCGCTCCCCAGCCTGCCCTACCCTCTCCTTGGTTAGCTGGACAGGTAGGGGGGAAGTGCCTGATAGAGGCTTCCTTAGAGATGGAGAGGAGGAGACGCTGGGACTGAGGAGAGGGAGGGGTAGAGCTGAGGAGCAGAGAACTTAAACAGCTGCCTACCACACAGCGTGTGGTAGGGGACCCGCCGCTGCTCCCCAATATAGCTGCTGGAGAAAGCTTAACCCCAGCCATACTCGAGACATATACTACCCCCCCACCTATCTTCTATCTTGGATAAACGGCCCCAGGGCAGGTGTGTGTCTTGACCTGAGTCTTTTCCTGCAATCCGGCAGAGTAACTGCACACATACCCCTGCCTCACAGGACTACCCCCCTCCCCACGGCATGTGAAGTGCTAGAAGCCGCCCATTAGGGTGGCTGGGATAGATACTGGTGCAGACCATGGTCGACAGCGGGACAGTCGGATGGCCGGTATAAGACCAAAATGAAAATGAAGTGGAAAGCCCTAAAAGGAACAACCCCAACCCCCCCCCCCCCAAAGTCAGCGCGAGCCCGGGAACTATTAAAAAATACATGACAAAGGAAGGGGCGCCCAGGATTAGTAAAAAGAAAAGAAATAAGGATAGTCAAACAACCACTGGAACCAAAAGGGGCCAGAATAAACCACCACTGGGCCAACACACCCCAGACTAGTCAATAGCGGAGAATACAACAGACAGTGACCTGGAAGGGAGACAGACAGAAGAACTTAGAATGGAATCATTATTACCAACAAAGAATGAAATGGCAGAAATGCTCTCCAAATTAGAACACTCATTAAAGAAAGATATGGCCACCCTTCATGGGAACCTGAATCAAATTTTAAAAATAGTGGAAAATGCAAAAATAACACTAGACTCCCATGCTAAAGAAATGAAGGATTTGAAATATCAGATGAAAAAAATAAAGATAGAATAACGAAACTTGAAGTATAAGCTGGAAGATCAGGAGAACTGGGATAGAAGATAAAATCCAAGAATTCGGGGCCTACCGGAGGGCTCCCGGAAGGGAACCTACAAGAAGCAATAGATAAAGTGTTTGGCCCGATGCTGGGAAAAGAAGAAACAGAAACATTTAAGAAAGATAAAGACACCTCTGATAGGCAGAAGGAGAAGAAAACCCCACAAGAACACCCTCACTCCAAGAACAGTCAGGCCCAACCCAGGGAAGGAAGAAGCATAACTAGAGATACAATATGGTAGATATAAATTTTCTAACGTATAACATCAGAGGCTTGAACACACCCAGGAAGAGGCATAAATTAATGCGAGAGCTGAAACATTATGAGGCAGGAGTAGTGTTCCTACAGGAGACACATCTATCCCATGAATCCAATATAAAATTATATTCAAAAGAACATCCATTGTGATACTACAGAGACTCCGGAACAAAAAAAGCTAAGGGAGTAGCAATAGGTTTTTCCAGGGCAATCCAATTCAATATTGAAGAGAGGATGGTAGATCCTGAAGGAAGATTCTTATTCTTGAAAAGGGAAGTTATTCAATACCAAATATACACTGGCAAATGTATATTGCCCAAATAAGAACCTAACATCCTACCTAGAAGAGATCATTAGAAAATTAACTGAGTTTAAAGAGGGATCTGTAATCCTAACAGGAGATTTCAACTTTTGTTTGAACCCTAGCCTGGACAGTACGTTGCATGCACGGCCAACAAACAGGATAAAGAGAATCCAGTACCAAAATCAACTGGTAGATGTCTGGAGGATCCAACATCCAAAGTCATTAGACTGTACATGTTATTCTCCCATTCATGGGACGTACTCCAGAATCGATTTTATTCTAATCGAACATAGATACCTGGAGTTAGAGAGTTATTTCAATTCTTGACATTTTGACTCAGACCACGCTCCAGTCACAATGAAACACAGAGTCACAGGAAGTAACAACAAGGTGAGTAGTTGGCAATTAAACTAAGGTTTATTACAGGATAAAGTAGTAAAAGAAAGAATAAAAACAGAACTGTCACAATTTTTCTTAACCAATAGCTCCAACGAGGTATCTGAAGCAACTATTTGGGAGGCCCATAAAGCTTTTTATTAGGGGTATATTAATCGCTATAGGAGTGCTAAAGAACAAAGAAAGAAACAGGAAAAGGGAAGAACTGATAAAAGAAATAAATGAGCTGGAACAAAAACATAAACAAAAAATGGTTGAGGAGGTGAGGCGGTCATTAATACAAAGTAGCGACAAACTAAAAGACATAATGGACCAGGAGATGAGACAAGTCTATAACAAGATAGATAAAGAAAGATACCAAGGAGCCAGTAAAACAGGTAAACAGCTAGCAGGTATGCTCAGAAAGAGAAAATAGAGAAATTTTATTGAGAAAATAAAAGATAAAAAAGGTGAAATGACATATACCACCTCAGAAATAGCAGAGGTCTTTCAAAAATATTACAGCTCCCTCTACTCCCTAACTCAATCAAAAAAGGAAGGGAACGACCCAAAGCACCAAGTGAAAATAAGAGAATGCCTAAAAACAGGGGATCTAACTAAGTTAGCAGAAGAAAAATTGGAATTATTGGAAAGATCTATTTCAGTGGAAGAAATTAACATAGCAATAAAGGAAGCCTCTATAGGTAAAAGCCCCAGAACGGATGGGTATACTTATAGGTACTACAAGCTGTTTAAGGATCAACTGACAGAGAAAATGTGCTCATATATAAATGGCCTGGGAGGATATTGGGAAATAAGAAGGGAACCAGTATTGGCATCCATAACGCTATTACCTAAAGAAGGAAGGACTTGACTTTATGTTCAAGTTACAGGCCAATTGCTTCATTGAATGCGAATATAAAAATATTCGCAAAGATACTCACAAATAGGATGAAAACCCTAATGAAGGAGTGGATCCACCCCGATCAGGTGTGTTTCGTCCCAGGAAGGGAGGGAAGGGACAATGGGTTAAGAACACTCTTACTACTGAATAAAGTGAAAAACGGGGGACTCCCCAGTCTGCTCATGTCTATAAATGCTGAAAAAGCATTTGACAGAGTAGACTGGGGATTCATGATGGGTACACTAGAGGAGATAGAGATAGGCCCCAGAATGCTAAAATTGATTAAATCCCTCTATAATCACCTGAACGCAAACATAAAGATAAATGGAACAAAGTCAACAACTTTTGAAATGTTTAACGGAACCAGACAGGGCTGTCCTCTGTCACCTCTATTGTTCTTCCTATCTCTTGAGCCATTGTTGTCAATGATTCATAAGAATGCTGATATAAAAGGAATAAAGATTGGAGAAGAGGAACACAAGTGTGCTGCATACGCAGACGATGTGTTGCTTTACATTTCCAACCCCAGAATATCACTCCCTAATATATTTAAAACCCTAAAAAGCTATGGTGAACTTTCAAACTTCAAAATTAATTGGTCCAAAATGGAAATTCTGAATATAAATGTTAGTAAAAGAGAAGAACAAGACCTGAAGCGTTCCTTCCCATTTTCCTGGAAGCCAACAGAACTGAAATATCTAGGGATAAAATTAACATGAAACCCAGAGAAATTATATCAGGGGGGGGCGTGACTGGGACACCAGAGCGGACGCATAGGTGAGGAGCTCCGAGTGTGGCGGACTGAATCCAGCTCCATCCTACCTCCGCTGCACAGGATTCACCAGCAGGACCGAACAGCCAGCTAAAACAGGCACTAGGCAACCCGGGAGCCGCTTCACACCAGCCGGAGAGGCAGATCTGCAGTCCGGGCTTGGCGCGGTGCACCCGCCGCCATCTTGCTACACCCGCCAGCGGGGAGAAAACCTCTCCAGCAGCCTCTGCGGAAAGCCACGCACCTCGCAACCTTCACCCACAGCACCCCAACAGTCAGGGGGACCCCAGCAGGATACAGCCCGTACCTTAAACCCTGCACCCAGCCCCGGAACGGACCCGACATACGGCGGCCGCCGCCATCTTGCGGCCTAAATAGGCGGTTCTCTGACACTGAGCCAGCATCAATTACTGCACGCTCACCCACGGATTGAGGGTCTCATGAAGTGAAGTGGCCCTGCTGATAAGGCCACATTACCCTTCCCATAGCCTGGGTGTGAAAACTGTAACAGGGGGCAATTATTGGTATCCACTTCAGCCACCACCACCTCAAGGAACCCCCCACACGCTTCTATACCCAGACTCTCTGGGACTAGCTTGCAGGCCAAACCTTCTAACTAATCTTGCTGAGGTGTAATCTTCCCCAAAGCTTACTAGCCCGGACTGTGGCCTGCCCAGGCCTGCCTATGGCCCTGCTAAGTACTACTCCTACCACACAACTACATCAGTTAAAATGTCCGCCTGAAACCCTGCCACACTGGGACTGAACTATCCCTATCAAGTCAGGGTCACACCGTCCCAAAGTCCGCCTGTAAAATTGACTACATCAACACACCATCCTCATC
>BLSH010468639.1:804793-818496 GCA_018402905.1 Glandirana rugosa | reverse complement strand
ATAAGAATCATTAACCACTACTCTCTGAATTCGGTCTTTTAGCCAGTTTTCTATCCATTTACAAATTGATCTTTCCAAGCCTGTAGACTTTACCTTACACATTAGCCGTGTGTGGGGAACGGTGTCAAACGCTTTTGCAAAATCCAAGTATACCACGTCCACAGCCACCCCTCTGTCTAAGGTTTTACTTACCTCCTCATAAAAAGAAATCAGGTTTGTTTGACAACTTCTGTCTTTCATGAATCCATGCTGTCTGTTGCTTAAAATCTTTTTATCCAACAAGAACTCATCTATGTGGTCTTTTATTAAACTCTCCAATATCTTCCCAGCTATAGAAGTTAAACTAACAGGTCTATAGTTACTTGGTAAAGACTTTGATCCCTTTTTAAATATGGGCACCACATTGGCCCTACGCCAATCCAGTGGTACTATTCCAGTCATTAAGGAGTCCCTAAAAATGAGATACAATGGCTTTGAAATGACAGAGCTCAATTCCTTTAATGTCCGTGGATGGATGCCATCTGGTCCGGGTGCTTTATCTACCTTTATTCTGTCTAAATACTTCTGGACCATTTCACTTTCGAGCCATTGTGGATCATTTGGGGCTGTGTCACTACCATCCCCATTATGGACATGAGCTCCCCCATGCTCCTTTGTATACACAGCACTAGCTCCTTTGTATACACAGCACTAGTATCATGCACTAGCACTTTATAATATTTGTAAATATCAGGTGAAGTTTGAATCACTTCACCTATTCTTTGTAGTAGGTTGAGCGCTACACTTTGAGTTTGCTATATTACAAAGCTCTACACTTTTCCAAAGTCGTGAAGTGGTGCACCTCGCCACAGTATAAATTATGGGCCGAGGTTGAACAACATTCCTCCCAGTGGACTTATTGTGTCACGTACCTTGTAGCTGAGCCTGACTTTCATAGGAGGAGACCTCTCATACAGCTCTGGCTCAGGGACCACTGGAGTGGTGACAGTGGCCGTGTGAGCACAATGAAGTAGGAGTGCCTTCTGGAATCCACTGTGGCAAGCAGGTGTGCACAGGCACAGAGTCACCGGATGAGCTGGGCTGGAAGGCAAGTGGAGGTGAAGATGCAGGACACGATTCCAAGCACTGGATAAGTAGTTAAGCAGCAGGCTGGAGCAGGGTGGGACAAGCCGGGTCAAGCACAGGTAAACAGGTATATCAAACGGCAGACAGAGAGTGGTCAGATAACAGGCAGACGTCAACAATTGGTTACAGGCAAGAACAGTCTTTAAGCAGGGTCAAGGCAAGCCGGGGTCTGGTTTGGAGAAGGCAGGACAGTCTGACAAAGCCAGGTAACTTCAGGTATCACAGGTTCAGGTAATCACAGGGGTAAGCTGTAGATCGGACAGTGCTGCATAAGTGCAGCTGCTGTTCTTTTAAAGGTCCATTGGTGCCAAGTCATGCTGGCGTGTGCTCCTGTGCATGCACACACGCACACGCCGATGCCCAGCCTGGGAGACTCCTGCAGGGACCCGTGCGCACATGTGGCAATGCAACGCATCCGTGACATTGCCCCCTCCCAAGAGGCAGCCTCTGCATGCCTAACTGGTTCCTCTTCTCTGGGTAAGCAAGAAAAAAGGCATGGACTAACCTTCTTGCGTGAACATTACACTCTTGAAGAGTTGTCCCCTGGACCGCACCCTTTCCATTTAATTAAATATTGTATCCGATTCTGTCTCTTCCTGCAATCTAAAACAGCTTCTACTTCAAACTCCTCATTGCCATCAATCATGACAGGTTCTGGTTGTCTGGACCCTCTGTCAGGAAAAGGATCGGGTACTGTAGGTTTTAATAGGGAAACATGAAATACGGGATGGATCTTAAAAGAGTCAGGTAAGGAAAGTTCATACAATACCTCGTTAATCAATCTTTCTCTTCACTGGAAACAGTCCGATGAACTTGGGTGCCAGGTTTTTTGATGGGCATGCCAACCGGATATTGGTGGTAGAGAACCATTCCTTAGTCATCAGGCTGTAAATTCAGTTTCCTGTTCTCTTTTTATCAAATGCCTTCTTCTTATCCGCCTGAGCCTTTGCCACTGCTTCCTGTAGAATCTTATTATGATGGAGAAAATCCACGGTACTGCTGGAACTGTGGAATCAGGATCAAAATCAGGCAAAAATGATAAATGAAAGCCATAGTTGGCAAAGAAGGGAGACTGTCCTGTTGCTGAGTGACTGGCATTGTTGTACGCAAACTCTGCTAGAGGCAGCAATGATACTCAATCATCCTGGGTAAAGGATGTGAAACATCAAATGTACTGCTCGAGTGTCTGATTAGTTCTTTCAGTCTCTCCATTCGTTTGAGGGTGGTATGGTGAGGACAAAGCCAATTCGATCTTTAGAACTTCACATAAGGCCCTCCGGAAACGTGAAGTGAATTGCACCCCTCGATCTGACACAATGTTTGCAGGGACCCCATGCAACCTCACAATCTCTTTGATAAACACTCAAGCAGTTTCTATGGCAGATGGGGTACCTTTGAGAGGCAAAAAGTGGACCAAATTGCAGTGCATCCTTTGGGGGATGGCAGTTCCTCTATGAAATTCATAGATATTATCCATGGTCTGTCAGGAACAGGTAAAGGTTTTAACAAGCCCTGCTTCTTGCTGTCTTGCTTCGGATACAAATAGAACATGAGTTTATATATTGCTTGTAAAATTCCTCCAAATCAGTACACCAGAATGTGCATTGTACCAGTTCCAGAGTCTTATGGACACCGAAGTGGCCAGACAGTGGATGGTCGTGGAGTAGCTTCAGGGCCTTCAGCCGTAAATTTTCTGGAACAAAGATTGGATTTCCCATCCACAGCAGAACATCTCTAGATGTTAGGGTAATTCCAGAGGGATTGGGGGTGCTGGTAGATACTTGTTTTATCTGTGAAAGAAGATTTGATTGCAATAGTTGAAAATGACCTGCTAGTAGGATGGTATCTGGAACTGATAAGTCCTTACAATTGTCATACATGCGGGACAGTGTATCTGGCTTTATCTTCTTTGACCCAGGCCGGTAAGTAATATGGAAAGAAAATCGTGAGAAAAACAAGGCCCATCGAGCTTGTTGTGGCTTAAGCTGCTTGGGGGCTCTTAGATATTCCAAATTCTTATGGTTGGTGCTGACTTGATGGCCAGTAATTCTCGGTCTCCGATATCATAATTTCTCTCCCCCGGGGAGAGTTTGCATGAGAAAAATGCCACAGGATGCATCAAGTCTTTTATTCCCTGCCGCTGGGAAATAACTGCCCCCACTGCTTCTTCTGATGCGTCAACTTCCAGGATGTAAGGAAGTGATGGATCAAGGTGACTGAGAATTGGGCTGACGTAAAAAGTCTTTTCAGATTTTTGAAAGTGATTTGGCCTCGGGGTTCCAATGAAAGCGCAGTTGTTGTTTGGTCAGCTGTGTGATGGGGGTGATAATGGCAGAAAATTCTTTGATTAACTTCCTGTAGAAATTCACAAACCCCACAAAGCGTTGGACCCTTTTCTTGTCTGCAGGTACAGGCCAGTCTAGAACAGCGGACAGTTTCTGTGGGTCCATCTCGACCCCTGCTGGGGAAACGACTAATCCCAGAAACTGGATGCTCTCCTGTTCAAATTCTCATTTCTCTGGTTTTGCATATAGTCTGTGCTGATGAAGTCAGCCTAGCACGTGACTGACATGTTCTTGGTGCTGGTCAATGGATCCTGAAAAGATTAGGATATTGTTCAGATAGACAATAACGAAAATGTCCAGAAAGTCGCTAAATACATAATTTATGAAATTCTGAAAAGTAACAGGGGCGTTGCATAAGCCGAAGAGCATAACTAGATACTTAAAATGACCAAACCTGGTCCGGAAAGCGGTCTTCCATTCATCCCCCTTCCGAATGCGAAATAGATTGTAAGCCCCTCTTAAATCCAGCTTAGTGAAGATGTTGGCAGATCTCAATCTTTGGAATAGTTCAGGCATCAGAGAAAGGGGATAATGGTTCTTTACTGTGATTTTGTTTAGCTCTCGGTAATCAACATATGGGACAAAAGACCCACAAAGAAGATTCCTGCTCCTACTGGAGAGGTGGAGGGGCGAATGAAGCCTTTTTCGAGATTCTCCTTGATGTATTCTTTCAGGGCTTCCTGTTCTCGTTCAGTCAGTGGGAAGATGGGCCCAAAAGGAATCTCGGCCCCTGGAAGGAGCTCAATAGGACAGTCATAGGGACGATGATGAGGTAGTGTATTAGCCCCTTTCTTGCTGAACACATCAAGAAATTTGTGGTTATACTCAGGCACAGACTGGAGTACTTCCTGGTCAGAATCCAAACCTAGTAGTGTATTGGGTTCGCCACTAGGCCTGGAGTGACAATGTTTCTGACAATACTGGGACACAAACTTGATCTCTCCAGTCACCCAACTGATTTGCGGGTTGTGGGCCTGAAGCCAGGGCAGGCCCAGTATGACAGGGAAAAGGGGAGAAGAGATAGCGTTCAAGCTCAAAAGTTCTCTTGCGTCACTAGTCCAGATCTAATACATGACCCATCATCCAAATAAACGGAAAGTCCATGTATTTTAGGTTGCAGGGGGAAATGCTGCTGAGAGGCAAAGGTCAAGTCTATAAAGCAGCTGCATGATCCAGAATCAAGTTGACCGACACTGTTCCTTTCGGCAACTGGAAAGAATGTGGCAAAGTGAGATGAGTTGGAGTGGCAGACATAGTTGACAGGTTAGCAGGAACAGGTTGGAAGCACTTACAAGTCTTTGCAGGATAGGTGTAATGGCTGGGGTCCCTGCAATACAGATACAGGTTGTTATGTCGACAACGTAGTCGCTCGTCAGGAGACAGGGATTGACACATCAGTCCCAGCTGCATGGGCTCGGGGGCGTCGAGTGCGGGGCTGACTGGCAGTAGGTTAATAGACACAGGGTTGACAGGAGCTCTTGGCATCATCCACACAGGACGGTTCTGTTGAGTAGACCTTTCCAATCGCTGCTCATGGAGCCGACCATCGATTTGAATTGCCAGAGCAATTAGTCCTTCAAGGAGGTTAGGAACTCCGACTCGAGCAAGCTCGTCTTTAAGGTTTTCAGAGAGACCTATGTGGAATTGGTGTCGTAGTGCTGCATCATTCCATTGGGTATCTGAGCTCCAGCGTCTAAAGTCTGTGACATAGTCCTCAGCCGCTCGGCGGCCCTGCTGGAGCATGTGGAGAGCAGCTTCCGCCATAGTGGTCCGCTGGGTTCATCATAGAGCTGTGCCATGGCGTCAAAGAAAGACATCATAGTCTGTGTGCACACTATTCTCCTCTAGCAACCAGTGACCCCAGGTCTGGGGTTCTCCTTGCAGCAGGGTGATGATAAACCCCACCTTGGTAACCTCTAGAGAGAAAGTTCAGGGCTGCAATGCAAAATAGAGCTGGCAGGCATTGCGAAAGACCCGGAACTTACTTCAATCGCAGGAGAACCTTTCTGGGGTAGGGACTCGGGGTTCAGATGGTAACATCACCGCGGAAGGAGGAGAAAGTCTGTGAGGGTGAAGCAGTTAATGCTGAAGAGGTGCTCACAGGAGCCAGAGTCTGCACCCATTCTTTCAATCGGGTATAGCTTGTCTGGAGAGTCTGTACAGCTTGTGTCAGTGCTGCAAGGTGCTGGCAGATTTCCTCCATTGGTGTGGTTCCTCCTGCAGGCTCAAACGTGGCTGTCTGATACTGTCACATACCTTGTAGCTGAGCCTGACTTTCATAGGTGGAGACCTCTCATATAGCTCTGGCTCAGGGACCACTGGAGTGGTGACAGTGGCCATGTGAGCACAGTGAAGTAGGAGTGCCCTTTGGAATCTGCTGTGGCAAGCAGGGGTGCACAGGCAGGGAGTCAACGGATGCAGGACATGATTCCAGGCTCTGGATAAGTAGTTCAGCAGCAGGTTGGAGCAGGGGGGACAAGCTGGGTCAAGCACAGGTTAACAGGTATATCAAATGGCAGGCAGAGAGTGGTCAGATAACAGGCAGAGGTCGGCAACTGGTTACAGGCAAGAACAGTCTTTAAGCAGGGTCAAGGCAAGCCGGGGTCAGGTTTGGAGAAGGCAGGATAGTCAGACAAAGCCAGGTTACTTCAGGTATCGCAGGTTCAGGTAATCACAGGGTTAAGCTGAAGATCAGACAGTGCTGCATAAGTGCAGCTGCTGTCCTTTTAAAGGGCCATTGGTGCCAAGTCACGCTGGTGAGTGCTTCTGCACATGAGCACATGCACTCGCCAATGCCCAGTCTGGGAGATCTCTGCAGGGACCCGTGTGGGCATGTGAACATGCGGCAATGCAGCGCATCCCTGACATATTGGCTCTATTGTGGGTACCAGTTAAATATTACTTATCTTTTAGGGGACACCCTACCATTGGAGTAGCAGTTATCCACCAAACTTTCCTCCAAAAGGGGCCATCCCCTTATCCCTCTTCATTAACTCTGGTTTAACTCAATCCCAAGTTCAGCCAGGCACTGAAAACAGATGCTGGAGACGGGCCAGACTAGATACATGCACTTTACATGCACTTTACAACCCAGCAGGGGTAGGTGTCACTAGACATTAGTGCCCTAATACAGCCCCCACTGAGCCCATGGTGAGTCTTTCAGGTTGCGCCATTTTTTGCAGTTGATGCCAGACCCAGGCCTTTACACCAGATCACTGACCCCCTTCAAACTCTTATGTAACGAAAGGAGTTTGTAACCCCATATATCCGCAAATGGGAATCAGACTTACAAGTTTCCCATACCAAAGAAAATAAACTGGACTATTCGACTGGCACATAAATCTTCAAGCACACAAGGATTTCAAGAACAGGGATACAAACTACTGTCCGGGTGGTATAGGGTCCCGCTGTTACTAATAAATTCTACCCTCAAGTCTCCAAGATGTGTTGAAGATGCCATAAAGAGCCAAGCACACTCCTGCTTATTGGACAGGAGTTAAGAATATAATCTTTCAAATGCCATACATAGATCTTGGCATAGACACCCTGGCCTATTTGTTACATATCAACTCAGTGCCCCTATGTTGCTACTAAAACTCACTTACTATCCACTTGCTGAATGCTGCCTGTGCCTTCATCCCTGATCCTGATCTTGAGTCACTGGTTTGCTACTCTGGATGAAATTAAATCTATAGAGAATCTGACAGCCATAGTTATAAGAGGGAAGACAGATTTAGAGATACCTGGCTGCCACGGATGGCATACACATGCTCGTCCCAATACCTTGATTTAATGCCAGGAACTCCAAGCTCCAGGATACTGAATCCCTGAGCTCTTGTTTTTTTTCCTCGATCCTGTTATCTTTGGGGATGAGGACACTCAAAGTAAAATATACACATTGTGCTACTCAAGGCATCTTACCTTGCTTCAGTGCCCAGACTGAAAGTACTGTGTTCAATTTATTATTAGTATGTGGTGTCTGCAACATCTCTATGGAAACTTACGGAGAACTACAAATTTGTGTATTTGTGATCATATGTTCCTCTGTATGTTCCTATGCTTAACTGTTATGGGAACACACATTTGTGAGCCTAAAAATCGGCAACATCAATATGTATTTCAAACTAAATTGACAGGTGCCGCTGAAGGCTGCACTGGGTCCTCTTATGTAGCAACCACTTGGAGCGCAGACAAAGACAGTGCTCACCCCAGCTCTAGACATCTAATGAAAAAGGGAAAAGTCCTGCAAGTCACACATCTTTGCAAAATCCTGTATGAAAGTGTATGGGGATGAGGTCCCCATGACTAAGCTCCGTGGGCGGAGTGAAACACATTGGGGGCATGGCCTGGTTGTAGCCCATTATCAATATGTGTTTGTGATGCTTTTACATGATGTGTACTTATCTGGAATATCCCTTGTAATTGCACAATGCTTAAATAAAGAATTAAAAAAAAAGAACCTGGACTGTTCAACCTGGAACACAAGCAAGGAGGAATTTTATTACATAGAATAGAAATATCCAGAGCTCCAGTGAACAGATCTCAGGAATGGTGTTCCCCAGGAATAAAGCAAGCATCATGTACTGTATGTACTTCGCCTTTAAAAAAAGATCCTTAAAGTCCAACTGAACGTTCATTTTTTTTTGTTGTTGTATAACTTTTTTTATTGATAGAAAAAAACATAAAATACATAAGGTTACTATAGGAACAATAGTTGTTAACAGAATAGATTGACAATAATACATTTGATACAAAGCAATAAAGAGATAGAAATATATACCAGTATCTTGTTATGCATTGTTTACATCTAAACATATGGTAGCATAGTCAATAATACCCCTTACCTTTATGTAAAGTAATACTTTGAGTAACCCCAAAAAATAAGCCAGAGAATGAGAAAAGAAACAGGGCAAAAGATGGAGAATTAGGGAGAGAGAAGGAATGAAAAAATATAATGAAAAAGAGGGACTTTAAGAAGACTAAAGCCACACTCCAGGATAAAACATTTTTTTTTGCCACAACTCACTTTTTTGAGTATATTGGTATAATTTTATTATAAAGTGTTGCTATGGTAATGCAATAGGCTGGTGCACCCTATCTTCCTTTGTTTCAGTTCCACTTTTATGATTTAAGGATCTCCCCTATCTAAAGAGGGCAGCCAAGCCTATTCATTGCAGAGTTCTTTGTGGGCTTATCCTTTCTCCTTTGAGATTGCAACACAACTTACGACTGTTTGGATGGACTTCAATAGACTTTAGGCTCTTAGACACCTCTAGCACTGATAGTTTTTGATATTATACTCTAGGATTTTTTCTAACACAGCTATTGAATAGAGGGCAGTGGGTGAGAGGGATGGTCTATATCCCAGAGGTAGGCTTTAAACAAATACAAACTTTAATGAGTCCAGCTTTGTGTGTCAATTTTAAAATGAGTCCAAATCATTGTTTGGGAGCAGCAGAAAAAGTGTTTCCTATCTTCACTCCTCCTTTAGGAAAAACAAGAATACCAGCTGGGATTTCATACAGGTACAATACATCAATGATATTACTTTGAAAATAGGAGCAATATGAATGAATTTGCACAGTCCTTCTGTATGACTGTCTGAGTCACAACAGTGATCTGTGAGGTAAAATAGATCCAATAAGCCTATATTTTATAAAACTTGTCATATTTATCCTGATATGTAACATAGTTAGCCAGGTTGAAAAAAGACACAAGTCCAGCTCTCATTTTTTCTGTTCCTGTCGCTTTATTTGCCCTACTTATGAGCTAATAGCTAATACCTGTTCCAACTTCAATGTTAGCCCCTGCGTGGGTGGACCTTTTGCGTATTAACCACTTGTTAATACTGAATAAAAAAAACTATTGAAACAGAAAAAAGACACAAGTCCATCTAGTTCAACCAATGTGAGCATTCTTGAAGCTTCCATTATATTATTCAGAGCAATTTTACACTCCAGTGGAGTTGGGCACCTTTCCTGTTTCCATATATGAGGGATAAGACAGCAACAAATAAATAAGCAGTGGATCTTGGATAATGAGGTGTGGTAATATTTTCTCCATGCAGGGTATAATTGCTTTCCAGTATTCCTGAAACTTTGGACCACAATATGTACATAAAATAACCTGCCTGTGTGCAGCAGAAGCGGGAATAACACGGTGGCCAATTTTGTTGGGGTTTTCTATCACCTGGATATGAATTTGTACCAAGGTTCTTAAATTTTAATGTTAATGGAAGAGACGTGAGTCACATTGCCAATTTTACATTTTCATTTGGGAAGGGGAGTTTGCAGTATAATTCCTTTTCCCATTCCTTAAAAAATTAGGGATCCTGAGTGGAATGAAGATCAAACAGTATTTTGTAAATCAAGATGAAGGGGTGGGAAGTGTCCAATTATCTTTAAACGTTCTTTCAAATACCGTAAGGATGCCTGTTGGTCTCAAGGAGGATAAATAATTATGGAATAGAGTATATCTCTAAGTATCCATAGGGAATTGTCCAAAGGTTTGGTGTAGAGCCAGAAGAGGCAACAACACACCTTGCGTAGCAAATTTATAACAACTTACATTTCCACATTGCCAATTTTACATTTTCATTTGGGAAGGGGAGTTTGCAGTATAATTCCGTTTTCCATTCCTTCAAAAATTAGAGATCCTGAGTAAAATGAAGATCAAACAGTATTTTGTAAATCAAGATGAAGGTGTGGGAAGTGTCCAATTATCTTTACACATTCTTTCAAATACCCTAAGGATGCCTGTTGGTCTTAAGGAGGATAAAGAATTATGGAATAGAGTATATCTCCAAGTATCCATAGGGAATTGTCCAAAGGTTTGGCGTAGAGCCAGAAGAGGCAAAAACACACCTTGCGGAGCAAATTTATAACAACTTACATTCCCACCTATCTCCCAAATTCTGAAGAACGTGATTTCATCACCTAGTGCAAACCAGATATAGCAAACAAAGTCTAAAAAAGAGGGAACATAGATGGGAGAGTAGGTATAATGTTCCGGTAAAAAGATCTCTATGTGCAGAGGGAAACAATGGAGCATGGGCAAGGTTGGGTTGACCTAACTTGACCCAGATTTTGTCTTTTATTTTGTGATGCCAGTTGAGAATCCTGACCAGAGCCTGACCAGAGCCTGACCAGAGCCATTGCTTGAAAATATATGTAATTATATATCTGAGAAGTCCCAGCCTCCCATTGTCCCGGTCCTCCTGAGAATGGAATAGGCTATTCATGCTTTCTTATTCACCAAAATATAATCATTTATAATTTTCTGAATACAGGAGAAAAGGGCCTTTGGTGATTCTGTAGGAACTGTATACAAGTAGTGGATGACCCGGGGAAGGACAATAATTTTGATTACATTTATTCTTCCTAGCCAGGTTAATGAAGTTTGCTGTACCCAAATCTCTCGAGAGAGGCAGTAAATTGTCATAATTTTCCATATAAAGGGAAAGGAGGACTAGAGTTGTTGTATCATGGGTCGTGGGACTGAGAGTGGCAGGATTTTAGATTCATTGTAATTAATCTTGAAATCTAATAGTTGGCAAAATCTATTGAGTTCTGTCATGATGTTAGGAGAGGTCATCCTACTAAGCTTTCAGTTTAAATAAACTAATTATATTTCATGTGCATCAAAATAAAATGTGTGTGAAGTGTTACAGTTTGTTTTCTTTCTCAGTTGGATGCATAAGCTTTACTGATTGCAGAGCTCTGGCTCAGCAGGAGGATTGAAAGACCCCTGCAGAGACACCACTGCTTCCACACAAAGGGTCCTTTATTGCAGCATGCTGAAAGGAGAAATGCATTTCTACTCAATCTGTGGCTGCTTTCAAAAGCAAGACTTTGAACACATTTAGAATTTATTCAGGCGATTTCAACTGAAAGTTCAGTTGGGCTTTAAAATAATTTTGTTAACTTCTTCCTTAGTATACGTCTAATTTCTTGATTTCTTAGGCTATAAATAACTGGATTGCACATTGGTGTTAAAACGGAGTAAACTACAGCCAGTATGCGGTCATAGTTTACAATGTGAGTTTTGATCGGTCTAACATACATAAAACATGCACTACCAAAGAAAAGAAATACCACTGTTAGATGAGCTCCACATGTAGAGAATGCTTTTTTTCTACCTTCTGCTGTTTTTATTTTTAACACAGATGATATTATTTTAATATAGGATAGAATAATGCAGGTAAAAGCAAAGAAGAGAAGAAAGGAATTGATGGTAAAGTTAACTCTAAGATTGAGTGAAAAATCTGAACAGGCCAAGTTCATCACTGGATTAAAGTCACAGAAGATATGTTCAACTCTGTTTGAGCCACAGAATATAAGACGAGACAACAAGATAATTTGTGTTAAAGGTCCTAGGAAGCCAATAGCCCAACAGCAAGCTGCCAGCTCGAAACAAGATATGATAGTCATCATGGAAGGGTACCTTAAAGGGTTGCATATGGCCATATATCGGTCATAGGCCATTGCTGTTAGAAGATAGGTTTCTGTGGCACCTAAGACATGAAAAAAATACATTTGCAACAAACAGCCAGCATAAGGGATTATCCTAACATTCAGCAAAATCGACAACATTTTTGGTATTGTAACAGTTGTGTACCAGATTTCCAAGAAGGAAAGTTCAGCAACAAACAGATAAAGAGGGACATGAAGCTGGTTATTAGTACAGATGAGGGTAATTATTGTGATATTTCCGCTGAGGGTGAATATGTAGGCAATACTTAGGAAAAAAAATAACAAGGCCTCATATCCACCAAGATCAGGAAAGCCTACAATAATAAACTGGGTAACAAGAGACTGATTGGAAAACTCCATATGTCTTAGTTAAGTAAATTACAAATCCTGTCTGCCTGATAGTGAATTTAAAAAGATGTCCTGGAAAGAAGACAAAAACAATATTTCTTTAGGTTACACCAAGGAAGTGGCAATTTTTTCTTCACATTTAGCTGTTTTGTTAATATTACCCTGTAATTATGCCTTTGCACACTGCAAGTTGAAGGCGCGTGATAAGTGGAAAGCTTTTGGGAAAAACCTGACCAATTAGTGTATCATTTAGATTAGTCCTGTCTCCCTCCATTGCTTTCAGAAAATGTTTGCAACACTATTGTCTCCTCCTGAATACATTTCAGGCAGCACTTGCTTAACCATAAACGTATTACTTATACTAAAGTACCTAGTGAGTACTGTGAGTTACCACTATAATGGTGATGTCAAAGAATATGTTCTTCATAAGTAAAAAAGTGACATATTGCAAACAAAAAATTTTTGTGCAATATTAAGTGCTTTGTGCCTTGTTCTCAGGGTATCCCCAGTGTATCCACCACGTGCAATGGTATGTTCACTCTGAACTCACCAGATAATGGTGACTCCCTATGGTGACTCCCTTACTGTATAGCAAGGAAAGTCAACTGGGCTTGTAGGTCTTTTTTGTGGGACCTATCCCACTTTCCCTGATGTCCTCTGGTGACTTCCACAGGTCCAGATTCCTTCCTGTTGCGATCCCAAAGGTTTGTTTCAGAACGTTATTATGCATGTGGAAAATAAATGGAGAGACGGGCTCTTATAGTATAAAATTCTTGTAAGTTTATTCATATAAAAATGACAGCATTTGCAGTATAAAAAATGATAAAAAGCACCATTATATAGTTGAAAAATGACCCTCTATGTGTATAGAGAAATGGACGCTACCTACGTCCTGGCATGCGTTCCACTCTCTGGGCCAGAAGTGATGCACTGGGGGGGACGGTCGCGATCATCTCCACCGGTAAGCGGTGGAGATGACCCGAAAGCGGCGGGAGGGGGGGGACCTTTCCTGTTGCTGATAAAAGTGATCTTGCGGCGAATCCACCACTAAGACCACTTTTATCAGACGCAGAATCGCCTGCAGAAAAAAAATATACCGGGGTTATTGTAGCTATCTGCTACCATAACAACGGTATTCCACTTCAAACTGCCGCCGTCAAATGACGGCGGGCGGTCCGGAAGTGGTTAATGTAAATAATATAACTGGTGACTAACATTTACAGGTAAAGCTGATCCAGGGAAAATCTGAAGGAATTTTCCCCCTCTACAGCAAATTGGATCATGCTTTGCTGGGGTTTTTGCCTTCCTCTGGATCAACTGGGGGTGAAGGATTGTGTATATGGGATTGCATGGTTATACATATATATATATATATATATATATATATATATATATTTGGTATATGTGTTAGGAA